>OZ002728.1:13056885-13553314 GCA_963924305.1 Polygonum maritimum
ATTCGCATCGATTGAGTTCAAGGCGAATGTGGGCTTGACAGCTCCCAAGAACTAATCCAACGCAAAACCACAAAACCACCCACTGTTTTACCCAACCCACCAAATTCGTATTTATTACTCTTCTCACGACTCACAATCTAAGGCAAAACCACAAAACCGCCCACTGTTTTGCTGAATTTAAAAAGTACTGCATCGTACATTTATTCAATAAAAAAAAAGCACTCCATACATAGTATTTGAGTATTACACGAATGATTTTTGTTCGAAGAAATAGTTATTCTTAGAATAAAAATGGAGGACATGTTTTTTTTGTAAGGATAACTCCGACCTTTGTAAGGATAACTTACGTCTACATTCTAACGTAGTAATAGTACCTCTTGGCGTGTGTTGGTAGCTGAAAAGTTATAATTTTATTCCATAAGAGACAAATGTGGCATTTCATTGGTAGGGATCGAGCTATCGTTTTCAATGGGTCACTAAGATAGCGTTTGTCGTATCAGCTCACTGGTTGAGCACCCATAAGGTTTCGGGTTCGAGACTCAGGATGACGGTTTGCCCTATTTTCTTTAGAATTGGTTAGTAACCAGTTCTTATCCCTTGCGGATGCTCTAGGCGAGCCCAAGTAGTATACTTGTGACGACCATAATCCTTTCTTATCAAAAAAAATAAAAATAGAAAAACGGGTCACTAAGATAGAATAAAGTCTAGAACTGGGACTTTGGACCCGAAAAACCAAAGAACCGAACCGAACTGAGCGGTTCGGGTCGGTTCGGATCGGTTCGTGAAATAAAAGTAAGGGGAAAAAACGGTTCGGTTCGTCACAATTGAACGGGTTCGGTTTCGGTTTTAGGAAAAAAAATGAAAATAACCGATATTTTTTATAATACCCGTACTTATCCCCTGGGCATTCTTCCCCTTCCCCGAGCCCTAGCCGTCAGTACAGGCGAGGCGTACAGCATTTGCACTTGCAGCTCCCTCGCCTAGTCGCCCCTCTCGAACCGAGCCCTAGCCGGCCGCCCGCGAGGTCACCGGCTTGCACAATTCTCGTCCTTGATTCAGCAAATTGGACATGTTGAGGAATTGAATCAGTTTTGGTTGAAGAAGGAAAACTCTTTATGCTTAAAATTCATGGAGAATATGTCTCTCGCTGAATTTTGATGAAGAACAAATGCTCAATACAATGTAATTGTGTATATATGCAATCAATTTAGCATGTGAAGTTGTGATGAATTAAGTGAGAATTTGAGAGAGAAAATGTTACAGACGGGTAGAGATTTTTTAGTCATGGCAGAAGGAAAAGAGATAAGGAAGGAAAAGAAGTTATGTTATTCATTCGATACTCAAACCCAACAGGTCAACCTGCCTTTTATCGGACGCTGCTACGCTTACACACGGTGTAAGATTCAATCTTACACCCAGCCGTCCGATGCTCGACACGTGTGCGTTTTTAAGGGGAAAAAAGGAAATCAAGAAAATGGCCGTGAGCAGGAGATATTTCGAATTTTGAAATTTTAGAAAGTAAATGCAACTTTCCCCTTCTGCCCCTGTGAGTAAATACACAGTGTCTGTTTGCATCCGACTCCGACCTGGGTTTTGATTTCGCCGGCTAACCCCAGTTGGTGCGTTTCGCCGGTTGTATTTGTGCGACGGCAAATCCGCGGTCAAAAACAAGTTTAACTATGTTCCTGGTGAAAGATCAGTACGAAAACCGGCTTCGATTTCGAAACTGATGTAGTCGAAACCTAATGTTAAGTTTATGGCGACGATAGAGAAAACCCAAGAACTAATGTAGCCGAAACCGTATTTCCAGTTTATGGTTGCATCTGAGCTGCCATTTCCGTCTGCTGCGGATGATAGAAAGGGACGGTTCGATTATATTTTTGCTATGGGGGTGCAACCACCGTGCTTTAATGTTGCTATGGTGTGCAATTGAAACGGAAGATATACTACTTTTGATCTGAACGTAAGATATACAATTGTGATGTAGCAAGCTATGTACAGCTCTTACTTATTTCTCAAGGTTTCAGCCAATCCCTTAATGACTATTCTTTGTTTCATAAGAAGACATCTACTGGCACAGCATTCTTGGTGATATATGTTGATGATATCTTGATTACTGGGGATTGTGAGTCTGAAATTCAGAGTATTACAAGCTTTCTGCATGCTAAATTCACTATCAAGGCTTTAGGGAAGCTGAATTACTGACAAAGGCATTGTTGTCACTGATTCAATGAGAACAGCAAATGTTCCTCTTGACAGTTCTTTGAAGTTAAGAGCAGAAACAGAAAATTTATTACGAGATCCTACACCATACAGGCAATTGGTAGGAAAGTTAAGTATTCTGGTAAATACAAGGCCAGACTTGGCTTTTACAGTTCAGTATTTGTGTCAGTTTATGCAATCTCCTTCTTCTACACATTGGAATGCAGCTCTCCATACTCTTCAGTACTTGCAAAGCACGTCTACTATGGGGTTACTTCTGTCTTCGAGTACTGATTTTTCAAGGGCAAGCATTTTGTGATTCAGACTGGGCCTCTTGCCCAACTACTAGGCGCTCTGTCAGTGGATATTACATTGCCTTAGGAGGAGCTCCACTTTCATGGACGTCTAAAAAGCAGGTAACAGTCTCTCTTTCTTCAGCTGAAGCAGAATATAGGTCTATGAGACGTGTTACAACAGAGCTTGCCTGGCTTAGTCGCTTGCTTCATGAGCTTGATGTGATTCCCAAGCTGCAATATACATAGCGAAGAATCCCAACTCTTATTCATGTACCAACTACTGAGCAGTTAGCTGATGTAATGACCAAAGCTTTACCTAGTTCTATTCATTGTAAGTTCATAGACAAGTTGGGATTGATTCCTTTAGAATCAACCTCCAACTTGAGGGGGGATGTTAGCACTAGTGATTGTAATCCAGGTTTAGTGAAAACCGGTTAGTTAAAAGCTGCTATAAATAGCAGGTCTAGTGTGTAACAGATTTTTCATTCAATGGAAAATTCCCTTTCTCAATTCTGTTTCTCTCTCGTTCTCACATTCTAAGAAACGTTGAACAAATATTCGAGCAAATAAACTGTTTGTGGTGTCTATATGGTTAATTGGGATGTGCATCCCAAATGTTAGTTACATAAATAAGAAATGCATACAGTATTACAGTGTAAGGGTCTCCATGTTGTGACTATAGGTCTCAACGTTTACAAGTATACGCCGGAGGATAGTATATTTCATGGCCATGTAAACACGTCTTAGGCTCTCCAACTGTCGGGACGTGCTTCGTTTGCGTCGGAGGATAATATCATGGCCGTGTAAACACGTCTCAGCTTCTCCAACTGCGGGCTGACATCTATCGGGCCCGGCTCCATGTAATCCGAGTCACCCAACTGATATCCCCAGTCATCCAGTCCAGTTCCCATGTACGTATGCAGGTGGTACATGTGCAAAATTGAACGTTGGGCATCGCTTAAAGGGCGATTGGCAGTGGCAGATATCGGGAGGTTTGGCCGTGGCAGTTGGATACGGTCTAAATGTATGATGTTGTTGAGCAGGGCAGACATGTCCTTGTGACCCAAGCTACTGTAGAATCTGGCCAGCAACTCTCCCTGCAATATGTAGCCAAAAAGTTCATGAGGCACAGGACTTCAAACCATGAAGATTATAAAGCGTCTTAAGTTCTACTACAAAATATGAACTTAGCACTCGAGCAGCATATCCACGCATCTGGGTAAAAGCAGTACGTCCACAACCAGCATCAATCAAGTCGATCCTAGGGTGTCCGATATTTATGGACACAAGGTACGGCTCGTTGACCATGTAAAAGGGGAAACACCACTGTTGGTAACAATGGTACGTGCGATTAGAGAAAACTCACAAGAATGCAAAAAAGAAGAACTGCACATTTAAAGTAGGTTCATCAAGTAGCAAAGTTTTTTCTAGGCAGCACTAACGGAACTCGTTGTAGGAGATGCATACGTACCAAGTCTACGTGAGCAGCAGTTATGCCAAGCTGCTCTAGCTCACGCTGCATTTGTTCGTTAAAACTGGGCTCCAACGCAGGTGTCAGATGCATGTCGTCCATTGCTATGTTTGTCTGGAAATAAGAACCAGGGAGACCAAAGTAAGCTGCATGCATGAGGACCGATGAGCATAGGACTTGTTAGACTCGACATTAAATTAAATTGTACATACAACTACATGGGATGCAAAGAATCTCCTTGGGTACTCTGAGACACTCTTTTCCCTGTGATTCAAGACAAGAACAAAGGTTTCCAAAACCTTCTGTTGTATGATATGTCCACCTAGCGTAAGGGAGTAGAAATCCGGGCGAGTCCAAGTAATCCCATGATCTTCATTCTTGAATACGGCCTTATCGCTTCATTATGTAACAAACAATGGGGGGTCCGGTGAGGTGTTAAATGTAATACACAGATCGGCAGTGGCGATATTTTATTGAACAAAGTGAAGCCTTACCGAGTCCGCTCATTTCTAGTAGATGCAGATTTGAACATTCTTTCTTCTTCAAGGGCTGGTCGTTGGGAGGATCGAATGAACTCCCTCCTGTATTCCTTAAACGATCTTGGTGGATCTCGTACAGAAGTAGCATATGTTGGCGGCCCACGTACAGTATCATCGGCATTCTGGCGGGCCACACTGATAACATCTGCCCAAAATTGGTCCTGGGCCTCCTGAAATAAGAATTCATAACCTTATACCGCATGACCATAGGGCGTGGAATTTGCACATACTGCATTGTGAGGCATTTCAGAGTGTGCGTGGAATATGCAGAACAGACACCGTTCATTTCACCTTGTAAATAAAATGACGTAAAGTAAGGGCGTGCAATTTCCAGTTCACAGCCCCGTGCAATTGATCTAATATAACATGACATGAATGAAGGACGTGCAATTTGCAATTCGTATACCTAAATGGTGTGCAATATTCACTAGCCGTGCAGATTACTGAATCTCGTGCAATATCAAATTACATGGTTTCGTGCAGATTACTAATGAAGGACGACTAAGAGTCAGGGTGCAAACCGTAATACCCGTGGCTTTTGCGTGACGGTTGTGGGCTGGTCGACGTCAATTCCATCCTCACCCTCACCGGTGTGTGCTTTATGCTCCTCTCCCTTGTCTCCTTTTTTCTCCATCAGCCTTGTGCTCCTCCTCTGCCCTCCATCCTCTCCCTTGTCTCCTGTTGTCTTAATCCTTTTCCTCCTCTTCCTCTGCCCTCCATCTTCATCCTTCTACTTCTCCTCTCCCTTGTCTCCACCCTCTACGTCCCCTCCATCTTCATCCTTCTGCTCCTTCCTCTGCCCTCCATCTTCATCCTTCTACTTCTCCTCTCCCTTGTCTCCACCCTCTCCCTCCCCTCCATCTTCATCATTCTGCTTCTCCTCTCCCTTGTCTCCACCCTCTCCCTCCCCTCCATCTTCATCCTTTTGCTCATCCTCTCCCTTGTCTCCTCTTTGAGTCGTCAGCCGGATGCTCCTCCTTCTCTTCTCCCGCGCCTTCATCCTTTTGTCTCCACCCTCTACCTCCCCTGGTACACTCTGCCCCCCCTCTCCAGCCGCTTCCTCCTCTTCGTCCTGTTTATCATCTACTTCCTCCGTTGCCGTTTCTACGCAAACTTGGTCCCTGCAATCCTCATCTTCTTCCCTTGTGGTTTCTTCGATTAATTCTGGCTCATCTGCCGGAGGTTTACTACAGTCTTGTCGGATGGCTCTCAGTTGCTCTTCTACAGTACGTATCACGTTGTTTAAATGCTCAGGATCCGTCACCAACTTCCCAGAGGTTCTGTGGGTGCTACATAGTTCATGGAAAACAGACGCTAAAGCATCAGCGATTTGCAAAGATGTTGTTGCCGTTTCTTCCCCACCCTGACATTGGTCTTCATGAAGGGCCCGGCCCAAAACCTTGATGCCGCTGAGCAAATCTAGTGCACGTTGACCCTTTGTCCCCATCACATGCCCAGTGTCTCCAACACCTCCTGCGTCCGGTGGGACCCCATCGAGTTGAGGTGGCTCCCGGAGTACCCCTTCCCCAAACCCCACCTCTAGCTCTTCTGTTTCCCTCGCCATAACCATGCCTGTTGTCCAACCCTTAACGATGGGATACACTCGCATGGGTGGGTCGAGGGATGCATCCCTGGAAGCAAAGCGGTCCAGGTAGGCCAACTAGGTACAACAAAACGATCGAAGAATGCATGAGTAAAGGGGAAAACACAGTTGAGGAAGTGCATCAACATGTTGAATTTTTAAGCAAAAGTTCACTTACAATCAGATACAGCGCAGGTCCCCTGAATCTGGCTGAACCTCCAATTCTTAAGGGGCTCCAATTCTTTCTAGCATCCACTAGTCTATTCAGTAGGTATTCACACCAGTTATATTGCTGTATTTCATCAACATTCTGCAGTATGGGTAGCAGACTCATGTTCAAGGCACCGTTCACGGAGCAGTCTCCCATCACCGTGTTGTTGAACAGCAGCATCAGGTTCCTGATGAACAACGGGCCGGATTCACTCTTAGTCCGCATTATGTGCCTTGACAGCGATACAGGAGTCACAGTCGCATTGGGCTCCTCGAATTGGAGTCTAAACGCATGATACAGTTTCCTGGACTGCGTTATGTTGGTGGGGTTGAGTTTTGTTCTTCCCTGGGGAAGTCCCTTACAGATCCGCACGTGTCCGGCAGATAACTTGACGCTCTTCGAACTGTCCTTGACAATTGACAGTGTGGCAGCATCAAAGTGCTCCACAACCCAATGTGCAAGGTACACTAGGTAAGACTTAACCTTCCAATGCAAGAAGCACTCAAAACCACAACGCCGCAAAGCTTCCTGCTGGTCAAGTGTGAGGCGTTCTATGGTTTGTGCAAACGTTTTTGGACTGCCCCTGGACTGGAGCGTGGCGTGCACTTTTTTCAAATTTGCCAAATCCGTTCGATGTATTCTTGGCCCTGGAGGATGACCATGCTCTGCACTATGCGTGGAGGAGTCTGACGCAGTGGTCTCTGTCCCATCTGTTGCTGCATTAGTGGTTTCTGGCAAAATGGCTGGGTCTGCGGATGTACCCTGTGATTGCCCAGGTCGAGCTGTACGCTCTCCGGCAGGCAAGTCCCTCGTAGGTGCAGGCGCTCCATTCGATGCTGGCACCGCCTGTCGTCCCGCAGGTGGATTTTGAGAATCCAACTGCGGGACAACAGGCCGTGGCACCGGCTGCTGCTCGCAGGATTTATCCGGCGATGGCTCAGGAACAACCTCCACCATTTGAGTCCGTGGCGAAGCGTGTACGTCGGTCGACTATGTAGTAATTGCAACTGCATCAGTCGCTTCCCCATCTTGGGTTTGATCGTGAGTGGGGGACTCGGTCCTGGTTGGTTGGGTCGTGGTTGGTGCTTGTCTGATAGATTGCTCCCCAGATGGGTTTTGTGTACTCGCGTGTCTGCGAGCCAAATGTTTGAGCCTCGTACATGGTTTGGTTTTCTCATTGCCTTCCTGTAGCAAACCAGGCCCATGTAATGAAGTGAGATCGGTTGCAGGTTCACTGGTACCGGCTGATGTTCGCCTGGGCGATGAAGTGGGATCGGTTGCAGGTTCACTCGCTCCGGCCGATGTTCGCCTGGGTGATGAAGTGGGATCGGTTGCAGGTTCACTGCCACGAGCTGATGTTCTCCTAGGTAATGAAGTGGGATCAGTTGCAGGTTCGCCTCGGTTCCGCTTCGAGTAGCGTCTCACTGGCAACGCAACATGCAAATGATATCCTTTAGTGTGCAATCCAATAAATTTTTAACCTTTTCCCGCATAAACTACCATGTCCGTCTATTTTCTACATGAACGATCTCATCCAAGTTCTCTGATCTAAGAGCATCTCCAACAAAGTCTCTACAATTTCTCCAAAATGGAGAATTAAAGTTCAAAATCTCTAGAAATTTTATGCTTAAACTCCAATACATATTTAATTATATATTAAAACATAAAAGATCAAATACTATATATGTGAAGTTTGTATTGAAATATGGGAAGAATTTAATTTTGGGGAATGAAAACCTAGCTCGAAAATTCGAACGTATGACTACCTCATTTTCTTCTCCATTTCTATTGGAGAATAGGATGCTCTAACCCCAATATTCTCCATTTATTTGAGAAATGGGGAAGCTGTTGGAGATGCTCTAACCCCGCCCCCCACCCCCTAAATCCACACAACGGAGCCTGAAACAGAGACCATGGTAAAACCCTAAATCGGCCAATCACTGTGCATGACGTTCAGCTAGGACACAATCAAAACAAAATCGGCAGGCATTGAATACATACCTGCCTCAGGCTGGGCTGCTTTCGCGCTCGCTGGGGCCATTGGATGAAATCGACCAACGGGGTTAGGGTTTGGAGCTACTGAGTGGTCGTCGTCGAATGGAATAAGACCCTCCTGCTACGGAACAGAGGCCTGCCGTTAGGGAAAATACATCTAACGCGAATATACACCGTCACTAAAGCGAAAGGAATACTACCACTAAAGCTGATCCGATGGTTCGTGAAGGGAAATCTGTCAGATTTCGCGGCAGACGGAATTTCAAAATTTGAGCTCGAATGGACGAATCTCCGGCTGTTCATCGGCCCCCTCTTACATGCAACCCCCGTTTTAAGCAACCATGAATTTCTTACTGGGCCAGTATTTTATACTGTAATTGCGAGGTAGATTATAATTGGAAGGAACTGGGCCAGTAATTTACACAGGCCCAGTTTCAGTTTTAAGATTGCAATCATTCAGGCCACTTCGGTCCTACCCAATCTATTTTGAAATACTTTGATTATTAGAAGGGAGAGAGCGAGAGTAAGAACTTTAAAAGTCAGTTTCTTACTCTACTTTACATTGGTGCAAGTTTTACAATGGTAGGTGACCTTCTTTCATAGGAGAAATGTGAGGTAAAAACCTAGGTAAATTTCCATGATTTAAGCATGGAAACAAGGAGGTGAAGAAGGTGAATAATTCACCTTGTACAATTTACCTCCAATCATGCACTATACAAATGGTTCATGTTCAATCATGTTCTCATTCAAGCAATGGAGAGTAAGAAGGTTAACGTGTAGATGTGTACAAGAAACGGTAATTAATGGATGATGTAGATGATGGACACATTTCACTTTGTTATGTATAAGTGTGCATTTCATAGTACGACTGTGCAAAAGAATATGCAATTCATAGTGTACGAGTGTACAATTCGTAGTTAGGAGAGTGTGCGTACATAGTTTAATTTGAAATAATTTTTGGTTTCAGCTATATTTATTTTTGTATGCTTCCCTCCCAAAAGTTGTCATTTAGTTAGTAAAAGGTATAAATCAAGTTTTCAGTTGGATAGTCTTAATAATCTCATCAAAAACAGACTTGGAAATAGATTTAAAACCGGGAAAAACAGTACTACAAAGCGAAATGCGAAAACATAAACAACAAGATAAGACGAATTGAATTAAAATTTATAGTAGGCATAAACTAATATTCTGGAGCAACATTAGCATCATTTTCATCATGGACAGGTACACCACTAGTTTTTGGAAATTGATAACTTCATCATGTAAAGGTTCACACCATTATTATAATGCTATTTTTTGAAGTAAAATTTAATAATGTTATAAAAAATTTAGTTTGAAATGAAATTTAATAATATTATTCCAATAGTTTGGCCTTGCAGTTGAAAATCAAAAGCGTCCAATTTTAGCTCAACACGTGAATTATATATTGGTGATTTCTTTGTCATCGCATACCACCACAAGATCTTATTCCGGAAAAATTATATGACTTCAAATGCAAATTATTCCGGAAAAATTATATGACTTCAAATGCAACGTGACGTACGTATAAGAGATAAGCCCGATTTTGGTAACACATATAGATTTCATCGTATTAAATCCTAATTTAAACGCAGAACAAGACAATCCTACGTAAATAATAACTTGCAGGGGCGTAAACTATGGCTGTGCAACGCACAGTCATAGAAAAGGGTGTGCATGTATAGGGCTACCCTCCCTCATCGAACCTCAGACCCGGCGCATTGCAACAAATATGAAAGTTTTCAGTAACAAAATGACATTCCGCATTAACTCAAATGAAGATCATCATAATAGTTCATATACAACAGCTCAGGACCATAAAGATAGTCGTCTAGTTCAACAACTGAGTGAACACACCCCGCACACAATTCATAAGAGTTCACAGGGTACAATCAACATAATAGCAATAATCCATCCATGACATAATAGAAATACACATAACAGCAATAATCCATAACAAAGGAAACAAAGTGAACGTGCTTCTAGGCCCATCCACTTCCATGTCCACCATCAGCTGCATAGGGCTGCCGATCAGGGTCGTCGTCCGCGGCCGCCAGAGCGTTTGCTAAAGCCATTGCTTGGTTCCACAGCTCCCGCGCACGCAGCTCCTGCACGCCGAACAACTCCTCCCACAACTCGTCCACTTCTGCGTTAACCCCATGCCGGCGAAATAATTCACTTCCAGCACAGCGCTGCAGAAACATACGTCAGGTCACACACGACAAATATGATATATATTTATCATCCAATGTTGACAGTAATTACCAAAAATAGGTAACCTGTTTCATGGACGCCCACCACGCCTCATCACCACTTATTTGGCCTGTTGTTGAGTTCCACGCGACTTGACCTCCGAGGTTTTTGAAGTCCCTCCACCTGCTCCAGACCAGCTTATTGTAGTTCACCCTATACCTCAATGCAACAGGAGCCATCCTGCGCCCAACTCTTTGCTCGAAGAAACCAGCCAACTCGCTCCATGATGTCCACCTACGTTCCACTCTTGCCCTTTCCGTCATTTCTCCATACAATCTGAGCAAGATCTTGTTATCCTCTGTGTTGTACGTCCAACGCTCCCTTGCCGCCATCTACATACGAAAGTAACGAAACACAGTTTGAAACGAACAAATTAGTGTTATTATATCGGGCTATGTAATTATACATAGGAAGATCATCAAACAATCGGACTGACTACTTGATGCAAATAAAAATGATATGAATATGACTGGACCTCTCCAAGCTACTTGAACTCTATACCTACAGGTATCATCATAACAACTGTCAGTTAATACATTCATGCCAAGAAAACTCCATAAATGTCGGGCATTAATGGAGTCTGACCATGCAGCAGACTAGGCATTAACGTGTAAGGGCTGCTTTTCCTTGGGCAGTGCCATGATGTCTGACCATGCAGCAGACAAGCCACTGTCCATCCCTTCATACTATTGCACCACTAGACAACACTTTTCCACGGGCAGTGTTAATTTCTAATGCAGCAAAAGTAAGTCAACAACAGCTAAAAAAATCCATTTAATCGTAAGATTGGATAAGTCATCTTTCTGGGCAATCGCAGGTCGAAACAGACGGTGCCTAATTCAATGTGGCAAGAAAGCAGTCAACAACACTCCATATACACTGTTGTAAACATGACCTGATGACATGAAGTGTGCATATATATACTACTCCGTAGTCATAATTACTTTATGGATACCCACTTGGTCCGACCCGAATAAACGGGTGAAACCCGGAGAAAGACAGGTCAAAGTCGGGTTTTGGGTGATGCAGGTGATGGGTCGGGTCGGGTACGGTTTAAGGTCCATCCACCCATAAACCGACCCGTAACCCAACCCGATAACCCGTTTTAATATTTTTATATGTATATTTCTTACTTTGTGACCTTTACTCGTTAAATTAGTTATGTTTTAAAAATAAAATATGTTATTTTTTTTCTAATTGAAATATGTCAAAAAAAACCACGGAGTATGATATATATTGAATATTAGATTTTATTTATGATTCAAGTTTGATTAATATAGATGATAAATGAGATCATGGAATTTTCATGTAATATTTAACCGTTGACATTGAAAAAATTAAAAGCCAAGTATATATTAGGTACATACCACCCGAAATTTCACCCGACCCACCTGACAATATCGGGTGGATTGGGTTTGGGTGATCCATACTAACGGGTCGGGTCGGGTTCGGGTGAGGAAAATTGTATTACGGGCTGGGTTTGGAAATGGTCCATCCACCCGAAACCTGACCCATTGCCATGTCTACGCATTCCATATGATCACAATAAAGAGAATACAATTCAAACACAGCGTTCCATGCTCTGAAGAAATGATTCGACCAAAAAAGATAGGTATATTCTGAAGAAATGAAATGTGCATATAGTGCAGATGCTAAAAAAAATTGACCTAATCATCTGGTTTTCGAAAGACAAACCTTCGGGGCTCCCAACATATATCCGACCCGACCCTTGTTGCTCGAGGGGGCGAACCGCGACCGGTGTGGGCGCGAATTCCAACGCACGAGAAAGGACGCACGAGAGAGACTTTGCTCTAGTTCCGAGAGACTTTCCAGGCGCACCGCCTTTGCGTAAGCCAGGGGTGCCCCCATCCTGACCCCCCAGATTCCCCAGGAGGGGAACTCCACTGGGTTATAATAAAGTAAAGTAAAGCCAAAATAAACATAATAATAGCACATCAATTTTCATAACGACTGGGGCGACGCCGACTCCTCTTTGGTCTCCTGACCGGCTCCGGCTCGCTAGACATGTCCCTATCAATCTCCCAAATTTGTAATGTGAAGATGCGACGCCCGATTAGGGTTACCCGCGTTTTCGGCCGACTGCGCGGACGTCTCGGCCCGATTAGGGTTTGCACCGCCCGGTTCGTTCGCGGGGTTCCAGCCCCTCAGCATGTTGATGACGTTATCGGTGCGAAGGTGGTAGACCTCCACCTTATTGCTGAGGGTTTCGAGGCCATGGTTGACTCCCAATATCATGTCGCGCAACTCGGCGACGGAAGCCGCCAAATCCGCGAGTTGTGGCGCGGCGGGATCGGGAGCACTTGCATCGGAGGCCATGGTTGACGAAGTGAATGCCCCAAAGAATTCCAACGCACGAGAAAGGAGGGACCAAACATACAATTTGGGCAATTACTTTACCAATTACTTTAAACATTTGTGACAAGTAAAGTGGCAATGTGGCAAGAAAGCACGCTGAATCCAACATTAATACGAACGGAAAAGGGCAACATCAGAGTACATTCCAATTACAAGAAGATGCAAAACATACGACAACAATGTTCAGTGCGAGCAAGAGCACATTCCAGATATTGAGCATGAACAGAAATGAAATATACACAAGCCTAATTATCGTCGATGTCAGGGTCGAGTGGGCCGGAATCATCTACGGTTGTCGCCATGCTTGGCCCAGCCTCCTCCGCGTTGACATTCGGGACCTCGCCCCAAATCAGGTCCCACATCATACTTGTTTCCCCGTCAACTGCATATTCCCGTAACCGTGCAAACCGGGGTTCCACCTGAAACATCAAACAATTGAAGTCGTTAATTAACCTTCAGATAACGGCCTGGTTGCGATCATCATCATCAAAAAAAGCTCCACCGCACCTCGAGCATTTTCTCCCACCATGCAGCATCAGCTTGTACCACACCGGAGACTGGGTCCCATGGTATCGGTTCGTCGAGGAACTCACCAGCGCGGCGAAACGCCCGCCACAAACGCCACAAGGTCCGATTGTACTCCAGCCGATTCATCAAGACCCTCACTTTCAAAGCATGTGCTGTCTGCTCCCTGTAGGCGACGGCCACAGGCTGCCACTGAGGGAACTCCTCGGGATACGCCCTCCTTTGCTCATCTCTGTACACTTGCAACAGGATTCGGTTTTCCTCGACACTCCACAGTATGTTTGACGGTGGCATCTGCATGGTAATGAAGGAGATGGAGTTAACATGTAAGTGAATTTCATAAAAACACACCCAAACTAGCGTTAATTAACAAGAGTCCAGCTGCATGTTACCTTGGAGGAAAAATACCGCTGGATGCTCGGTGTGAGGACAACGAGGGTGGGGACGATGAAGAAGTGTAGAGGAGTTGATGGTATGTATTAGTAGTTGAGATGTATGGTCAATGAATTTATAGTTGAGGTGCATGGTCAGATGCATAGTTCAGATGCATGCATGGTCACTAAATTTATGACACAGCGTTACACAACAGTACAATTAATAAAAGCCAAGAGCTTCGACCCAAAAAAGGAAAAAAAAAGCCAAGAGTTCACAAGCTTGTCCC
This sequence comes from Polygonum maritimum, assembly GCA_963924305.1. Lineage (NCBI taxonomy): Eukaryota > Viridiplantae > Streptophyta > Magnoliopsida > Caryophyllales > Polygonaceae > Polygonum > Polygonum maritimum. Next base: position 13,071,015 of record OZ002728.1, read on the forward strand.
CTAAAAACGACCACAAAATCCAGTTGATTTCCCTACGCATTGGCTCAAGTGACCAAAAACGATCCAAATATGCAGCAACAATTCCAGAAATGAATCAAGCATTCCGAGTCCGACCACAAGAGAAATGAAGCAAACATAATAATATCATACACCCAAAGGTGCAGTTCATAAAAAGATCATACAAACATCAGTCTAGCATTGGCCGGCTAGGGAGTGAGTACCCAGGTATTGTTAGCATACATAGACACGATCTCATTGCACTTTCAAAAGTTCTAGGAGTAAATTACTTATGAATCATATACAGTTGCCTGGCCATGTCAAGTAGTATGCAGAAGTGGACTTCCTATTGTCCCTGTTAGTGGCATAATCAGAATCACAATTACCATATATTCATTTCTACCATTATGTTCAGATGCAAACAAGGCAATAATCCCTAGTACCACTAATGCATCTCAGACACAACGCCATTGCCTAAGCACAGTCACTGAGGATAAGGGCCATTGACTAAGCACAGTCATGGAGGTTAGTTGCTCAATTGCTGAGAATTTCGTTGGGGTTTAAGGCCATTGACAGATTTTGGGCATTTCGGGTTTAGGGTGGATTTCTAAGATTTGGGGTTGCACTACATGCTTGCCAACACCATCTAGAACTGATTTTTCAAGTCAAGAATTTCAAGCAATGCATGATCACAATCGCCCCAACAACAGCAACCAGCATCTTTGCCTTAGACCTCGCCCTTTCCAGCTCTCTTTCCATCTGTTTAATCCTTCCTCTCTCCGTCTCCACCTCTGATTCACTCTCGCTAACTCTTCGAAGCAGCCCTTTAATGACCTGGCTAGGGTGATGGTCAACTGGGGGATCATGCCACGAGAAAAACCCACAACAACCAGGTTTCTACACAAGAGTCATTATACAAACAAATAAATCACTATATAATCAATATGAACAAACCCTACAATTTGGGGATTTTTAGAACAACCCCTAGACTTTGGGGATTTTTAAAATCTTCTCAAATTGAAGGCCAAAACACTAAACTTGTAGTTAGGACACCCAAAAAAACCTCCTCCCTGGGTTTGATTCGGTCCAAGAACTCTTCAACCTGGCTGGCATTCCACACTCGCATGTCGGTATTTGAAGCAGGTCGTTTGATGTCGATTTCGAGATCCGAGAGCTTGAATTGTCCATATTCTAGCCAAGTAGAAGAAGATGAATGAGGAAGGGCTAGGGATTTGGGTTTGCTTCGATTCAAGGTTGGGGCTGGGCAATGGACGAGTGGAGAGCCCTCGGGTTTTTTATCGAGGTTGGGAAAGAGATGAAAAAGGTGGGTGGAGGGTTAAAAAAAAATTTCGTGGTCCAATTACCTAACTATACGCAAGCATTAAATTATTCAGAAATGGAACTTATTATCGTGCTAAGCACACTCATACCAAAAGCAAGGTCATGACGAGTACCCATCAAAGCATGCATTACAGAGCCAACAACTACACCATAATGCACATCTTTCATTTTAGCTTTTTCATCTGGGGTGGAACTGTGGAAGGCAAAAGAACCAACTTTTCTCGCACCACTATCATCATGTTCGACTATCGTTTCGGTTTATATTCCTACTCATTCATGAACGTTGTCTTGGATCCAGAGTTCTATTCGGTTTGGATCGTATTGGGCCTAATGGGCCCAATTCGAGTACGATTCCTTAGTTTCGGTTCATCATCACGTTCCACTATCATCTCAGTTTTTGTTCTTACTCTTTCATGAACGTTGTCTTGGATTGAGAACTCTATTCAATTTGGATCCTATTTGGCCTAATGAGCCCATATTCCCAATTCGAGTTCGATTCCTATGTTTCGGTTCCTCATCACGTTCAACTATTGTTTCGGTTAATGTTCTTACTCTTTTATAAACCTTGCCTTGGATCAAGAGTTCTATTCTGTTTGGATCGTATTGGGCCTAATAGGCCCAATTCGAGCTCATATCTTGAGTTTCAGTTCAGCATCACGTTTGACTATCGTTTTCGTTTATGCTCTTACCTTGTCATGAACGTTGCCCTAGATCGAGAATTTTATTCGATTTGGATGGTATTGGGCCTAATGGGCCCATAGCCCCAATTTGAGTTCGATTCTTTAGTTTCGGTTCTTCATCAAGTTTGACTATCGTTTCGGTTTATGTTCTACTCTTTGATGAACGTTCCCTTGGATCGAGAGTTCTATTCGATTTGGATTGTATTAGGCCTAATGGGCCCAATTCGAGTACGATTCCTTAGTTTTGGTTCTCCGTCACGTTCGACTATCCAAATCGGGGTCCGTAGCCCTGAATAGAACTCTCGATCCAGGGCAATGTTCGTGAAAGAGTAAGCAAATAACCGAAACAATAGTCGAACACGACGAAGAACCGAAATTAAGGCCTTGAAATCATATTGGGCCCATAGGCCCAATATGATAAATAGCCCAAAAATAGTGTACGAATAGCCGCTGGGTTTGTTTTTAGGTCTTACAGAAAACTTGCCTCAGAAAAAAAGGTCTTACAGAAAACTACACCCTCATGGCAACCATGAAGAGGTGTCGTTGTCGTCGTCCTCGAGTTCTAAAGTCATGGTCAAGACACAATCTTCCCGAGGAGCTATGGCCGGAAATCCTACCTCGACTTCCCGCCAAATCACTTCTCTGATTCCGCTCCGTCTCCAAGTCATGGAAGTCCATGATCGACGACCCCGATTTCGCCCGCTTACACCTCAACGCTTCAACAACGGCCCTCAATCATCCCGCCTCTTCTTCGTAACAGAAGAGTCAGCCATATGCCGACAATGCGTGGTCAAGGACAACAAAACCCTAAGAACGATTCGCAGCCTTGGCTTCCTCCAAACCGACCTACACTCGGTCAATATCCTCAGAGCCACTCCCGATCGTAATGCAGATTACGGACGTCTAAGGCTATGGTTCATTCTTTCATCGATTGACGGATTGTTCTTGTTGAATTCCATGGTTCCAAGGTCCGATTTGATGTAGTTGTGGAACTCCTCGATTAAGAAAACCCTAGGTCTTCCCCCTCTTGAAATCCCCCAAATATTGAGGTACGTTGACTTTGGATTAGGGTTTGACCCGTCGATTGGGGATTACAAGTGTGTCAGATTCGGTGCCTTGTCAGCATCGGGCAACTTGAAAATCGCTGCAATTTACACGCTAGGGACGAATTCGTGGAAGACAATTGAATTTCAAGGCGATGTGGTCCGAAAGCTACGTTTCACTGATTGGAGGAGAATTGTTCCCTTTGACGGTGCTCTGTATGCCCTTGCAGACGTTTCGTATCTATCTTATGCTTCAGTGAAACTGGTTTCATTTGATCTGAAGAGATAGGTGTTTGCTTCCATGGAATTGCCTGTAGATTATCATGATTTCCGTGGCCATGCGCTCACAATGGTGTATGATGATGGTGGTTGTGGGTGCTCACTTGGTGTGGTTAATTTCAGTGGATCCGAAGGATTTGTATGGATCTTGCAGAGGTTCGGAGACGATAGTAAGTCATGGAGCTGGGTGCGATGCTACACCTTTGTTATAATAACCCCTCAAATCGGTAGTCCTCTTGAGTTTCTGCACTTTCTCTGCATGACCAAGAATCGTGAGATGCTGTTCACCTGGGCTCCCCTATGCAGTCGTAATAGTGTGATATGTTACGACCTCGAAACTCAACAAGAAAAGATGTTGCTGGAGAAGAATCGGAAGCCTTTATGTGGGATAAACGCGTTTCCATACGTCGAGAGTCTGATATTATTGCATCATTAGGTAAGTTTTTGCGTCAATCACGTCTAGGCCGGGAACCTATGAATTGGTCTGTTTTGATGCCTTGTGCATACTTGTTGAACTTTTTTATCATATTTGCCTTTGCTAGGGAACCGATGAATTGGGCTGTTTTGATGCCTCGTGCATACTTGTAGAACTTTATCATATTTGTTGTTGCTTATAGTATTGCAGTCTGTAGTTTGCCAACAAAATTTATTGGGGTGCCTTCATTCATATAATTAAGTAGAAACTTACCTAATGATGGGGTACACCATGGCTAAGGAGGCTGCACGCCTCAAGGAACCACCGCCAAAAAGCGAGGTGCCTTATTGGTGTCACAAACGCCCCAGGTCTGCCCATGTGCGCAGATTGCTAAGCGGCTTCTCCCGACCAACCTTTTGAAAGCATGGCCGTGCATTGCATGGTTTGGGTTGTTGCTTATGTGGGCCGCAACCTATCTTTTGTTATTACTTAATTATATATGAATATAAACCATTGAAATATGATCGATGTCGTAAAGAAATAAATTGAAAAACAAAGTTGTAAATATTAATTTAATGTATACTAGCATTTAAGCATGTCGATTCATTGTCTTGATACCAAAGTACGTTAATTCTCAAAATAAGAAAGTGTATGGCCTTATGTTAAGTACTATGGTGTGTGTGTGTGCACTGTGATATGATATCATTTGTGTTGTTCGGTTTCTGAACGGGTAACGTCGTTTGAGAAGGTGTTCTTTATTACGTGTTTGTTGTTTTGCATGTTCCGCCTATAATAACATATCTCTAGTTCTACCCGCATAAAATTGTTGTATGTTCTGGCCTATACTGAGATGCTATGTCATACGGAATGAAAACGGGAACATGAAAGGGAAATGAAACGAGACGAGGAAACACCTGATTTTCATGTGGTTTTTGTAGACACCGGTTTCCGAGTTTTTGTTGAAAACGAAAAACGTGACTCTCTTGGAGTTTCAGGGTAACATATACATTTCAAATTCGGCGTTAAAGGACGAGGTTTAAACTTGTTGGTAAGGACGAGGTTTAAACTTGCTGGTGTATATTAAGTGGAATCTGACGAGGTTTATTAAACTTGTTGGTAGTTGCTGGTGTATATTAATTCGGGATTAACGTATCTGATGACTGATGGGAGGTAAAGAAAAAGAAAAATAATAAAAATTTGTAGTGGTGAGTTTGCGTTCAAATTTTCTCTTCAGATTCCACTTATTTGAGACGATTTAACTTCCCTCCCCTTCCACCATTATTTCCCCCTCTATTCCATACGGTTCTCCTCCATAAAATCAACCAAACAGAGGAAATATCCTTCCTTCCTTCCCTCTCCCTTCCATTAAAATCACCCCAATTCCTCCCAACCAAACATGGCCTTAGAGTTAAAAGGTCCCCTATCTTCATCCAAAATACCAGTTAGGGTTTCCGTCTCATTTCGCCATGTACGAACCTTCTTATTCATCTCTAGTTTTTGTTTGGCGGCCGTTTGTTGCTCCGTTGGTCTGAACTCGTTATCTACAATGATTTACTTTCATTTCTGTTTCCAAGTTTTGCAGATTCAGCCCGGTTCCGCTTGGATTTTACGATTTGCCCTCTCAATCTAGCGGCTGTAAGTTTCTCTGGTTCTATGTTCAAAACTAGATGCATGTATATGAAGTTGGTGTGACATACACATGATTAGGTTGAATAAGTGCAATTCGTATCCGATGCATATGCGTTTCTGAGCAGGTCTAATTGGGGGGGCTGGGTGGTTTGTGGGCCGGGGAGTTGTTGGATTCCAGAGTATATATTATGAACGTGTAACCCTAATTATTCCAGAGTATACATTAGGTTGAATAATAGGTAAAAGCCCATATAGTTGTCAGATTGGTATTGGTTGTTTGATGTACATTTTTTAGTAGGTTTAGTGAGAGGTGAAGGTTTTGCATATTGCGAAAGGGATATGATTTCTAGGGCGGGTGTGTGCCACTGAAGTGCCATTCTTTACGTGAAGTATTTAGTTTACACTGGCCATGTTCGGTAGCTGTGCCTGCTGCGCACACCGAGAGTGGCCTGTAAATAATTTAAGGGTAGTATTGTTTACTTGTTATGCTTCGTCTTCATAGTCACACATGGCCAGATCCCCTTAGACTGGAACTAATTGGGATTGAACTTCGTGTTGAAATAAACTCTGGGCTGAGAACAGCAACAACTGGCGATAATCTATCAAACTTCACATTGGAAAAAGTAACGGGAGTATTACCTATCAAACTTTGGTGAACTGTTGCAAATTCGATTGTGCAAAAAACATAGAACGATATAAGTGGCATGACCTATCAAACTGGCATGACCTGGCATGGTCTATCAAGACGACAATGGTACCGCAAGACCGGCATAATTTTGTTACTCTTGCTTTGTAATTCCCGTTTAGACTTGAGCAAAATCTACTAGCAGAAATAACATTAATGACTCTAGCTTTGTAATATTTTTCCCTATTTATTATTACATTTTAATGGTACATTAAACCTGATTATCACAAAATTATGCAAGGTATATGGAAAAAATACTCCAGGTAGTTTCTTTAAAATTTCTGAAGTTTACGGAGTATTTGTTTTTAGGTCTTACAGAAAACTACACCGTCATGGCAACCACGAATCGTCGTCGTCGTCCTCGAGTTCTAAAGTCATGGTCAAGACACAATCTTCCCGATGAGCTATGGCCGGAAATCCTATCTCGACTTCCCGCCAAATCACTTCTCCGATTCCGCTCCGTCTCCAAGTCATGGAAGTCCATGATCGACGACCCCGATTTAGCCCGCTTACACCTCAATCGCTTCAACAACGGCCCTCAATCATCCCGCCTCCTCTTCCTAACACATCAGTCAAGCCTATGCCGAGAATGCGTGCTCAAGGACAGCAAAACCCTAAGAACGATTCGCAGGCTTGGCTGCCTCCAAACCGAGCCACACTCGGACCTCTCGGTCAATATCCTCAATGCCTCGCAGACTTCGCAGCCTTGGCTGTGGTCTATTCTCAATTCGATTGACGGATTGATCTTGATGAATTCCAGAGAGAGCTCCCATTTGATGTTGTGGAACCCCTCGATTAAGAAAACCCTTCCCCTCTTGAAATCCCCCAAATTTTGAGGTACGTTGACTTTGGATTAGGGTTTGACCCGTCGATTGGAGATTACAAGTGTGTCAGATTCGGCGCCTTGTCAGCATCGGGCAACTTGAAAATCGCTGCAATTTACACTCTAGGGACGAATTCGTGGAAGACAATTGAATTTCAAGGCGATGTGGTCCGAAATGTTCGTTTCACTCTCCGGAAGACAATTGAATTTCAAGGCGATGTGGTCCGAAATGTTCGTTTCACTGGCTGGAAGAGAATTGTTCCCTTTGACGGTGCTCTGTATGCCCTTGCAGAAGTTTCGGATCTATATTGTGGTTCAGTGAGACTGGTTTCATTTGATTTGAAGAGAGAGGTGTTTGCTTCCATGGAATTGCTTGTCGTTTATCATGATCTCCTTGACCAGGCGCTCACAATGGTGGATGATGATGGTGGTTGTGGGTGCTCACTTGGTATGGTCTATTTCAGTACAGCCAAAGGATCTGTATGGATCTCGCAGAGGTTCGGAGACGATAGTAAGTCGTGGAGCTGGGTGCGATGCTACACCTTTGTTATAACCCCTCAAATCAGTGATCCTCTTCGGTTTCTGCATTTTATGTACATGACCAAGAATCGTGAGATGCTGTGGACCTGGGTTGATGACAAACATAATAGTGTGATATGTTACGACCTCGAAGCTCAGCAAGACAAGAGGTTGCTGGTGAAGAATCGGAAGCGTTTACATGGGGGTAACGTGTTTCCGTACGTCGAGAGTTTGATATTATTGCATCATTAATTAGGTAAGTTTTTGCACCAATCCCGTCTAGGCCTTGAACCTATGAGTTGGTGTGTTTTGATGCCTCGTGCATACTTGTTGAACTTTATCATATTTGCTGTTGCTTATAGTATTGCAGTCTGTAGTTTGCCAACAAAATTTATTGGGGTGCCTTCATTCATATAATTAAGTAGAAACTTACCTAATGATGGGGTACACCATGGCTAAGGAGGCTGCACGCCTCAAGGAACCACCGCCAAAAAGCGAGGTGCCTTATTGGTGTCACAAACGACCCAGGTCCGCCCATGTGCGCAGATTGCTAAGCGGCCTCTCCCGGCCAACCTTTTGAAAGCATGGTTGTGCATTGCATGGTTTGGGTTGTTGCTTATGTGGGCTGCAAGTGCAACCTATCTTTTGTTATTACTTAACTAGTGAAAAGCGCCCCTGTGTACTCGTGCATTATTCGAAGGGATAGATAATATGGGTAGACCGAAAGCGTAATTATATGTGACTATATTCACCTGTGAAATATGATGTCGTAAAGAACTACATGGAAAAACTAAGTTGTAAATAATAATTTAATGTATAGCATCTAAGCATGTCAATTCATTGTCTTCATTCCAAAGTACGTCGGCTTAATTTTTTTTAGGTTTTATCTATTTGGGTTGGACATCAATGTTAGTGTATGCATGTATACATAAATTATATAGTACTCCATAATATATAGTAGTACCGCCCCGTGCCTAGGGCAAGGGGCAGCGCTCTTCAATCTTCATAATTCATATATGGTCGTCATATAATTACTTCTAAATGTAGCCCCAATGGATAAATCGAGTTGGGTTTGGTACTCATGAGCAACCGGTGAAGTCGGTCTGATCTTTGTGGGTTTTATGACGAGTCGGGTGAAATTAGCGGTTCAAGGACGCCAAGTTTTTTGATCACTAACTAATAACACCTTACAATATACATTATGTTATGCTTTTAAATACTGAGAAAATCATTATAATTTTAGGAACACCGTACTTTTAATTAGTTTTTACTACTACAGATTCAATCATAGTAACGCATTTCAAGTTTCAAGGAAAGCGATCTCGACACAATGAACTCTGACTTGGGACGTTCAAAAATACTGTAATTTATTGCAGTCCATGTAAATTTCGGGGGATCTGGCTTGATGGGGAGTTCATCTCGGGAGACTGAAGGGTTGTGAACTATGAACTCTGACTTGGGACGTTCAAAATACTGTAATTTATTGACCGTAGGGTGAAAGTATAGGTTTTCCTCCTTTTTTAACCTCCGGGAACGCATGCAATAAATCTCTCCACATCATCATGACCAAAATCGATTTTTTTTTGGGCGGTAGCGTATGTAATAAGACTCGGCATTTGAAAGCGACTTTTTTTTCGACTTTTTTTTCTGCCTTTTCTTTCCCTCTCCTAAAAAGTCGATTTCAACTTCCCCAAAAATTACCCACAAAAACCCTGATTGAAACCCTCATCTCATCTTGGTCATCCCCTTCGTAAAGCAAGCTCGAGAGCCCTTGAGCTAGGAGGGACGAGGACTGCTCACCTGTAAGTAAAATCCTAAACCCTACCTTTTTAGCGTTTTTGAAAAGGGCTTCGATTTAATGTAGGGGATATTGTTCATTGGTCTAGGGGTACAATTTGCGTTGATTAGGGCTTGGATTGAATGTTGTGGAATGAAAGTGAGTAAGCTCGAAAGTGGAGCTTTGCACTGTGCAGAAAGGTTGTCAATTGGGGTTGTCTAAGGCAAATTAATTAAGGCTAGCAATGTTAGGTTAGCAATGTAGCATCGGCAATGTAAGTGGAAATAAGGGTTGAAGCTATTTGATCAGAGTGAAATTAAACACTTATTTCATGTTAGCAATGTCAAGCTCAAGTGTATCATCCGCAAGTGCAGAACAAATGGTGTGTCACTGTGGTGTACAAGCAAAGGAATCCATGGTAGATACGGAGAGGAATTATGGTAGGAGGTCACATAGATAGAGTCCTAATGAATATGAAAATTGTCATCACTTTCTGTACACCAGAACTTGTCATCACTTTCTGAGCCGAAGCTAGCTTGTCATCACCTATTACAATGGCTAACCGTCTTGTAGCTAATGGTCACAGAAGGGTGCATCCACAACTACCTTACTTTAAGATTACCGTCCGCTGCAGGGTGAGAAAACACACTTACAACCGCCCCCCCCCCCCCCCGCCGCCCCCATATTGAATCTCTTCTTCTTATGTATATGAACCTGTCTTCAGTTTCGTGCACATGTAGGATTCCGCAGATTATAAGGTGATGCTCACTGCAGAGACCCGACTCTGCCAGCTAGTTAATGTATACTGCCAATATGAAGGCATTGACCCTGCGAATTTGAAATTCTTCTTCAACAATCAAGTGCTTCGGGATCCAAACAGAACTCTAACAGCTCGAGAGGTTATACATGACCTTGTCATCACCTGCGACCAAAATGCCTGTTATCTACAATTTTGTGCTAAACCGTCTCCTCTTGTTGTTGTGCAGATTGGTCTAACAAATAACTCCGAGCTTCATGTTATGGTCAGGCCACCAAGAGGGGCACCTGGGTATCGAACATGGGTTCGTAGGACGGTTCAACATTACAGAAGGTTAAGGGCAGAACAAAGAGCAGCTGGTATTCCCCGTCCAGAAGGTGCTCCACCAACGCCACCAATAACGCCACCAGGGTCTCCACCATGAAATGTCAATTAAGATCAGCTTATGTTCAGTTGTTGTTGTTGAACTTGTCATCCAATTGTCGTTGTTGTTGTTATTGAACTTGTCATCCAGTTGTTGCATGTTGTTTAAGGTGTCATCCAGTTGTTGATGTTTGAATTGTCATCACCTTGTTATGGTGTAAGTTGTCATCTATTTTCTACTGCATTGTAACATCTATGAAAAAATGGACTCTGTTGTTGTGTTGTCATGGGTTGCTCTTGTCATCTAGTTTAGTGTGTGCTCAAAAGACCCATTTATTTTTGGAAGAGTGTGAATGATTTGGCTTCTGCATGCTTTTGATATATCAACCAAACCGAAGTATGGATTACACTTGCCACTAAATATGGCAAACGGTGTATGATTTACTCTGTACCTTTTGCACACCGAAACACGGACTAACATCATGCATTGCACGTAATTTACACTACAAGCCAAATTTCCATATCAATTACACAAACCTTGGTGCGCATAGATCGTGATGTCATCACTACCAAATGAATCACACATGCAAAACTACAATCCACAAATTAAATGAAACATATTGTCAATTCAATCACTTAAACTAAGTCATCCTGATGTTACAAACAACAAAACCCTTCAAACCTACGTGAAATTTATAGAAAACAATCATATTGGTCTGGGCAATATACCAAAACCATCACCACAACACCATTCCCTTTTCACCTACGTGACAACAAATGAAATAGAGATCAGAGTATTTCCAAGAATAATCAACCCTAGGTATATGCATTGGTTATTGATGAACATTACACTAAACAACATTCACATGTCATGAATATATTAGTTTAAATGAAAAAGGTTAATATGCTATAGCGTGAACTAACCTTTTGATCTGCACATGGTAGATCTGTCTGAAGGGATGATGCAATGTGAACTCCAATCGATCCTTCACTCGAAGGTTGTTCTTTTCAGCGAACCTTCTCCATCCGCAGCCAATCTCACAAGCCCATCGTTTAAACCTCTTGAACCATCGGTATTCAACTTCGGAAGAACCATTATCAGTTTTCAGTGTCATGGTCCTGGCCTTCGTTGTCTTCTCAGGTAAGAATCGTCTTGCAAAATCGGAAGGGATAACCTGCAACCAAAAGTATCAAGTCACTGATTAATATAACAACCCTAATCAAACTCGAATATTAATAATACTAATGCGGATGTAAATGAGAGAGACCGGAGCACATCCGAGGACACTTTACTTAGATGTTTCCGGTGTACAAAGATACATAATATATATAGAGGAATACAAAATCTTATCGCGAACAAAAAAGGTTCCTATCGCTCCGTGTGGATGTAAATTAGGGAGACTTGAGAATATTGAGAACACTTTGCTTGGATATTTCCAGTATACACAGATACATAATGTAGAGGAATGCAAAATCTTATCTCCTAATTAAGATATATACAAGATAATTTGTACCATGAATAACAAATCCAATACTCCGTATCTACTAATACCTAGTTAGTGGATTAATATATACCCAATTACTGATTATCACATGACTTACAATTCCATTGTTGCCAACAAGATTTCGGCTTTGGACTTCAACGGTGAACTTTGCTCTGTCATAGACGTCGGCTTGTTTGTCCTTGGAATCGGAGGCACTAGCACTCTCATCTTGACAACCGCCGTCTGAGATTGCCTCAGATTCCTCGGCATCTTCTTCGTCAGCATCAGAGTCGTCATTAGAGGAACTTTATGGAGAATCTTTTCCCGGCGACCCGAATGAATCCACGCTGTCATAGCCGCCAAAATCTTGTTCCATGGCATGCATCAATGAAGAAGTGTCGTCCGACGAATCCGTCCATGCCGACCATTCACTGTTATCACTTGAACCTAGGGTTAATAACACCGACAAACGTACAAAACATTAGGCTAACCACAACGTATAAGTCAAGAAACCCTAAACAAAATGTAATCACGAACCGGGTTCAGTTCCCGAGTGATTGAAAACCTCTCGATAGTTCTCCATGTGTCGTTGAGACCTACCATCAAAGAACAGGGTACGCTGGTTTAATACACAAAAACTCAACCATCACGATTGGTTTCTACAGACAACAAAGCCATCACAAATCTAAAACATCTAGTTCGTAATTCAAACAGACGAAAAGGTTATGACGAAACGACATGGAGTGATTCCACATTTGCTTGAAATTAGTCTTGAAATTAAACTTCCATATTAGTTTAAGATGTCAAAGCATATACGGATTTTATTATAGTTACATTGCAAGAAGCGATACAAAACTAACCGGCGGTGAACTGTTTTATCGGACTCCGATGAGCGAGAGTGTACCGAAAAAGAAAGTGGGAAGAAATTGGGAAGGAGGATGAAGAAGTTGGGAGTTTGAGTGATGTGATCGACACCTATAAAGGGGATATATATGTTGCAATTTGAGGGGTCCATGCCCAACGGTTGCAATTTTCTAAACCGTTATGTGAAGCAGTTGTCCATGTACACTGTGCATTTAACTATAGTACACTGTGCTAATATGATAGGCAAAATTTTCATCAAAGAATATGATAGGCAAAATTACACTTTAAATCGTACCATGTTCATATACATCAAATGTCAAAAGAATTGCTTTACTTTAAGTGATTAATTCATTTTAAATTGTATTTTATGTTAAGATTGTCCTGTGGTTATGAAGGCTTTGAAAATGGGATCCATGTATACGATGATATTGCCAGTATTGATGGCGAGCGAACGGAATTTGTCAAATTTGACGTCGACTTATTTGCCACCGGAGCGTATTGATCGGTCCGGGAATCGGAGGGTCTCACAATTTAAATTTATAAAACCGAACCTCACTTGTAGTAAAGAGGTAGGGTGTCGAACACACGGGAGTTCGTGCATCGAGAGTACCCGAAAAGACTAAAAAGAGGAGAAAATAAAGACAAACGAAGGAAAACAAGCGAGATCTCCTCGGACCGACACAGGGTCACTTCGGTCCGAGGTAGGATCGAGATCAATTTGTACGGGACCGACGTTGGGCAAGTCGGGCCCGAGGTGCTGGGTATCTCGGTCTTAGCAAATAAGTAGATCGGTCTTGGGTTTTTGGGTTCCTCCCCCAACTAGACTTGGATATTCCACCTCAATTCAGCCAATAAGTGTTTGATTCTAATGAGATCGAGGTTGCTCGCCTCAAATCCCTCCAATCTACACCTCGACCCAAGGGAGTTTTCACTCACCTTCGATGCTAGAGACTTATGATGGGATAGAGACCACTTTCGCTTACTCTTACCAAACACAAGCTCTAGATCCCTTGCTTTCACAAGAGAATTGAAGCTCAATGTAGAGAGGATTCACAAATCAAGCACTCAAGGCTATGGAATTGGGGTTTTCTACCCAAATCTAGCTAGGGGGATTCCCCCATAGCCCAAGACTATGGAATCTACTCCATGTGGTAAGAGAAAAGCATAAACAAAATGGAAATCAAGCAAATCTCAATCAACATCATCCAATCAAACTCCAATTGCATTCAATCTCAAAGTATCTACAAAATCCAAGTTCAAATCTACTTGATCTAAGCAAAACAAGGTACAAAACTCACAAATCCTCCTCTCTTCTCCAACGACCTCTCCTTCTCTTCCTTCTTCCTTCTTCTCCTTGCTCTCCAAGTCTTCCTTGAGCCTTTGAGAGTGAAATTGGGTTTGGTGTGTGTGTCCCACTCGTCCCCCTCACACTCCACACTTTGATTTGATCACTAATCACCTCTCTTAACCTTCCTCTTGGATTGGGGACCAAGGAATCCCAATTTAGAAAGGGGCAAATGTGGAAAGTTGCTAAAAATATGCCTTGGGGAACAAGCCTCACATGCGCCGACTTGGACCGACACGGGTCGACATCGGGCCTGACGTTGGGAACGTCGGTCCTGGCTCTGGTTGCTCGATCTCGGGCCCGACATGGGTGTAACTCGGTCCAGGGCCTCGATCCTTGCCCTCTTCCTTGGTTTCCTTTGGTTCCACTTCATTCTTAGCTTGGCTCTTGCACTCCTTGACTTGGCTCCTTCCTTAGCTCCTCGAAATGGTCCTCTTTCTTGCCATTTTACCTACAAAAACAAACAAACTCGCATAGTTTCCGACTCTTGAAGAAAACCGGGAACTAAGCTAAAAAGGAAACGAAACTACAGAGAAGAGAATGAAAAACACATATTTATAAGGGAAATTAACCACTAAAACACCACCAAAATGAGAGACATCAGAATACCCCATACTTAAACTTGCTTGTCCTCAAGCAATAACAAAGTAAGCAAGACCGAAGCACAATCTTCAAGTAAAGCCTCATATGAAAAACTCAATTAAGCACAAGTGATAGACATTCAAGCAAGATTACGTCATCACACATGATCAAGTGTTCAAGGAATGAAGTCTAATGCAACCAAGCCTCACTTTAAGGACATAGAAATGTGTATCACTCATCATGTGTTTAGGCTTGAAAATGAACACTCAAACTCAACAATCATGCAAGTAAAGACTTTACCATTGAAGATAATATCACCAATTCCTCCACCTAGAGATGCCTATTACAATGCACACAAAGAATATGAACTTGTCTCAATGGAGGTCCTCAAAGAGGTTCCGTTCGGCCGGGTTGTAATGGGGCTTTTGGTGTTTCATAAGGTGGGAATCATTTTGGTCTTGTGGTGCTTACAATGGGGATTGAACTTTCTAGTCTCTCACCAAACTCACCAAATTATTCCACTTTCAACTACACTCTCATCCAAAAGACTTTGATTTTCTTCTTTTCTTTCAACTCTCAACCCACATTTCACTTAACATCCCACTTCATCTTTGCACTACACTTTTTGTTCGATTTTTCACACTTTTTCCACTAGGATCGACTTGCACTAACTCGGGCCCAAAGTGCACTTTAACTCGGTCGGTGCCCTTTTTCACTCACTTAAGCACTTTGCTTTCAATCCACTATTTTTCCAACTTTTTCTTTCTTTCCTTTTTTTTTTCACAACAAAGATGCACTACCCACTTGGTTTACAACTCCATTCTTGCCCTTCACCAAAGAGAATCTCAACTCTCCAAATATTCTCCCAAAACCTCTCACTAAAGTCCAATCCCATAAGGGTCAAGTCATATAGGCTAGGAATCATATTTTTGAGGAGTTTCAAACAAAGGTCTAAGGCTAAAACGGGGCTACAAACAACGGTTTCTCTTCAAGGTAGGATATGGAAGATTTTGTGACTAAATGAAACAAAGTTCAAATCAATGTGACAAAGCATAGAACAAATCTCATATTGGTCTTGGAAAATAGATAAACACCTCAGTAGCAAGTTTTACTAAGCATGCATGAGCTAATTCACACAAGAAAATGAGGGATATGCAATATTGAACAAGCATCCCTAAAATGGCCAAAAATAATCTCACAAGGTTCACTCTAGCTTAGTTGCATCAAATTTCATCCTAGAACTCATGTGCTCAATAAAAACATGCAAGACATCATATCACATCGAAAGCAACATCCATGTAGAGGCTAAACTATCCAAAAATATGCAAAGGATTTTACATGCTCACATCATCATTAGCCTACTTATGGACATCTAAGATGGGAATTCCTAGTCCAAAAACAAAATCTTTTTGACATTTTTAACCGAAATTTTTCACATTTTTATAGATTTTTCGAAAATTTTCTCAAGCAAAAACAAGCTCAAACAAACTCATCCATACATGCCATAAAATCAATCATCATTCTCATACATCTCATGCCACAATCCAAAACATCCCTTAAACAAGAAACAAACAACCTACACATGGAACTAATGAGCAACTAACCCACCCCATACTTAAAATTTTGATGTCCTCATCAAAATAAATCAAAACTCAAAAGTAAAGAGAAGAGTAGAGAAAGCTCACAATTCCTTATTCTTGCATGGCATGATTGAGGCTTAGTTCGGAGGGTGGCCACGGCGTTGTCTCCTTTGGAGCCGGGCGTGCCGCTCTCGCTCGTACACTCGGTCGTTGAAGGGATCTTGGCTTGGCGGTTGTAGTGGTGGCGCGGGAGGTGTCCATTGATCTTCACGGGATGAGAAATTCCCGGACATCCACTCGTTGAAACTTGCTTGCATGGACCACCTTTGATCCTCGGCCGCCCTCAAGTCCTCCACTTCACGTCTTGTGTAGGCGAGGTTGCGGTTCACCTCATCAAATCGCACTTGGAAGTTCTCTTGGTGTTGGAAAAGTTGTTGTTGTTGGAAGTTGAGTTGGTGCGCTTCTTGGAGCATTGATTGTTGTTGAAGTTGGAGATGCGACAATTGGTTCGCCAAGAAATTCATGTCCACCGATTGGTTAGGCTCGGGGAACACCATTCCGGGCCCAAACCATTGGGCATACCCCTCATATCCTCCGTAGCTAGGTGGTGCTTTATGTGCTCCACTTCCCTCACCCCTCTCGAAGTGGCTAGGGACCGGATCGGGCAAGAACACGTTGGACCGACGTTGATGGACATCGGGCCCGACTTGTGTAGCACCTCGGTCCAAGAGAGTTGGGGCTTGGTCGGTGAGCAAATGTTGGTATCCACCTTCTTCTTCTTCTTCTTCACCTCTAGGCACGTCCACATCCATGTCATCTCTCCTCACAAACTCGTATTGGTTGGGCTCCTCCTCTTCGGTGTCCGGGGATGCTTGAGGTGTAGTGAAACGGATGTGTTGTGCCCGTCTCCTAACCTCGAGTGTCCCCTCCGGCTCTCCATAAGGATTGACATTCCCCGCCCACACTTGGTACCAATTGTAGTAACAAGTGAGGTCGAAGAGTCGAGGCTCCAAGGGAACGTGCACATTGTTGAAGTTGGAGTGCGGAGCTAGGTAAGTAGAGGCGCCGGTCACTAGCTTCTCCTTGATAATGTTTGACTTCTTGAAGTATTTGAGGTCCATGAACTCCACGCCATTTGGGGCCGGTGTGTAGGTAGACAAGTCCATCTCAAGACGGTGAGCTAGCCGGGCAATCATGCCTCCAAAATAGATCCATGAAGAACTTTGAAAGTCCCTCACCATCTTCACCCATTCCCATGTGAGGTTCATCGGCTTCTCATTCTCAAACAACATCTCATAGAGAATCATGGCCTCCTCCTTCATCGGCTTGCTCAATTCATGCCTTGCAAAGATAGAACAACCCAAGGCTCGGATCATGACTCGGAAGAGTGGGTTGACTATCTCATTAGTCGATGCTCCTTTCCTCATCTCGCTCTTCCCGGCCAAAAACTTCCAAAGGTAATCGACCTTTTCATTGTCAACATAAGCCTCCTCTCTCGTAAACGGGAACCCGAAGTAGGTAGCCAAGTTCCGGAGAGAGAGTTCTTGCAATTCGTTGCCCATTTGGAAGGAAATCATGCCTTCACTCTCGGGTCCCTCATATGTGCACTTGAATGTTGCCATGAACTCGGACGTCAAGGCGGGGTAGTGAGTGTTGTTCCACCTTAGCAAGACATTGAGCCCAATGTGATTATAGCACCGAGCAAGAGCCTCATCCATGTTCATCTTTCTTATGGACTCCCAATCCAACCACCGGGTGTGGTGAGATAGTCCCATAAGACGCTCATACTCTCTAGCATCATCCTCATCCTCAATACGTACATCATCCATCCTTTGGACTCTCTTGGAAGACTTCTTGGATTTCTTGGTGGCTTTCTCCATCCTTGAAGAAGATGCTCGGGTAGACATGATACCTACACACAATCAAGACCAAAGAAACTACAAGGTAAAATCTATACAATTCACAAAAACACAAGCTTCCATCACAAACAACTCATCATGCAAAAAGATAACCACGGGGTGGTCGATCTCGAGAGCATACACATGAATTCCAACTCAACAAGCAAAGAGATAACCCCATACTTGAACTTAACACACTCAATCCACAAAATTCAATCATGCATGAACTAAGATTCTCATATCAATGGTCAAGCCTCAAATCATATCATGAATAGCATGCTACAACCAACATTCAAGAGCAAGAAATCTTAAATCCACAAAAAAGAAGCTCGAAAAGCGTCGGACCGACATGCAAAAGACAACGGGCCCGAGGTTGGGAACCTCGGTCCGCATCACTGGACCGACTTCGAACATCGGTCCCGAGGTACTGGGTACCTCGGACCGAGTCCATTCCGACTCTTCATCCTAGATCTATCCACAAAACACATAATCATGCCCCTAAAATCCAAATTCTACCATCAATCAACATCAATCGAAGTTCTAAGTGGAATTTAGCAACAATTAAGCACAAATTTCACAATGCATGCAAATCACCATGGATGCTCAAAGTTCAAGCTCACTCAATCATGGCATATCTCAAATCTAGCAATGAAAGCATGAAATCCATAAAGAATCAAGTAGAGATTGAGATTTACATACCAAATATGAAGAAAACAAGAACTTCTAGCAAACAACTCTTAAAACTCAAATTTTCCTCTTCTAGATCTAGAAGAAGAATGTAGATCTATGGGATTTGGGTGGGATTTTTTTGGCTTTGGGTTCAAAGTTTGGGTATGCTAGGGGATGGATCAAGATCTTGTGGTGAGGTTGCTTGAGGATCGACTATGGGGGGAGAGATGGATCGATTTTGGGGTTTGAGAGAGAATTGGGTATTTTGGTAAAGTAGTTATGGGGATGGTGATGTTAGGTAAGGGAAAAGGCTCTTAAATGGGGAAGAAGACAAAGGTGGGTCAAGAGGGTATAGTAGGAATTTCCACAAAGTCAAGGTCCAACATGGGTCGGCTTACTTGGACCGACGTCGGGCACCTCGGGCCCAAGGTACTGGGTACCTCGGTCCTACCCGATTTTGGTTCCTAAAAATCCTGCACCTTGGTTACTTCTATCCACAAGTGTTTGCATCATTTCCACAAATACCACACATGCTAATGAAGCTCACACAACACATATTTCCACAAAATACAAGCTAGAGAAGAGATTAGGACTAATCTAAGCTAAGGCAAAAAGAAACAAGCTAAAAACTACGAAAATGAATCTACCAAACCCGGGTTGCCTCCCGAGGAGCGCTTCTTTAACGTCATTAGCTTGACGTCTAACCTCTACCCTTCAAGGAGGGTGAAAAACGGTGAATTGGTCCTCCTTGCCATGCACATCTCCACAATCCTCATAGCCAAAGTGCCACCATTTATGTTTGATGAAAGTATGGCATCCAAAATCTCCATTATCCGCCAAAGTATAGCTTGGCACCTCTTGCATCAACTCATCTTGCATCTTATCACCTACATCACAAAAGTCTAAAGAATTTCTAGGAGACTCTATGACATCATAACTCAACTCATCTTGCAAATCATCTAAGCAAAGATAATCATCTCCTAAATCTTCTTTCAAATCATCTAAGCAAATGAAAGAATCTCCCACATCAAAAGGATATAGATTAGGATACTCTTCATGATTTGGTGGGTTATCTCCATCTCTTGTCTCATCATGGATTTGAGCATCGATCATATCATGGTCTCTCAATGGTGCTTCTTCTCTTGTGGACTCCAACTTCTCCCTCTTGTATTTGGCATTTTCCTCTAACTTCAAAATCGCCAATGCGTCCGGTTCATTAAGGGCCTTGTTGAAATGTAACTCCACTTTCTCCTCTCCAATTTCAAAGGTGACTTTCCCATTCCTCACGTCAAACTTGGCACCCGCCGTAGCTAGAAACGGCCTTCCGAGAATAATGGGCACCATCGGATCTTCTTTCATGTCTAAGATCACAAAATCATCGGGAACAAAATATCTTCCCACTCTAACCGGGACGTCATCAAGAATTCCGGTGGCTTTTGTTGAAGAACCATCGGCCATGGTGAGACTCATATCAACCGGCTCCATATCTCCGAGGTTAGCCCTTCTCCATATGCTCATGGGCATAACCGAAATACTTGCTCCTAGATCACAAAGAGCTTTGAAGTTTGGGGATCCAATCCCTATGGTGATGGCAAATCTTCCGGGATCACCAAGCTTTTGAGGTAGCTCCAATATCTTCACCTTGTCTTGCATCTCAACGATTGACCTCTTCTTGCTCAAGATTTCCTTTAAGAACTTTGCATAAGATGGCATCTCACTTAGAGCATCGGTGAAAGGAATGGTAATGTTCAAGCCTTGCAAAAGCTTCAAGAACCGCTTGAACTTGCCCTCAACAATCTCCTTGGGCTTCTTCATAGGATATGGAAGGGTAGTGCCACTTTGCTTCTTGCTTGGATCAACCTCCTTGGATCGATCTTTCTCAACAAATCCACCTTGGACCGACGATGGAATTACCTTGGGACCGACTTCAGGGACATCGGTCCCAGGGCAAAGATCATCTGGGCACGTCGGGCCGACTTCAGGGCAAGTCGGGCCCGAGTTCGGTTCAACCTCGGTCCACTCCAGGGGACTTCCTTCGTCTACAGGATCGACTTCTGGTCACGTCGGGCCCGAGTTGCTAGGAACCTCGGTCCGACTCTCTTCTCTCGGTTTTGGAACTTGTGGCTCGGGCAAACTCCGTCCACTCCTTAATGCTATGGCTCGAACTTCGTTTTGTTGTTGTGGGGCACGGGGATTCTCCTCGGGTCGGCCCGGGAGTCTCCCTTCCTCTCTTGGAAGGTGATTCGCCATGTGAACAATTTGGTTGTCCACTTGCCTTCTCCACACACCAAACTCCTTGAATTGGGAAGCCAATTCCTTGAACTCGCCTCTCATCTCTTGTGCCCATTGTGGAGTTTGCTCATAGAACCCCGGAGGTCGGTATGGTGGTTGTTGGGCTCTTGGCTCGTTGTTGTTGAAGTTGTTGTTGTAGCCACTAGCTTGCCCTTGGTTCCACCTTCCTCCATTGTTGAAATTGGATCTTCCTCCGAAATTTCTTTGGACATAATGAGCCTCCTCAATTTGTTCCGCTAACCGAACTTGGCGCTCATTTGGACACTCTTGTGCTCCATGCTTCAAGGAACCACACTCTTCACATGCTCTTGTGGTTTGTTGGGCATAACTCATCTTCCTCCTCATCTTGTTCAATTCATCCTCCAAGAATTGGATCTTCACATCTTTGTCCACCTCTTCACTTTTGGGATCGTAAAGCTTCTTCGGACCTTCTCCATGGACTCTAGCTTCCTTGCTCACATTGCTCGCACCATACATCGCCTCATAATCCGAGAGTTTGTCCAACAACTCCCATGCTTGTTCCGGCGGCAAGTCAATGAACCCACAATCGGTATGGAGGTTCGATTTATCCTTTGTGGCGGTGTTGATCCCTTGGAAGAAGATGTCTTGAAGGACATAGGGTTGTTGACCATGTGTCGGACACGCCCTCAACATCTCTTTGAATCTATCCCACGCCTCGAAAAGTGGCTCATGAGCTCCTTGTTGGAAACTAGCAATCTTCCTTCTAAGCTCCGTCGTCTTGGTGGGCGGGAAGAACTTCATCAAGAATGCTTCATTTAGGGCCCTCCATGATGTGATGGATCGAGGTGCTTGACTCTCCAACCAATGCAAAGCCTTGCCTCCCAAAGACCACTTGAAGGCTTTGAGTAGCACATACTCAAGCGTCTCATCGTCCGTGGAAATGGTCTCACAAAGGTCCTTGAATTGCTTCACATGCTCGATCGGACACTCATTCGGCCTCCCTTGGAATTGCTCTCTCTTGATAAGTGAGATAAATTGAGTTTTTATCTCAAAATTCCTCGACACCTCCGGCAAGACGATGGCCGGTTCCGGGACCTTTAACTCCGGATGCATGTATTGTCTAGCATTCCGGGGTTGAATGTTGATTTGGGCCTCCAACCTTATCCTTTGTTCCCTCTCTCTACGGGCCTCGGCATCTCGATTTGCCATCTCAATTTGCATTCGAGCCATGTCGGCTCTCATCCTTTCGAACTCCTCATCTCGGGCTTGGTCCGCCATCCTCTTCTTCTTGCGGGCTTGCCTTAGAATACTCTCCGGGTCACACACAAAGTCGAGCTCAAGGGTTCCTCGGACGGAACTAGCTCGCATGCACCTACAACCAAAGACACAAACAAAAACCAAATCAAAACAAACAAGGGGTTTGGGCTAATCCCTCACCCAAATCACTACCAAAATCAAAGACTCAACAAAGATGGGTACCTCGAACAAGTAGAACTCCCCGGCAACGGTGCCAAAATTCTGATCGGTCCGGGAATCGGAGGGTCTCACAATTTAAATTTATAAAACCGAACCTCACTTGTAGTAAAGAGGTAGGGTGTCGAACACACGGGAGTTCGTGCGTCGAGAGTACCCGAAAAGACTAAAAAGAGGAGAAAATAAAGACAAACGAAGGAAAACAAGCGAGATCTCCTCGGACCGACACAGGGTCACTTCGGTCCGAGGTAGGATCGAGATCAATTTGTACGGGACCGACGTTGGGCAAGTCGGGCCCGAGGTGCTGGGTATCTCGGTCTTAGCAAATAAGTAGATCGGTCTTGGGTTTTTGGGTTCCTCCCCCAACTAGACTTGGATATTCCACCTCAATTCAGCCAATAAGTGTTTGATTCTAATGAGATCGAGGTTGCTCGCCTCAAATCCCTCCAATCTACACCTCGACCCAAGGGAGTTTTCACTCACCTTCGATGCTAGAGACTTGTGATGGGATAGAGACCACTTTCGCTTACTCTTACCAAACACAAGCTCTAGATAGTACAAGGTAGGGGCATGCACCACACATTTCTCACGGCGTTTTAAACAAACGTGGTTAAGATAAGATCCGGTCCACACTTATACAAAGGAAACGTGGTACATATTGTTTTAATTTTGAAATTTATAATTTCGGACCTCGTTTATGTGTTAAAAACGCGGTGTCAAAATTTGATTTTTTTAAGGGACCATGAATTAAAAAAAAAACGCGGTCTAGGTTAAAAAAAAACATGCGGGGTTGATAAAAACTAGGGCGGTCTCCTTGAGATGATTAGAAACTCAATTCACCGCCCGCTTGTCACTCGTCTCTCTTTGTCAATTTCTCTTTGGGCGAGGCACCACCGCTCGTCACTCGTCTTTCTCTGGCAATTTCTCTTTCGGCAAGGCACCACCCAACTCAAATCGTCTACTTGAGACATCCTAAGGTTAGTATATATGCTACCAATTCAGTTTTCACGCTGCACTCTCGGAGGTTTCCTCTCTCTGTCTAATTTCAGCCCTAGGTCACCGGAATTGGCCGCCATTGCTGA
The DNA here is from genome assembly GCA_963924305.1 of Polygonum maritimum. NCBI lineage: Eukaryota > Viridiplantae > Streptophyta > Magnoliopsida > Caryophyllales > Polygonaceae > Polygonum > Polygonum maritimum. The sequence continues at coordinate 13,094,553 of OZ002728.1, forward strand.
CAATTTGCAGTAGCGATGCTCAATTTGGAGTGCTATTGACGAAGGTTTTTGAATTTGTGCCTTTTGTAGGTGCGATTGTGGAGCCGAAGGTCGCGAGCACTGTTGAGCCGTTGTTGTTGAACGCTTTTAGAGGTTTGGACTCTTGGAAGTTGCTGGTATGTGTTTTCTCTCTTGCAGATTGAATGGAATGTTCATGTTCCCTTGTTTCTTCTACAGTTCTTAATTTTCACTAGCGTATGTCAATATACTAGTTATATGGTGCTTATCAAGTTTGATTTTTTAGGTATTGAAAGTATTAGAACTGCAAGTTTTATGTTCTATGAATGCAGGTACTACAACTTAGGGTTACGTATTGTGTTTCATTGAACAATATAGGTATTTGTTGTTGATACTTATAACTAAAGTGTTTGTTTTTGCATAGGGTCCTGCTCAAGCCCAGAACCTAAGAGATTCCTTGGCTGAGATCAACTCAGATATTGTTGTCAATGTGGGTGTAGTTACCTGTGACATTTCTGCAGTTAAATTGTTGTTTTCTCCAGTTTGGTTTTTGTTCCTAAATTCTTTGATATGGGAAAAGGTGTGCTTTTTCTGACATCTTGTTTGGGATGGTACAGAAGAGAGTGGGACTTTGGGTGACATCTGGGAAACTATTTCTTCTAGTGACCTTGTTATGTTATAGATCTCAGACGCTGCCCAGGTTGGTATTTTAATCTTCTGTTCTTATCAGTCATGACCAATATTATTCAAGAGCTCAAGTTTCTATTTTTTCCTAAGTTGGTACTTCTGTATTAGGGTCTCCCTCTATTTACTTTGTACTCAATAACACTGTATTGTGGCTACGTATTAATAGTTGGTACTTCTGTATTAAGTTAAACTTTTTATCCTAAGTCTTTATTTTGATGTCCCTGCATTGATTGCTAGGCATAGTTGCTTAGAACCCCACAAATTCTTTTAAAGGCCTAGGCTTGTTATTGGTAATTGCTGATTGGTTGAAAGCAAATCTATAGAGATAAGTCTATTAGCTAAATCAGGAGGGTTAACTAGGCGTGTTTGGATCAGCTGTAAGAGAACCTTAATGCCACTATTAGACCGCACAACATTTCTTGCTCGGCAATATCCTACTTCTTTAATCATTTAATGAGAATAAAATAGGGAGCTCCTGGCATGCTTGTCCTTGTATTTGAACTTAAACAAACTGTTACCAGCTCATATGACAAACAAAAATCCTTAGTGGAGTTTATGCATTAATGTGTAGTAGGCTGTCTAACCCTAAGCCTGAACGTTGAGTATACGAATTAGAAAGACAGTCAAAGTCAGAAGCAGGAGGAATTTAATGAAGGTGTTTCAAGATTTCTCGCGAGGAAATCAGTGCAAGAATTATGGGCACCACTATTTATTACTGCTAATCAATTTTTGATCCAGTCAATTAAGCAAGTTTACTACTATGTGCTGATGGATCTTATTGTAAAAGGCATTTGCCAGCTAGGTAGGAGTAGTATGCAGTGTAACTAATGATAAATTATTTGCATCGTTTTCTTAAACTTTGGAGGTGGAAATCCAGCTGTAAAAACACACTCTTATGTTAGTAGTATATATGTTCACACTCTTATGCTAGTATTATATATGTACTCCCTAATTAATTTGAAAAGACTATGGTCAGTAGTTTCCTGCACAAATATTTTCAATCAAATCACTTTTTGTCTCATGTTCTGAATATTTACACATTTTTCTCATAACACCAAGAAGCTAGCTTAATTTAGCCTTTAGCTAGATTATGATCCTCCTTTCTGAATATTTACCTTTAGTCTTTAGCTTAATTTAGCCTTTTTCTCACAAATATTTATGCCTTTAGGTTTTTCTCATTTTCTGAATATTTTCAATCCTCCTTTAGCCTTTAGCTAGAAAAAAAGTGAAATACCTTTTTTTCCACCATGGCAGGAAATTTGGAACCATAAATTTTGCCATTTAGCTCCACAATTAATCCGTAATCACAAAAAGAAGAAACACATAGCTACTGGCTAGGGCTCGCATTTTTTTTGTTGGTTTGGGTGAATCAGAATCTGTTTGAGTCTTTACCAATTCCATTTTTTTTTGAAGTGCCAACATTGTTTTATGTATATGATTCTATCTCTAAAACACTAATAAATTGATTTCATGTTGATAAATTAAAGATACTTTAGGTTGCTGAGTGAATTCTAATTAGGAGACTCTTTCTTTGTGTTTTTGTTGACTTGACAGATTGGAATTGAATACAAATTCAGTGCTAAGGGACTGGCTCTCCAAACTAAGGTAAGACCCATTCCATTTCGACAAAAGATCTTTTCTATATCTGCTAAAATAAGAGTAAGTTCAACATCTAACATTCTCTTGTAAGATTTTTTTTGATAATAATGGATATAGTTGTTATTTTTTGTTATGATTTAGTATGTGATTGTAGTCCTGAGCATGCTTAGTTGATGACATTAGGGACGATAGTTTCAAACTAACAAGATAATTAATTAGCTAGTTAAAAAGTATAATTAGGACATACGTTTCTGACTTTTAAAGATGTTGGCATGTATTATAAAATATTTATTATTTGTTAATATTTTGGTATATGTTCATTTATATGACTAAGGTAATAAGAGATGGATCGAGAGTGGATGTTTGCTGATCGCGTGAGTAATGAGTACCAAAACGGAGTGCGAGAGTTTATAATGTCGGCTACTGAGAATGCTAAAAATCCTGAAAACATACCCTGCCCATGTATAAAATGTTTCAACACTATAGCTTTAGGAGCTAGTGATTTGAGAGATCATTTAATTATTAATGGGATTGATCAGTTGTACACCAATTGGATCTATCATGGTGAGAAAGAACAAACCTCGGTTAGTAAGGATGCACCGCTAGAAACTAGAAATTTCAATGAGGATTGATTATTAATGGGATTGATCAGCTGTACACTAATCTATTATTTTTTTTAAACAGTTATTTGTTGAAACTTGTCATGTTTGATATAATATGTTAATTTCATTTATTTGTAGTGTCATAAACAACCAACTGACTTCGCATGTGGGTATACTATATCTGTCGATACATGTTGGAAATAATTAAAAGTGGTGTTGTCCAAATCTCAAATTCGGTATGTATATGTTGATAGCTACTATTTTCTAACAAATAAAATTTAAATAAATTATTTATGTACGTACTTATTATTCATTCATCATATTGTAGTTATTTTGAAGGCTTCTCTGATTGCTATAACGAAGAGCATATCGCTGAAATACGCCAGGAGTGTCTTGAGATTTTGGAGCCTTTCATTCAGTCAGAATTGAATTGTAAGGATTGTTTTAAGTTTTTAGTGTTTATTTTTTAATTCTTAGAAATATATGAGAGTACTTCTTTATTGTTCAATGACAGCTGTTTTGATATATAATATTTATCTTCTTTTTGTAGCCACGTGAACATTTGTAATTAATTTCAATGAAACATCTTTTTTAGTATATGTTTGATTTCATTTGGTACATCAATATAAACAGGTAAGCAATTGATTGGTATAAGCATATATGATATTGCAAAAATAATTACAATAAATAAAAAAAGACAGGTCAGACCACGTTTAAGCATACAATAAAAAACATGGTTAGACAATAAGGACCGCGTTTATTATTTCAAACGCAGTTTGCATATCTTACAAAAACAATACACATTTCGATATCATGCCTCACACTTTTCTCAAAAAAACGCGGTCCGACCTTCTCACCACGGAAGTAAAAAACGCGGTCCGACTTTCTCACCACGGAAGTAAAAAACGCGGTCCGACATTCTCACCACGGAAGTAAAAACGCGGTCCGACTTCCTCACCGCGGATTCTTAAAACGCGGTCCGAGTTTCGGACCACACAGCACATACACCACATATTTTTAACCGTGGTCCGATGTGCAAAAAAACCGTGGTCCGTCCCCATGCTTTGTAGTGGGGTCCCTTGCTTTCACAAAAGAATTGAAGCTCAATGTAGAGAGGATTCACAGATCAAGCACTCAAGGCTATGGAATTGGGGTTTTCTACCCAAATCTAGCTAGGGGGATTCCCCCATAGCCCAAGACTATGGAATCTACTCCATGTGGTAAGAGAAAAGCATAAACAAAATGGAAATCAAGCAAATCTCAATCAACATCATCCAATCAAACTCCAATTGCATTCAATCTCAAAGTATCTACAAAATCCAAGTTCAAATCTACTTGATCTAAGCAAAACAAGGTACAAAACTCACAAATCCTCCTCTCTTCTCCAACGACCTCTCCTTCTCTTCCTTCTTCCTTCTTCTCCTTGCTCTCCAAGTCTTCCTTGAGCCTTTGAGAGTGAAATTGGGTTTGGTGTGTGTGTCCCACTCGTCCCCCTCACACTCCACACTTTGATTTGATCACTAATCACCTCTCTTAACCTTCCTCTTGGATTGGGGACCAAGGAATCCCAATTTAGAAAGGGGCAAATGTGGAAAGTTGCTAAAAATATGCCTTGGGGAACAAGCCTCACATGCGCCGACTTGGACCGACACGGGTCGACATCGGGCCTGACGTTGGGAACGTCGGTCCTGGCTCTGGTTGCTCGATCTCGGGCCCGACATGGGTGTAACTCGGTCCAGGGCCTCGATCCTTGCCCTCTTCCTTGGTTTCCTTTGGTTCCACTTCATTCTTAGCTTGGCTCTTGCACTCCTTGACTTGGCTCCTTCCTTAGCTCCTCGAAATGGTCCTCTTTCTTGCCATTTTACCTACAAAAACAAACAAACTCGCATAGTTTCCGACTCTTGAAGAAAACCGGGAACTAAGCTAAAAAGGAAACGAAACTACAAAGAAGAGAATGAAAAACACATATTTACAAGGGAAATTAACCACTAAAACACCACCAAAATGAGAGACATCATGTATCATACCACTCGGCTGGGGTCGATGAAATCCAATTGGTCCTCGGAGTACATTTTATATGTATTTGTAAGATATTCAGCCATTTCGTATGTCACTTGTGCCAAAGTTGTTAAATAATACTCCGTATGATTTACGTAGCTATTAGTGAAACTAGTAGAAGGTTACACTATTGGAATTGATTAGAGAAACTAGTCTATTGGTGTATGATTTATTACTCTGTCTTGACAGCACACCGAAACACGGACTAATACCATGAATTGCACACAGTATACCGTGCAAACCACGAAGAGTCATCGTCGTCGTCCTCGAGTACTATATAAGAAAAAATACTCATGGTAGTCCTCTATGGTACTCTCTTCCGACTTTCCAAGTTCAACCTGGAATCCATCTTCTTCCTCGGCCCCGAGATCGCTTTACAGGGAAAGGTAATACGCTCTTACATAATATCTATGTTGGTACCGGAAGACCTATGAAGATGACAATGGTACCGCAAGACCGGCATAATTTTGTTACTCTTGCTTTGTAATTCCCGTTTGGACGCAATCAAAATCTACTAGCATAAATAACATTAACGACTCTTGCTTTGTAATATTTTTTCCCTATTTATTATTACATTTTAATGGTAGATTAAACTTGATTATCACAAAATATTAAAGGTATATGAAAAAATACTCAAGGTAGTTTCTTTGAAATCAAAATATTAAAGTTTAGGTCTTACAGAAAACTACGCCCTCATGGCAACCACGAAGAGTCGTCGTCGTCGTCCTCGAGTTCTAACGTCCTGGTCAAGACACAATCTTCCCGAGGAGCTATGGCCGGAAATCCTATCTCGACTTCCCGCCAAATCACTTCTCCGATTCCGCTCCGTCTCCAAGTCATGGAAGTCCATGATCGACGACCCCGATTTCGCCCGCTTACACCTCAATCGCTTCAACAACGGCCCTCAATCATCCCGCCTCCTCTTCCTAACACAAAAGTCAATCCTATGCCGAGAATGCGTGCTCAAGGACAGCAAAACCCTAAGAACAATTCACAGTCTTGGCTTCCTCCAAACCGACCTACACTCGGTCAATATCCTCAGAGCCACTCCCGATCGTAATGCAAGGTACGGACGTGTAAGGCTGTGGTCTATTCTTTCATCGATTGACGGATTGTTCTTGTTGCATACCAGAGTTCTAAGGTCCGATTTGCTGTACTTGTGGAACCACTCGATTAAGAAAACCCTAGCTCTTCCCCCTCTTGAAACCCCCCAAATATCGAGGTACGTTGACTTTGGGTTAGGGTTTGACCCATCGATTGGGGATTACAAGTGTGTCAGATTCGGCGCCTTGTCAGCATCGGGCAACTTGAGAATCGCTGCAATTTACACTCTGCGTAAATTGTCACAGATTTCATGTATATTTGTTGTACCTGTTCAATTAACCACGGACGATCTGATCATGACATGTTACTTCTCACCAAACGCAAAGACAATCCTCAGCTCACTATGTTACTATTAGCAGTGCAATGCACGGTTAAGGAACCATCCCATATTTCTACTTTGTGTCACGTGCAACGAGTGACAGCCGGACAGTCCCATTCCATTTTCTCCTACGTGACAACAAGTGAAATAGAAAATTAGAAATCGAAGCAGGTATACAACCATAATCTATCCTAGCAATTTCAACCATGATGAAGCCTAGATATATGCATTGTAACATGATGAACATTACATTACAACAACATTCACATTTCATAACAAAATTACTTGAAAAGGAAAGGTTAACCTACGTTTCAGAGTGCCTCGAGACAATCAATTTACACATGAAAGATTAGAAACAAAATATCGTCAAGCCTCATTCAAAAGTACTTCAAAGTTAATCGGAAGACAATCAAATTTAAACCCTTCAAAACCACCACCACCATAGCACCATTCCAATTATAAACCCCAGCCTTCGAAACCACCACCACCATAGCACCATTCCAATTTCACCTACGTGACAGCAAATGAAATAGCAAATTAGAAATCAGAGCAATTTCAACCATAATCAAGCCGAGCAATCTCAAGTACATTATCTAGCCTAGCAAACGGTTCAACCGTGGTCAACTGCAACAATACTGAAAAATGGAATACGTACGGCCTTAATTAATAATTTCATACAGTGGCTTGTTCTTCATCTTGATTTGTCGTATTTGTTCTTCATCTTGGTTGAAGACTTGAAGGCGGTGCATTTAAATGCAACGTGATTTGACACACTCACACCTCTCACTATGCAAGCATGCATTTTCTCAAGTATTTGAAAAAAATATAAGCATGCATTTTGAAGCTTCCAGTTCATAGTACACATATATGTTGCAATTGATAGTCAATACTCAAGAGGTTGCATATAGATGTACTCCGTATTTGATTTCAACATAATGTCGTGTGGTTATACATATTTCCCAATTATTACCCTTCCAGAATATGTCATCTGTTAATAATGTATAAATCACGTTTGTATTGGTTAATGGCGCAACTGGCGCCAATTTAAGGTTATATAGATGAAGGTGCTAAAAGTTAGGCTAGATACAAACGGTTCACCGGTGTAACCCCTTTACTACCTCTTAAGGGCCTGTACGTTTGTTTCTATGACAGGACTCCGGTTCTGTCATTTGGTGAAACTTGGTGTTTGGTACATGCTGCTGGAATCAGTCATTCCTGAAACCTGGTTTTTGGTATCCTGTCGGAATCAGTCATTCCAGGAACTTCGTATTAGGTTAAAATTGGATTGTGGAATGGGCATTAAAATTGTTGTGTGGTTATTAACTATATACATTTGAGATTAGTGATCAAGTAAGACAATATATTACTATGATCAGTTGCAGTGAACATCGAACGAAACAACAAGAAATGCAAATCGTTTGAAATATGGAATATAATTACTAGAGGATGACTTCGGAAGATTAGAGACTCTGTGATGTCAAGCATAAGGGTTTTGCAAGTGTCGTACAATAACAGTGTTTGACATATCAAGTTTTGTGATATACATCCCAAACATACATAAAACTGGTTCGCACATCAGAATGGCCTTGCAATCACGCAAAAAGAAAGTAAAAGAACCATTAAGTTCATCATACACGAAAGTAGCATTAAGTTCATACACGAGCAGCATTGTATTGTGTAAAGAAGAACAGACACAGCTTAATGACCAGGATTAGGGAACGGTAGGGGGAGGCATGCGGGGCGACTGCGGGTACTCAGCCAACAGGGTGGCTTCTTCTTCCTCCAAACCATCCTTCTTGCTTGCCCTCATCACCTCGATGCATCCGCGACGCCTATAGTAGTCCTCCATCTTCGTTTTCACTTCCATGGTGGCCACCACCTGTAGCTCAGTACTGGCTGCATGGGCCTCCCAATAGGGCAATCTGGACTTCAGACGGGACACCCTTTCCTCAAGGGACTCGTCCACCCTATGGAGATCCTCGTAGGTCCGCCTCCAATTCGGCGGGGGTGGCGGCGTTCCGACCCAAGGCCCGCTAGCGGCACTCGCCTGCAATTGTCCGACGACGTCGGATGGTACTGGATACATACACACATATTTGAACGAAATAATATATCGATCAGAATGGACATAATATTTTAGTTCCACCCAATTCGATAAAAGAGCATGAGGTTTATATATGTCTAGTGGAAAACCTGGACCGGAAGATGAGGGGCCGCTCGATGATCCTGCCGCCTTCGTATATATTCCTGGATAGTTCATCTCCAGTAGCATCTCTGATCTCCCCAAGTTCCACCCACGTTTCTTCACTTCATCTTGCTCGCTATGTAGCTTCCTCAGTTGACGCTCGGCGTTCTTAATCCGTAACATGCACTTTTGTGTTTTCGAGGTTAAATCAATTTCCGCCTGGAGAGAGGGCGGCTCTAGGTCGTCGTCACCGGCTCCTGTTGCATCTAAAACATCAAAGCGATCCATCAAGACAGACTTCTATATGTTGGGTGAGAGAAACTGGTTTTGGGGGAGTTGAATGATCGTGAACGGGTAATGGGAGAGAGGAACTGGTTTTGGGGCCGAGTGGTCGATCTTTGAAATGGCAATAAATGTCATCAAGCAGTCATAAACTGACAGCTCACCGTGTATACAAATACCGTGCATTGAACATACTGGTATACAGTGCATTGAAACCCTAGGTGTTTGTTTTTTATAATACGGTTTTCCATTATTAGCTGCTCATTGTGTGCCCTTTGTCCACATAATTTAAAAATCGTTTATAATAAGGGAGGAACAGAAGGTTAGTCAATCTTAACCAACGCATGCTTTTCTCTCTTTTCATAATTTATTTAGAAAATAATTTTGTCAAAAAAATACACGTTGCCTAATATGTTTGGATGGATGTAGGAAGTACAATTCCTATAAATTTAAATCCCATGTACGTTTAACTCCTTGGAATTACAATTCATGGGGAATAAAATACATGTTTGGTCGATTGTTTAATTTCACAGGAATACAAATACGGAGTAGTGTGTTTTGTTTGGTGCACAAAGGGCAGTTTGTAGGAATTTAAATAAACTTACAATTATAGCCTTAAACCACTCCCTATGTTTTTGCATGGAATTCCTATGATATGGAGGAATTTAAAATTGTGTGTTTTTGAATCAAACCTTGTTTAACCAAACACACACCTATATTTTGTTCAAATCTCTGGAATTAATTTTCCAATTCCCATCACAATTTTGAAAGCAACACAAACCTTGCTTGATTTAATAGTTTGGTTCATATGCTCCCGACTATCTCCCTACACGATAAAGATTTGAAAAAATTGAATCGATTTGTAACTGATAAATCAGCCTAGATTCGGATCTTAAAATCTATTCATTTAAACCCATTTCCATCCAAGGTGAGATCGAAGCACTAACCTCGATCCATGTTCGATCGGTCTTTGATTGCAACGGCTTCCTATACGTTTCTATTCTCACGCTATTCTTGTTACAGCGAGTAGAACTAACACCCTCTATCCTCTAGAGGGTACATGTATATATATAGGGTGATCAGTTTTTTAATTTTTGTCGAATGGTGATCAGTTATTTAGTAACCGCCCCTTTCCTCAAAATATGTTAAATTTTGTGTTTTTGCTTGAAGTCAATATATGTGTTTTTGATCTAAAAATCTAAAAAAAATTTATTATTTTTTTGGTTGCATGAAAATATGTTTATTGAACAACGTGAGGGTGAACGTACGGTTCGAAAAAAAAAAAAGAGATTGAACGTAATATATATTAACATTGTTATATTTTGTCGAATCTATCTATGCTATATATTAAAGCCGGAGAATTTCGAGCCTCCACGTTAATTCTGGCCCCACCCCATGTTAATTAAAAAATTCTCATATGTATCTTCTAATTACCATATATTGATATATTAGATATATCGATAATCTATCAAAATAATATCTATATTTATAAAGTATCTAAATTATATCTATCTATACAATCTACGTTTGAAATATGACCGTTGAATACCAATACTATCATGATAGTATCCCATCATAACTATATACTAAAGCGGAGGTTAGATTTAATATTTAGCCCGACACGTAGTACTTACTTATTGGACCACGTCACCCATCTTTAATAAAACAATTCAATTTATTTGATTGGTTGAAATTTCATTGTAGACCCCACATTAGATATCTTCTTATCTAACCATTTTTTTTAAAAAAAACTCTATCTAATATATTGCTTGAAATAAAACAATATGTGTTGCACAAAAAAATCTAACAAAATAAAAATCTATCTAACTAATCTAACGAAAAAAAAATCTATATAACTTACCAAATCTATCTAACTAATATATCCAATTCAAATATGAAATTTATAAGATATCTATACTATATATTAAAGTCGGAGAATTTCGAGCCTCCACGTTAATTCTGGTCCCACTTTATTAAGAGCTTTATATGTTTTATTTTTCCTAATTATCTAATCTTTAACTTTATCTTTTTTCTTACCCATCAAATATCTATCTTTAAAGACATATTATTTATCTTTAATTTTATCCTCTTTCTTACTCATCTAATATCTATCTTTGAAACAGTATTATCTATCTTTAAATTTCTTTCAATAAAAGATACATATTAATTAACTTAACTTTTCAATTCCCATTTTAATCTACTGTATTTATATATAAGAATTAATATATATTATAATTTATAGTAGATACACAAATTAACGAAAAAAATGACCATTATCCGTACATGGTACGGGTCTTCAAACTAGTAAAACATTAAATTTATAGATAAATAAATAATTAAAAAAAGATACTCCATAATAACAATTAATGAAACATGGATAATTTATTTAATTCAAGTCGTGCCCTCCCGGGCACGGGCACTGTTACTAGTAACATATTATTTCCGTTACGTACAGTGACATTGTGGCCCTAATTCGTTAAATACCACATTAGGAGTAATACCATCATGGCTCAGGGTACGTTAATTGTTTGGTTAAAAAGTAACTTCTTTATTGTCTAGGAAAAAAATAATTTTTATATAATAAAATTTACAATTATATGTCTATTCATTAATGTTCTAATTATAACAAAAAATTAGTTTAAAATGTGAAACATGACTACATGAGAAATAGTCGTGCATGGCACGACGGGTACCGCTAGTGTATATTAATTGGGTAGGAACAAAGGTAGAGAGCCAGAGAGCCCCCACATTAGGCGAAATTCCTGAATTTCGGAATTGAGCCGGTGCTCAGCCATGTAATTGAAACTACCACATTATGCCAAAGATTATTCCTTCCTTCACTATGCATACGTATTAAAGTGAAATTAGTTGAAGACCCGTACTACATATGGGTAAGTGCTACCATATATTTTTTGCATGCTCATATAAACTATATCAAGGTTATTTAATAACTAAAGATATACATTATATGAACTGTGTGTAAAAGATAATTTTTCATACTCATATTTATTGGTACATTAAAAGATACGGATCGGAGTACAAATTATTGTTGATAGTTGTACGAGATAATATTGTGGAAGATCTTTATTGGATCATATCTTAATTGGTTAATAATTCTATACAAACTTTATTGGATAAGACCTAAAAGATACATAAATTATATGAGATGATTGATCTCTTGATAAGGAAAAATATGCATATAGCTTCTAGCTAACATAATTTTCCTGCGGAAAATGTGATCCAATTATAGTACACTTCTAATAATTTTTGGGTTAATATTTGTAGTTTGTTAATAATTGCTAAAATCAAAACATCATTTTTTTGAACGTTAAGTGATGAGGTGTCGCACAATCAAAAAAATACATGTCAGCATTTTTTTTTTTTGGGTGAGACATGTCAGCATATATTAGTCTCACCTCAAGTTCAGAACGACACCATATATTCACCCGAAACAATGTTTTATAACCACATATTTTATAAATAATTTAATCTAACTTCAAATGTGGGGAAAATCAACTGGGGGCACACTCAATTTGGTTTCTATTGTGCAGAAAACCACGGCTTTCAGTTCTCGCAAGCACTGTTCCGTTCATACTGAAACTGGGTCGAAATGGACCGGGTGATTCCCGCGCAGTTCCGTTGTACAATATAGATGGGCACCAGAACGTAAATAAATCGGCGAGGATATGGCCAAGAGTATGTACTCTCCCAAGGCTAGTTGGCGTCACATTGCTATCTTAGTTGTTTTTCAATTCAATTCAATTCTCGTCTTTCAATTCATGTCCTTTAATTCATTGTCTTTCAATTCCGTCTTTTGTGTTTCGTAGTGTTCTTATTCCCTGGTTGATTCTTCATTGTTAGAGAGACTTTTCTCGTGCTTCTCATCAACAAATTCGTAACAGAGGATTTGCTTCGCTTTGTGACATGGCCCTTACACCTAAACGACGCCGACAAGCCGTCACCCATTAAGGAAACTAAAGACAAACAGCTTCAACCAAAAAAACCACAAGGAACGAAAACATCATGCCACAGCCGGCTGCCGCCATACACTGGAAACAAACAACTTTCATAAATATTAAGCCTACGCGTGGATCGATCGGAAGACAACCCATTTGAAGAAGACACCCGCTGGAAAGTTGCGATGGGATTAGCCATTGTAGTCGGTCTCCAGCCACTTGTGGAGCGCTCGGTGGCGGGCCCTTTTTTTCTCCGTCGCATTGCCGCGGTGTCCAATGCCCCTTGCATGCTGGAGGAGGTCCAGCAACGGCCAGGTGTGCTTCTTCTTTCCGCGACAGAAGGGGCAGGTGAGGGCTCCGTTACGCTTGACGACCTTGATCTTGGTCGACACAATTTTCTGGTACACCATATCTTCAAACTCCTCCACTTCATCCCCGCTAATGTCGCCGTATGAACTTGACGAAGAAGACATGATGGCTGGAAATACAGACATGAATCAAGTGTAAAACTCATTGACGATATTGCATGTAAGTACTCGCATGTGTTTGTAAAGTATTGAATCATACATTGGTTAGATCGGCGTGGAAGATGAAGCCTCCAAGATGACCGCCGGACTGATGTTGAAACGCAGGGGGAGATGTTTGACTGCGGCTAGGGTTTTTGAGAGAGTGGTGATGAGAACAGGGGGAGTTAGAGGGGGTATTTATGGAGTGTGACAGTGTGTACATGCACTTGTTGCTACTAAAATAAGCCATTTCTTAGGTGACCTGTCCCATTGTTTCGTCCTCTTTCTCATACATCATGTTTCTCTATTCTGGAAAGGAAAATTGATCTTTCACTATCGATCCCATGTGGTCATTAATGCCCTTCGACTTGAGCCGACGAAACAATATCAATTTAGCCATTTAATGTTCATCTGTCCATCAATCGATATCGACCCCTGTCTAAAAGCTCCCATTGCGAGTGCTCGTTATTAAATGAGATTATGCAAACTTGTTTTCAAATTTGTATTTCATAAATGCTTAACTCGGAATCAATGTCCTTTTCAAGTTGTGTTTCATAAATGCTTCACACTGACAATGCATGGCTCGTTGTATGTAAATTTAAAATTTATTTTAAATTGACCGTAACCTAAAATCATATTGTTACGAACTTTGATAAAATGGTTCATCTTGTGCTAGCATTCTGAATGAGGTCGAGTCGGTTCAGTTTTAAGCATTGCTTTGTATCGAGCTGGGTTTGGTAGTCATGAGCAACCGGTGAAGTCGGTCTGATCTTTGCGGGTTTTATGACGAGTCGGGTGAAATTAGCGGTTCAAGGACGCCAAGTTTTTTGATTACTAACTAATAACACCTTACAATATATTATGTTATGCTGTTAAATACTGAGAAAATCATTTTAATTTTAGGAACACCGTACTTTTAATTAGTTTTTACTACTACAAATTCAATCATAGTAACGCATTTCAAGTTTCAAGGAAAGCGATATCGACACAATTTGCATTGATCTTCAATAAAGGATCTGGTCGATCAAATTGTGCTTAATCGATAAAGAATATTTCTACTTAAATGTGAAAAAATAAAGTTTGCAAAGCGTATTTGTTTTTAGGTCTTACAGAAAACTACGCCCTCATGGCAACCACGAAGAGTCGTCGTCGTCGTCCTCGAGTTCTAAAGTCATGGTCAAGACACAATCTTCCCGAGGAGCTATGGCCGGAAATCCTATCTCGACTTCCCGCCAAATCACTTCTCCGATTCCGCTTCGTCTCCAAGTCATGGAAGTCCATGATCGACGACCCCGATTTCGCCCGCTTACACCTCAATCGCTTCAACAACGGCCCTCAATCATCCCGCCTCCTCTTCCTAACACAAAAGTCAATCCTATGCCGAGAATGCGTGCTCAAGGACAGCAAAACCCTAAGAACGATTCACAGCCTTGGCTTCCTCCAAACCGACCTACACTCGGTCAATATCCTCAGAGCCACTCCCGATCGTAATGCAAGGTACGGACGTGTACGGCTGTGGTCTATTCTTTCATCGATTGACGGATTGTTCTTGTTGCATACCAGAGTGTTGGGACGATATTAAGGACGTCAGTCGTTAATATCTAAACCAATAATAATCGTCCCTTGTTTTGATAATGACAAACTCAAATGTATTTGATAAGTTGTCCAAGTTTTGATCTCAGGTAAGTCCAGTGGACGGACATGAGCGAAAAGGACAACAAGTGAACAGCAGTCCCTATGCTGTAGGGACGCATGTTACCAGAACTTCCAAAGCTAAACGTAATTGGCGGAGTCCCTGCTCAAGATAGGACGGAGTCCTCATCAAGAAGGGACGCGCGCCAAAATACGGACGAAGTTCAAATTCAAATCAAGGCCGCCCCAACATGATTACATCATCGTCCGGCCTTAGTCCTCAGAAGGAAGCTTCCTTTGTCTGGGCACGTGTAGACAATGCCAAAGACGTCGCTTTCCCAGCAATGGTCCCCTACCCACGCGGAGGCTTCCCAAGCGTCAACAGAGGACGCTAGAGGACAAGAATCACTTCCGCTATAAATACTATCCAAGGAGTATGCATAGCGGCATGTGTGTGCAAGAGTGGACTTTGAAGACTTTCTCTCAAGCTCTCCCGAAGCATTCAAGAACACGAACGAAGATCAAGAAGATCAAGTGAGCTTGAAGCAAGAGAAAGAAAGTCCAACCACATCAAATCCAAAACAAACCACAAATCAATTAGAGTTGTAGTTTGTCTCTCACAACGAACCGTGAGAGACGTGAGTGATAGCTTCCTTATAGCTAAGAGTGTTAGGTTACTTGTTAGGTTGAAAGGAGTGTTACTAGTGAGGCTAAAGACGGACGCTTAGCTCAGAGAAGTGTAACGACTCGCCTAAGTTGTAAGGACTCGCTCTTAATAAGATAAGGGACGGCTATTGAAAATCCTCCAACGGAGGTAGAGGTTTACCCATAAGACTAGTTGGTCTTAGTGGGGTTCCTCTATAAATACTCGTGTCCACTTATCTTGTATTCTGTTAAGTCTATTTTCCGCTGCACTAAAGGAAGCCCTTAACCCAGTTAAGGACGCCCTCATTAACTGACTTACGATCCATCAATTGGTATCAGAGCAGGCGCTCTAGATTTTTGTTGAGTTGCAGGTACAAGATGGACATGGAACCTATTGGAATCTCTTTTGTAAAGCCTCCTCGTCTGACGGACGGCAACTTCAACCGCTGGAAGATCCGCTTCGAGAACTTTTGCAGAAGTCAGAATTATCAATGCTGGAGAGTGATCATGAAGGGTGACCTTACCATCCCTGATGACAAGAAAGACAAAGAGGACGAGTGGGGTCCTGACGAATTCAAGCTTTTGGAAACAAACGCTAAGGCTATATGCTTCCTTCAAGCGTCCCTCTGCGAAAGGGACGCCACCCGAGTTAGCAATTTGGCAACAGCCAAACTACAATGGGAAGCTCTTGAGAAGTACCATGTGGGTACGGCAGAGATGAAGGAAGACGTCAAGCTTGAAATCAAGCGAGAGTTCTATGCCTTCAGAATGCTTCCTAACGAATCTGTCAAGGACTACTCATACCGCTTTGAAGCTCTTGTGACCAAGATATGAAATTTAGGCATCCCAGAAGCTGAAGTCTCAATGAGAAACAGAGTCGGAGTAGTCATTGATGGGCTTACAGGAAAATGGAATTTTGATAGGACTACGTTCAAGGAGAACACAGCCAACAAAACCCTGGATATGGAAGAGATCTATGGGAAGCTGAGAGGCTATGAAGCGAGAAGGGAAGCTGATATGGCTGAATTGGCTTGAAACCCCCAGACAGATCTTGCTTTGATGACGTCAACTCCAGAGTACGCTGAGTATCTGCGCCACCAAAGAGATATTGCCCTAATGGTGGAAGCAAATAAAAATGAGAATCGTGAAAGGATGCGTGCTCAAGCTTTGAAAGCAAGACTAAGGAACAGCTGGAAGAAGAGGAAGAGATTGCCCTTCTACACAAAGTTGCTCGCTTATGGGGTAAAAAGGCCAGAGATTCCAAGAAACACAAGATGCCTTACAAAAAGGAGAGTCCCAAGTATACAGAGGCAGAGATGAAGGAACTTACTTGCTACAAATGTAACAAGAAAGGACACTTTGCTAAAAGGTGTACTACGGGACTAAACTCAAAAGAAATGAAGATGAAAGCTCTCTTGGGAGCGTGCGAAGCCGCATGGGATAATGTGAGTTCTGATGATGAAGAACCAGAAGGACCAGTGGCGTACATAGCCGTAGAGGACGCCTCAGATGATGAGCAAGTGGCGTACATGGCTGTTTTCCGCTGTACTAAAGGACGCCCTTAACCCAGTTAAGGACGCCCTCATTAACTGACTTACGATCCATCACAGAGTTCTAAGGTCCGATTTGTTGTACTTGTGGAACCCCTCGATTAAGAAAACCCTAGCTCTTCCCCCTCTTGAAACCCCCCAAATATCGAGGTACGTTGACTTTGGGTTAGGGTTTGACCCATCGATTGGGGATTACAAGTGTGTCAGATTCGGCGCCTTGTCAGCATCGGGCAACTTGAGAATCGCTGCAATTTACACTCTAGGGACGAATTCGTGGAAGACAATTGAATTTCAAGGCGATGTGGTCCGAAATGTAAGTTTCACTGATTGGAAGAGAATTGTTCCCTTTGACGGTGCTCTGTATGCCCTTGCAGAAAATACGTATGGTTCAGTGAAACTGGTTTCATTTGATTTGAAGAGGGAGGTGTTTGCTTCCATGGAATTGCCTGTAGTTTATCATGATCTCCGTGACCAGGCGCTCACAATGGTGTATGATGATGGTGGTTGTGGGTGCTCACTTGGTATGGTCAATTTCAGTGTACCCGAAGGATCTATATGGATCTTGCAGAGGTTCGGAGACGATATTAAGTCATGGAGCTGGGTGCGATGCTACACCTTTGTTATAACCCCTCAAATCGGTAGTCCCCTTGAGTTTCTGCAGTTTCTCTGCATGACCAAGAATCGTGAGATGTTGTTGACCTGGGCTCCCCTGTGCAGTCGTAATAGTGTGATATGTTACGACCTCGAAACTCAACAAGAAAAGAGGTTGCTGGAGAAGAATCGGAAGCCTTTATGTGGGGGTGATGTGTTTCCGTACGTGGAGAGTTTGATATTATTGCATCATTAGGTAAGTTTTTGCGCCAATCACGTCTAGGCCGGGAACCTATGAATTGGTCTGTTTTGATGCCTTGTGTGCATACTTGTTGAACTTTATCATATTTGCGTTTCGTAGGGGACCTATGAATTGGTCTGTTTTGATGCCTCGTGCACAATGTTCTAAAAAACGCTAGGCGGAAGCTGGGCGGTGGGATGGGGCCTAGCGCCTAGGCGGCTAGGCGGGGGCCTAGGCGGAGCCTAGACGGATTTGTAAATTATTGAAAATATAAGATTATTATTCTTATTTGGTGAGAATATAAAAAAAGGAACAATCTCGTCTTAATATTTATGTATAAATTGACACCTAGAGCCCCGTCTAGCCTCAACTTAGACCCGTCCAACCTGCCTAGGAGGCCGTCTAGCCCGCTTAGACCACCTAACTAACTAGCCCAGCCGCCTAGGCACCCGCTTAGACTGTCTAGGTACCCGCCTACATCGCTTAGGTGCCCGCCTAGACCACCTAACTAACTAGCCCAGCCGTCTAGGCACCCGCGTAGACCGCCTAGGTGCCTGCCTACACCGCCTAGGTGCCCGCCTAAACTGCCTAGGTGCTCGCTTAGCCCACTTAACCGTCCAGCCTACCGCCTAGGGCCTAGTCGGGACGATGGGGCACCGCCTAGCGCCTAGGCGGGCGCCTAGACCGATTTTTAGAACACTGCTCGTGCATACTTGTTGAACTTTATCATATTTTCTGTTGCTTATAGTTTTGCATTCTGTTGTTTGCCAACAAACTTTATTGGGGTGCCTTCATTCATATAAGTAGAAACTTACTTAATGCACGGTTAATGGACAGTCCAAACTGGAACATTACTGTTACCGGTGCAGTGCACGGTTAATGGACAATCCAGTCTGGAACGTGGAATGAGGGACAGGATCAAAGTTCTGCGACTACGACAACTATGCCACATTTGTTTAGTTCATCCTTGACATAATCCACGCCAGAAAACACTACAAAACAACACAAACTTGTTTTTCTACTAGTCCAACCTCCATCTTCGTAGGTTGAACATGGAACAGAAAAACTTGGCTTCGAATTCACAAAGACAGAGCAGGCAAGATCCTGCATCGACCGCGTCGCGTACCAAAAAAACACTGACACTGAACGGGTTCCCCATACGGCACGGACACTGCCTTGGTTCGGGGTGCATAAAACGTTTTGGAAATTTGAACCGTGAGGCGACTCTAGCCAGAGGCGGCGTGTTGTGTAAGAAGCAGACGAATTCGAGACGGCACTCCATGATGCCAGCGCCGGCTGAATCCCTTACGGCACGGATCGTATTCATAGCCCTCTCGACCTGGTCCTGGTGTTGTTCTGAGGAGCAGAGCAGCACCACGGCAAGCACATAAGCAGCTGGGGTGTGCCCTAGCGAAGCCGATTTCTCCAGGCACTCTAGACCGTAGGGTTCATCTGTGCCCCCGAAATACCTGATCTGTGGTCGCAATGGGTCGCAACATTCCTGGGTAAGCAAATGTTCTATAACATTTCATGACAAAATTGTGCAATACCACAGATTGACTTACCAAGCCTTGGCCGTATAAAGCACCAGGGTTCCCGCTATCCGCACACAGTTCGAGGAATGCATACACGGCTTCCCGGTGATCCTCCTCTTTGAACTGTCGCGTGTAGATGTCCTGTGTTGGCGCCTGCCGGAGAACCAGGGGGTCCTGCCCGCATCGGTTGAAGGCCTTGCAACTACGAGAGGGATTTGTGTGGTATGAACCGAGTACATTCCGGCCAATAGGTGAAACCAAACAAATATAAGGCACTTGGATTTACCTCTGCCTGCAGTTGAACAGATCTCGCAGAGAACAAGATGCCACCCTCGAAGCGCTGTCGATGATGACCTCGTCTGGCAACATACCTATCTCACATCTCACTGGCCGCACTGCTCTGTCGTTCCCCATCGTCGTCCGGGTGATTGGAGTTTGTTTTGACACAAGAAGGACAAGGAAAAATAGACCCTCGATGGGGAATTTGGACGGAAATTAGCCCTCGATTGGGAATCTGGTCGGAAATTAGCCCTCGATTCTCTTTTGGTCGCAAATACGGCCTGGCTTGAGCATCCGCTATGGAGAGAGTGGGAGGATTTCTTAACTCCAAAAGAAAAACATAAGGACCAGAATAAAAAACTGACACATTCAGAAAGTTGGGCAGAAGAAATTGCAACCACAAAATTTGAAAATAAGTACGCCCTTGAATAGTGAAACAAATACCGCCTTACTTTTTAATCAAATACAATAATTAGGTTCCCTTTTTCCCTTCAAGTGATGTGGGAAAAAGGGAACTTAATGACACTTATTGTATGCAACTACTATATTCTTATATCGTGTTTTTATTCTTTAAAGTACACATATTGGTTAGTTTAAACAACTATTATGACTTCATTGTTTTAGGAGTATTAATTTTAAAAAGAACAGTCAATTGAATACATCAAATAGGTGTGTTTTTAAATGGGTTTCGCACTTGAATTATAAAGGACTTATTAAATTATAATGAACACCCATGAGAGTAACTCAATCTTCTGTTTCTTTGTCAGCACAAAATTTTGAGTTTACTTTTCAATTTTGTTTTGTCTTTTGAAACATAACAATTTTGATTTACTCTGAACAAACTCAATCAAGGAGCACATACGCAAGCATATTGAATTATTTGACGTTACTACTAGCTACGATATGGAAGACGCAGTTAATAAGTCCGTACTTTTACTTAACATTGCACAAAAATCAAACCAATTCTACTTAAAACCAAGTCCGAATAATTGTGAGCACTTTGTTTGACACAAGGTGTTATCTGCTTCGTTTACTTCATTCTGCGTAAATTGTCACACATTTCATGTATATTTGTTGTACCTGTTCAATTAACCACGGTTGATCTCATCATGACATGTTACTTCTCACCAAACGCAAAGACAATCCTCAGCTCACTATGTTACTATTAGTAGTGTAATGCACGGTTAAGGAACCATCCCATATTTCTACTTTGTGTCACGTGCAACGAGTGACAGCCGGACAGTCCCATTCCATTTTCTCCTACGTGACAACAAGTGAAATAGAAAATTAGAAATCGGAGCAGGTATACAACCATAATCTATCCTAGCAATTTCAAACATGATGAAGCCTAGATATATGCATTGTAACATGATGAACATTACATTACAACAACATTCACATTTCATAACAAAATTACTTGGAAAGGAAAGGTTAACCTACGGTTCAAAGTGCCTCGAGACAATCAATTTACACATGAAAGATTAGAAACAAAATATCATCAAGCCTCATTCAAAAGTACTTCAAAGTTAATCGGAAGATAATCAAATTAAAACCCTTCAAAACCACCACCACCATAGCACCATTCCAATTATAAACCCTAGCCTTCGAAACCACCACCACCATAGCACCATTCCAATTTCACCTACGTGACAGCGAATGAAATAACAAATTAGAAATCTGAGCAATTTCAACCATAATCAAGCCTAGCAATTTCCACCATATTCAATCCTAGCAATTTCAAGTACATTATCTAGCCTAGCAATTTCAAGTACATTATCTAGTCTAGCAATTTCAACCTTAATCTAGCCTAGATATATGCATTGTAACGTGATGAACATTACATTACTACAACATTCACATTTCATAACAAAATGACTTGGAATGAAAAGGTTAATATTGTGTAGAGTGATCCAACCGTTTGATTTGCACATGGTATATTTGTCTGGCGGGATTATACAACTTGAACTCCAATCGATCGTTCACTCGAAGACTGTTCTTTGCAGCGAACTTCATCCATCCGTATCCCAACTGAGGCGACCCGCCCCTATACGTATTGAAGTGGTAATAAACCTCAAACGGTCCACATTGAGTTCTGAGTTCCATCCTCATGCTCTTGCACGTGATCCAGTTCCTATTCTCTACAAGTAAGAATCGTCTTGCAAAATCCGTCGGGATAGTCTGCAACAAGGAGTTGCCAACACAAATCAAATTCGATTATTAATAGTAGTAATGTGTTTGGATTATGTGTACTGAATTAAGGACTACCACATGACTTACAATTCCATAGTGGCCGATAAGATTGTTGGCTCGGACTGTAACGGTGAATTTTGGTGTGTTATCGACGTCGGATTTGGAGCCGTCGGACTCGGAGACACTCTCATCTTGACAACTGCAGTAGGAGATTACATCATGTCCGTCCGACTCCTAATCTTCCAACTCTCCTACTTCATCACTGTTAAGAGTGGCCGAATCTTCTTCTTCATCATCAGTGGCCGAATCAGGGTATCTTTTGTTAGATTCATATCCTTGCCACCCGACTGAAACCTCTGTATCATATCCGCCAAAATCGGAATCCAGGCCGCGCATGAATGAATAACCCGCAACAGATGGCTCTGGTTGTGCCGACGGATGACTCTTTTCACTCTTATCACTTGAATCTGTCGTTACCAACAACGATAAACACACAACGCATTAGGATTAGCATAGCTCCAATTTCCAAAAAACCCTAAACAAAATCAAGAAACCCTAAACAACATAAGAATCCCTAAACAAAACGTGATCACTAACCGGAGTGATTGAACACCTCTCTACTGTTCTCCATTTGTCTTTGAAACCTACCATCAAAGAACAGGGTAACGAAATTAAAGCCAATTGTCACAGAATATTAAACGATAACGAAACTAAAGCCATCACAAATCTAAAACTCACCGGCGGTGTAATCTAAATTCGGGTCTCGGATGAAGAAATTGGGAATAAATTTGGAAGTAGTAGGAAGAAATTGGGAAGACGGAGGAAGGAATTGGGTGTTTAATTGTTTTGAGGGGTTTGACGGCAAGGGGAGTGTAAGAGCACCCACATTGGTGAGAGACGTCCATTCACCCTTAATATAATGTTATTTTTTATAGTTATTTTTTTTGGTGGGTTTTATTTGAGGGACTTCATGGGTCTCTCAACATTAAAATAATGTCATTCTCCATATTATGGGCCTCTGGCCTTCAGCCATCAAACAAAGGCCCACCAAACATTATCAAGTTAAACCATATGGCTTTTTTGTATGTTAAAACAGGTGATACTTTCGACCAAAAAAAAAACAGATGATACTATATTCTACGACATTGGAGAATAACGCACCTACATGTGCAATGCATACCCCAAGGACTGCTCTTTGTTTGAAATATCGGTTGGATTAAACCTCCATTTCTTAACAACATCGACAATATCGCTTATGCGTAGGCCTGACATGAGATACTGTTCATAGTGCCTGACTTCATGGACAGTCCAAACTGGAACGTTACTGTTACTAGTGCAATGCACGGTTAATGGACAATCAAATCTGGAACGTGGGATGAGGGACAGAATCAAAGTTCTGCGAGTACGACAATAAGGGACAGATTTGGGAACAAGTATAGCAAGGCCTAAATGATTCAGAAATGGAACTTATCGTGCTAAGCACACTCATACCAAAAGCAAGGTCAGGACGAGTACCCATTTTCCTAATTTCCTGGCTATGCAATACTTTTGTTTTACATGACGTTTTGCCGACTACATTTCTCTTATGATGATGTACTGTACGATGGGCTGCAAGCCCACCATGTCACTCTGCGACCCTCGAGGTACATGACGGTACTGGGGAAGGTGGGAATACTCTAGTACAGATGATTTCAGTGGGGGCCTTAAAACGAGGTGCATGCGAGCGGGTTTCAGTGATCTGGGTCCTACCTATAAGCCGCACCATACATGAGATCCTTGACTCGAAGATAATTACTTCTTGAATTGCATCAATCTTATTTCCCGTGCGCAACCATCTCAACAAAATGACCAAACAAAGCATAACATAATTAAACAAAATTTTACAAACAAAGCATAGCATAGCATAGTTAAACAAAAAATTACACAAGTGGAGCAGGTCCAAAATTCAGGTCATACAAGTTCACCAGAGATACCAACAGTTCACCAAGCAAACCATAGAATTAAATCAGAGATACGCCACCGGTAGGGTTCACACATACCCAAAACAAGTTCACCAGAGTCTAGAAAAAGGCATAAAATCACACACATAATTAGGGAAAACAAGATCAACCGAGATTACTCCGAGTCATAGTCGGCCCCACAGACCTCCCCCCACTTTGCAACCTGTGAGCGCTCAACATCCATCCTCCTGAACTTGTTTGCAGCCTCCCCGACAACCTAACATAGAATCACATTAGAGTTGCATAAATAAGACAACCTAAACCGAACCTACCAAAGTAAAGTTTCTTTCCGAAAAGGTTACCTGAATGGCGTTTTCCCACCACTTGTCATCACCCACGACCTTCCCGGTCTCTTGGTCCCACCTAACCTGGATCCCACTTTTCCTCAGAATCTCATACTCCCTCCACCTTTTCTCGTTGTAGTCAAACCTGTTCTGCAGCACTTTGGGCGCAAGAGCGTGTCCAGTCCGCTCATAATACATATGCGCCAAATACAGCCAATTTGGGTGCGAGTTCTGTCCCATGAACCTCCTCCACTCTAAATAGCAGTCATAGAACTCCTCATCCTGAGGTGCCTCCCAGTGGAATTGCCCTGCTGCCATCTTTGTCTATTTCACAAAATAATTTCGGGCAAACAATATTTTAGGGTATGCAAATGTAGTGATGAATGGTGATGAAATAAGAATTATCCCTAAAAATGCAAACCTCAACACCTCCGGGTAAAACAAGTTGTCGCTGTACTTGCTGAGTCCTTCACATCCACTAAAACCCTTTTGTAGACCAACAACTACAGCAATGAATTCAGACACACCAAAATGCATAGATTAAAAAATGCATGGAAACAGGGTGCAATAAATTAAAGTAACTTCAACGTTACTGAACTATAAATGCATGCAAACTGTTTCAAAGATTGAACTGTGTAGGCTGAGAAATGGCATGCAAATGTTGACCGAAACACCAAAGCAGAAATATCTGCATAATACTGTTCAATTATAGAAATAGCATGCAACTATAGGCTGAGACGATAAAGCAGCAATAAATGCATAGTACTCAGTCAACATGGGGTCCAACCCTTTTAAAACTGCAAGCATAATCCTGAATGGAGAACCAACCATTATATAACTTCTTCATTGAACCAAGCATTTTACAAATAAATGTTTGTGGATATTGAAAACCATCAGTGCAATAATAAGTTGTGGATTGTTCCTATGTTGACTGAAAAAGGTCTTCATTCATAAATTAAAGGTTTTTGCAAACTGTTAAACTGTCATGTCTCGGGGAAAAAAACATTGTTCACAACACAGCTCAAAACGGCCATGAATGAGGAAAAAATACTGCCATGAACACAAAATAAAAGATACATCTCGACACAATTTGTGCAAAATGAGTGGAATTGAGCAAATAAAGAATGGAAAGCATCAACCCACAACACAACATGGAAATCATAAACACATTTCTGACTTCTGAGCAAATAAAAAATGGTCAAAAGTTTGAGACATTTCTCGATGCATGGAAAGGATCAACACATTTATAAATACTTTGAATCCTGTCAAAGGGAAAATAAACCCAGTCCAAGGGAAAATAAATACTTTGAATTCTGTCAAAGGGAAAATAAATCCAGCTTCTATGGGCAGGTTAGAACCCGCACAAATACATATTTTGAATTTTGAAAAAAACGGCTCCTATGGACAGATTCTTAACCCGTCCAAGTTAGGGTTTTTGAACGGCTCCTATGGACAGATTCTGAACCCGTCAATAAATCCAGTTATTCCGCCGACAGATTTCGGCTTTTAATGCAGCCTCGTGCGTTTCACTATTCACTTTTCAATTGTTAATTCATCCCACGAACCCATCCATAAATCCAGTTATGCCGCGACAGATCTCGTACGTTTCACTATTCGTAACCCGTCCATGAACGGATTCGTAACCCGTCCATATGCCGGTTACAAATCCTCTTGAACGGATTCGTAACCTGTCCATCTGCCGGTCACATCGTCTATAAACTTACAATTACATATATTACTAGTATGATTAATCTCACATATTCAACTAGCAAACGCCTCACAAGAAGTCCTCAGGTACTTGACGAGTTGAACCATCATAAAGGTCTTCATGGCACATTACGAGTTCAACCATTGTGCAAGACTTCATGGTATAAGACGAATTCAACCATCGTGCAAGACTTCAAGGTATAAGACGAGTTCAACCTTGTAAAGCACTTCATGGTTCATGGCGGGTTGAACCATCATCAAGATCAATATAAAACATAAGAGGTCCTAACCTAGTGGCTAGCGCTTAACGGTGAAGTTCTTCATGATTGATATAAGTTATATGTGGCATCCGATTTGTAACTTAATTAGATTTTTTTATGTTTTAAATGATAAAACGTTGAATTGTTGTAAAAAGGGATATAATATTTCAAAAAAATCCAGAAAAACGCCCATTACGGTAAAACACCCATGTACTAGTCTAGAAACCGTCCATAGGGTTTAGGGTTTAGGGCTCAGGGTATGTGGAATGCCCTATGGACGAATCCGTAACTCGTTCATGGGAAATTTTAAAACCCGCCCCTTTGATGCCGCCGTCGGACCACCATCCGGTCCATCGTTGCTGCCCACCGCCGCATCTCCCTCCCCGCTCCCCACAGCCGCTCGGTTACCCTCCACACTTCCCACCGCTGCACCTCCCTCCCCGCTCCCGACCACCGCCCCTCCCCTCTCCTCTACGATACTGGACCCGTCGAGATTGTCGTCCTCTGCCGACGACCCTTGAACGGTTTGGAGACCCGGCGACCCTTGAAAGGTTTGGAGACCCGTTGAACAGGCTTGTGCGGGATCCACACCGGTCGAAAATTGGGCGGTTGCAACCTCCTCCGAGCCACCCGGAACCGCGGCCGCCGTCGAGACTCGGCCTTCCTCCTCCTCTCTCGCTCGATCCATGGACGGCGGATGAATGACGATGAATGACGATGAATGACGATGAATGACAATGTTGTTGAATGACGATGAATGCGGCGGATGAATGAAGGCGAATGAATTTTGAGGGTTATAAAACTTATGAACGGGTTCTAAAACTGTCCATAGTTTTTACCTAAAGAGTCAAAAGTATGGACGGGTTGTAAAACTGTCCATACTTGTACGGGTTCTAAACCTGTCCAAAACTCGTCCAGGCAAATTCCGGTCCGTATCTACATTTCCTAAACCCACATACGGGACCGGGTTTTTTTTCTCAAATTATGGACGGGTTCTGAATCTGTCCATATTAAATCCGGTTTTTTTGAAATATCATGTACGGGTTCTGAATCTGTCCATATGAGGGTGCGCAACCGAAATTTCGGAGTGCGCAAAATTTCGCCGACTTATAATGAATCCGATTTTCTTTTCTGAGCCGGTGGCAGGCGCTCCTCAAGATCCCGCAAATCTCGCAGTCGCAGTTATGGATTTGAACGTTGAGATTAGCTCGTTGCTACAGTCTTGATCGAGCTCGTCGTTAATGATGGGCAAAATTAGCGGGGCCTTCTACCGGCGTGTGTTGAAGACCTGAGATGGGCCTCTTTGCGTGCGTCCCAGTGGGCTTGAATTTTGGATGGCCCAACAATACCCCCTCAAAAAGCCCAAGGAAATTCCCGCTGGCGGTTTCCTAGGGTTTTTGAATTTTTTCAAACTCCTTTTGGGAAGTTGTAGCAGATTTGATATCGCGTCCCATCACTCCTCTATTTAAGAATCGTGATGATGTTCTACAACCCTCAATTGCTCTATTCTTCTCCCAAGGTACGTTCTTTCCTCATGTTTCTTTTTCATCGCTTTTTCTTCAAACGGTTTCCATGGCCTCTTCCAACCTCTGTTGCCGGAAGAGCGCTTTGGCCCCTGCTTTTTCCTCTTCAAACATCCTTGCTTCCGCTCACCAAAAAAGTTCTTCCTCCGAAACCCCGTTGGAGTTCGCTTCTTCTAGGGGCTTCCCTTCAAACACCGAAATCTTCCTCCCTCCTGCCGGAGTTTATGCTGATTTCTTTGCGGACGATTGGGTGTGCTTGTATGAGTACCCCTTTCGCATTGACCACCGATACCCCTTTTCCCCCCTTGTCATGGATTTCTTAAACAAGATGGGTGTCTCCCCGGGGCAACTCCTCCCTCAAGTCTGGGGACTCTTACTCTCCGTTGAGCGGTTGTGTTCCTCGCAAGACATCGCTTTTCGGTCCGAAGATTCACTACTACATTATTGACCTATAATGGCGGTTAAAACCGCTGCTAAAAAGGTAAAAACCGCCGCTAAAGACCTATCCTGGCAGTTTTACACCGCCACGTTTACTGGCGTTGCGATAGCTCTATCCCGACGGGTTTTGACCTATTGTGGCGGTTTTTAAGGAAAATGGAAAAACCGTCTGCAAAAACAAATAAACGCCGCTATTAAGGACTTGAGCTGGCGGTTTTTGGGCAATTTATGGTGGCACTTTTTCAACTTATGCCAGCGATTTTGTTAGTCGTTTCCAACCCCTTTAATATTCTATTGTGGCGGTTTTTTAACATTTTAAAATAATATATACTTCATTAAAAACAATTTTATTTATCCATTTAAATTCTATATTATAATAAAAAAAAATTATTTTTTTAAGTCATACATAACACATGATTAATTTCATAAAAAACAAAATATATATTACCAAAAAATTATTCAATTCATTAATTAATTAGTAGGTACATGAACACATGATTACATAGCATGCAAGCTGCCAGCTGGGCAAAATGTAATACATGAATAGGTAAATGTAATAATCCTATGTTATAATCTGTCCCTAGCTAATCTAAATTAACTAACTAGTACAAATGCATCAGCTGCCAGCCAGCCAAAAGTAGTATTAATCCATATATCCATGCCACCCACATGCATAAAAAAAACAATATCAAAGTTAGCTACAAGAAAAATTATAGTTGAAAAAAGCAATGAGCTAGCTGAGATTTTCATGTATGTATAACGGGCCATTATAAGAGGGCAACCAACATACAACAAATATATATAGAGTAACAAGAGTCATTGAATATGTGCAGGTCATAAATCGTGAATGTGGAACTCTGTTGAATGTGTGAGAAAAAAAAAGATTCCCATGCATAAGTTTAATTTGCAATTCTAAACTAAGCAAACACACTACTAGCACTAATAGGGTGATATATTAGCAGACTAATGCTATATTGCTATCAAACCAAAATAAAATAAAAATAGCAATCATTGATGGAGCATGACAGGATCTTCTCACTCAATATATTAAGAAAGCCAGCACACTAATTAATAAAGCTAAAATGATATCCTTATTGGAAAAGGGGAAAGTGATGAAGCAAATTCCCTTTGTAGAATATCACTTTACCAATTTTTAATAGCCCCAAGAAATAAAAATTAGCCATAATCTGAACCGCATTATAACCAAGCTTTTTTATACGAGGATGAACATCATCTCTAAGTGTACAAATAAAAAATAGCCAATTAATTCACAATCAAAGAGCAGCTATAGCATTGTAAGGTGGTAAAAAAAGCTGGCTCTCAGTTTTATCATCTCACAAGGCATTCTATACATAATATATTCAATCTCCTAACTACACTATGGCCAGATGAGTATTACACAAAGCCTATCAAGGCAAATTTATTGCTGAAAAAAAATGAAACCAAATTCTATCTCTTCTACACTTTTATTGCTGAAAAAAAAATGAAACCATAGTCTCTCTTCTACAATTTATGCAAGCATCAATGACCTTATCACCAGAGAAAAGACAAAAGGGACTCTGATAGAAGTCATATCCACCCATTACTAGCTAAGACAACTCATCTTAAGTAAACTTGAAGGGAAAGGAATAATAGAGCAGAAAGAATCAGATTATAAGAATACGCAACAAGCGAGTAAATATACATTCATTAACAAATGTGCTTATTGAGGAACTAATAAATGTAGGATAAAAGAAAGAAAAAACACAAACCGGACTACTCATGCCAACAAGTGATTCATAAATCCTTAGTGATTTTGGTCTCTTTGGTTGAGGATGTTTGAAAACATACTTCTCCTGTTAATAATTGCACCAACATTATCAGAAGCAGTAACAAATTAAACATTATCCAAACATAAAATTAAACATTATCCAAACATAAGATCATATATACCTCCTCTGGTGGATCATAATAGATCCAAGCAGGAATGGAGTCTATAATCAGAAGGAGTTTCCATGTAGACCTATCATGTCAATTAAGTGAAAGGATGAAACAGAAAAATAACATGTGCATGGGATTTCAAGAAATTGAGTGAAAAACAAACAGACAATGTGTGTAGTGAATCTTCAAAACCGGAATTACTAGAGAAGAATTCAAATGCAAGCATCAACACTCAAAGCAGAATAAAAAGGCAAGTCAAATGCTCATAACTGTTGTTAGCTGCTCTTTGGAAGTTCTATTGATTCCATTTATATTTTTGAGAATGATACGGGGTTAGCCGTGTGGATGCCCGATCTTCGACGTTCACGACTCAACAAGGAAAACACAAGGAAACAATGGTTAGAATTGAATGGAACGAAACTGGAAATGATGAACTCGACTCAACAAGAGGAAAAACGACACAACAAAGAAGCAAACTGAAATGAAGAAACGAAAAGGGAAATTGATAGAAACGACGAGAAGGATAACCCTTCGAGACAACTATTAAACCCCTGGTATGTATTTCAACCAGAATCCTAATAGAATGGACGAAGAACCAACCTTGTACAATCCTACACAACAAGGCGACACCTTGAAGCACAGGAAGGGGGCTCGTGATCGTTGATAAGCACCAAGCTTCGTAGAGGATTGACACAAATCAAACAAACCAAGCTGCGATTCACACACTCAATGAAGCAAAGCTTCAAACTCTCTCTTTTCAAGAGAAAACGATTTCTATATTCTGAATTGTCTAAGTGTTCCAAACCATCAAAACAATACTTATATGTCTCACTTCTGGAAATAAAAGAAATAATTAAAAAGGTCTAATTAATTCTAAGATAGATAGGCCCAAAACAGCATAATAGGCCCAAAATTAAACAAACACTCTTGGGTGCCTAAAATAGGCGTCGGTGCCCAAACGAGGCACACTCGCAGCGCCGGTGCCCAAACGAGGCACACCCGCAGCGCCGGTGCCCAATCGCGGCACTCATGCGACGTCGCTTGTGCCTTGGCTCTCTTCATGGGTAGCGCCCACACTTGCTAGGCACACAGCCTTGGCACATGGCTCCATGCTCGCTCTCGCCTCCTTAGCACAAATGAAACACACAAAGGCATGCATTCCACTTTGTAGCTTCTTAGCTCGGGATCTAGTGATTGGCCCCTCAAAGAGTGTTGGGGCGCTTGGAGGAGGCTGACTGGATGATCCTTCATCAACCTCCCCTTCTTGGAAAGGATTCGACCCCGAATCCAAGTCTTCATCAAGAGCAAGGTATGGCGTGAGATCAGCGACGTTGAAAGTTGCGCTTACACCATAATCACCGGGCAGCTCCAGCTTGTATGCATTGTCCCCGATCCTCTTAAGCACCTTGAAAGGTCCATCTCCTCGAGGGGACAGCTTGTTCTTCCTTTGCTCCGGGAATCTCTCTTTCCTCAAATGAACCCACACCAAGTCTCCGGGCTGGAAAACAACGTGGCGCCTCCCATGGTTCGCTCTCCTTGCATTGTACTCGGCCTTTTGCTCCAACTTCAGTTTGGTGCGAGCATGCAATTCCCTAATAAACTCCACATGTTTTCCTGCGTCAAAGTGCTCATTTTCCCTCATTGGCAATGGGGTAAGATCTAGTGGGGTGAGAGGGTTAGTACCATAAACACATTCAAATGGAGTCAATTTAGTAGAAGAATGAACAATCCTGTTATATGCAAACTCCACATGAGGTAAGGCCTCTTCCCACATCTTCAAGTTCTTCCTAATTATGGCCCTAAGAATCGTAGCTAGTGTCCTATTGGTGACCTCGGTTTGCCCATCAGTTTGAGGGTGACTAGAGGTAGAAAACAGCAACTTAGTTCCTAGTTTACTCCATAAGGTTCTCCAAAAGTGGCTAAGGAACTTAGTATCTCGGTCACTAACTATGGTTTTAGGAACCCCATGCAATCTGACTATCTCCCTAAAGAATAATCCAGCCACATTAGTAGCATCGTCGGTCTTATGACATGCTATAAAATGTGCCATCTTACTAAACCTATCCACTACAACCATGATTGAATCCCTCCCCTTCTTAGTCCTAGGCAACCCAACTATAAAGTCCATAGAAAGGTCCTCCCAAGGGGCTGTAGGCGTGGGCAATGGTGTGTAAAGTCCATGTGGCATAAGTCTAGATTTAGCCCTAAGACAGTCCATGCATCTTTTAACTACATTCTCAACATCCCTAAGCATGTGTGGCCAATAGAAATGAGTCCTAAGAGTGTGATAAGTTTTGTCCCTCCCAAAATGCCCCATTAGGCCGCCCCTATGGGCTTCCTCAACAAGCAGCAAACGCAATGAACAACGAGGTATGCAAACTTTATCAACTAGAAAAAGAAAGCCATCATGCAAATAGTATTTCTCAACACAATTCTTTTCAAGACAAGCCTTAAACGCATCACCAAAATCAAGATCAGTTTCATATAACTCACGAATATAAGTAAATCCTAATACTCTAGAGTCTAATGAAACAAGCAAAGTGTGGCGTCTAGACAAGGCATCAGCTACAACATTATCTTTTCCTCTTTTAAACTTAATCACATAAGGGAATGTTTCAATGAATTCCATCCATCTACCATGCCTCCTATCCATTTTATCTTGACTTTTAAAGTGTTTCAAGGATTCATGGTCAGTTTTAAGCACAAATTCCCTAGGCCAAAGATAATGCTGCCATGTTTTAAGCACTCGATACAAAGCATACAACTCTTTATCATAGGTCGAGTAGTTTAAACATGCACCTTTTAATTTCTCAGAAAAGAAGGCGATAGGTTTACCTTCTTGCATAAGCACGCCCCCTATGCCGACTCCACTTGCATCACACTCCACCTCAAACGGTCGTGTGAAGTCAGGCAACACCAATAGCGGGGCTTGCGTCAACTTCAGCTTGAGAGTCTCGAAGGCTCTCTCCTGGGCACGCCCCCACTTGAACTCACTTCTCTTCTTTGTAATTTCTGTCAATGGGGCTGCAATGGTGCTAAAATCCTTGACAAACCTCCTATAGAAGCTCGCCAGCCCATGGAAACTCCGCACCTGGCCAATAGTAGTTGGCGTGGGCCACTCGTTTATGGCCTTGATCTTGGCCTCATCCACTTGCAATCCCTGCGAGCTAACCACAAAACCAAGAAAGGTAACAGTAGTAGTACATAACTCACACTTTTTCAAATTCGCAAACAAGTGTTCAAGACGCAAGGTATTAAGCACATCTCTCAAATGACACTCATGCTCCTCTAGGGACTTACTATACACTAATATGTCATCAAAATAGACCACTACAAATTTCCCTATGTAATGTCGCAATACATGGTTCATGAGACGCATGAATGTACTAGGGGCGTTCGTGAGCCCGAATGGCATAACGAGCCATTCATAGAGACCAAACTTGGTCTTGAAGGCTGTTTTCCACTCGTCCCCCTCCCTCATACGAATCTGGTGGTATCCACTTTTTAAATCAATTTTTGAGAAAATGGTGGATCCATGCAGTTCGTCTAGCATATCATCAAGACGAGGAATGGGGTGCCTATACTTTACCGTGATGTTATTAATGGCCCTGCAATCGACACACATTCTCCATGTGTTGTCTTTCTTGGGTACTAATAACACCGGTACAGCACAAGGGCTCATACTCTCCCTAATGTATCCCTTATCCAAGAGCTCTTGGACTTGGGATTGGACCTCTTGGGTCTCTTGGGGGTTCATACGGTAAGCTGGCCTGTTTGGCAAAGACGCCCCGGGAATGAGATCAATTTGATGCTCGATTCCTCTAATTGGGGGTAGGCCAGCCGGTATCTCGTCGGGGAATACGTCCTTGTACTCCTCGATGAGCCCCAAAATGCGTGGGGGCAGTGAAGCTCGAAGCTCTTCACTTAACAAGCTCAGCTCCTTGCATAAGAGCATAAGCGTTGTTTCCCCATCCAAAAACTCGTCTTCCAGCTCCCTCTTGGAAGCCAAAAGAGCGGAGGGAGGTGTAGGGCTGAGAGGTTGGCTCGTCTTACCCCGAGCTTTCTCTTCCTTCCCATTCTCTCCCTCAAGGTCAGAACATACCTTCTTACCTTGACGCTTCCGATCCCACTCCTCCGAGACCTGCGTAGGCGTCATGGGCTTAAGGACTATGGTCTGGCCGTTGTGGGTGAAGGTGTTTCGGTTGGTGAATCCATCGTGCACAACCTTCCTGTCGTATTGCCATGGACGACCTAATAGAATATGACAAGCCTGCATAGGTACTACATCACAAAGAACATTATCCTCATAACGTCCTAGTTTAATAGAAACCTTTACTTGCCTTTGCACTTTCAATTCACCACAGTCATTCATCCAATGCAACTTATAGGGTCTAGGGTGATGAGTCATAGGTAATTGCAGTTTGTTAACCATCTCTAAGCTAGCAATGTTACAACAACTACCACTATCTATGATCATGTTACAAACCTTCCCTTTAATCAAGCACCTAGTATGAAACAAGTTCTCTCTTTGATTATCATCGCATGCTTGTGGTTTAATATGCAATGTCCTCCTAGCAATAAGAGATTCACCAGATTCATACTCAATTTCATCTTCAACATTATCATTTTCATGCAAATCATCATTAGGCTCGTTTTCATGCTCACTTTCAGATTCATATTCACCTAAATGATTGATTAAAAGTGTTTTCTTGTTAGGGCAATCTCTTGCATAATGTCCTCTACCCTGGCACTTAAAGCACACAATATCTCTAGTCCTAGACGAAGAGTTAGAGGTAGGATTACTCCCCTTTGGAGCTGCTGAAACCCCACTAGAATTGCCCTTGTTGTATGGTGAAGGCGTGGAGCTTGTGGGCTGTTTGGCTCGTCCAGCTTGGTCTCCTTGACCGCCGGCTGCATTGCTCCTCTCCTTTTGGTGCGAGGCCTCCTTCCCATACGATCCGCCTTGCTGGCCACGGCTCCCCCTCCATGATTGGGGCTGAGTGTTCGCGTTCCTTCCTCCCGAGTACCTAGACTTGAATTTCCTTTCTACTTTCAAAGCTAGATGGAAAAGGTCAGTCATAGTAGTGTAGGGATATAAATCAATCTCATTAGCCAAATAAGGATGCAAGATACGAAGATACCTGGCCATGGTGGTCTCTTCATCCTCAACCACATCAGCCCTTACCATCGCCACTTGCATGGCATTGTAGCACTCCTCGGCACTCATGGAACCTTGTTTTAAATTTTCCAGCCGCTGTCTTAGCTCCCGGGCGTAATGTTGAGGTATGAAACGCCCTCTCATCAACGCCTTCATTTGATCCCAGCTGGCTATGGGTGCGTCCAGATTGCGCCTCCTTTCTTTCACCAAGTTATCCCACCATATGAGGGCATAACCGGAGAACTCAAGGACAGCGAGCTGCACCTTCTTGGTCTCGGCAAAGTTGTGGCAGTTCCACACTTGCTCGATCTTGGTCTCCCATTCCATATAGACATCCGGATCACACTTGCCTTCGAAAGCAGGGATCCTTACCTTTATCTTGCCAACTCCGTCTTGCTCCTGCTCACGAGGTCTCATGGGACGCCTATCTCGACCTTCTCGGCGCTCCCTACCTCCCCTTCTTGAGACGCGCTCCCAATTATCCTCCTCCTCGCCCTCATACTCATCATCATAAAGGTCCATATCACTTGGTGATCCTCTTTGGTCCTGAAATCCTTGAAAGCTATTAGCACGATTATGCTCATCCCGAAGGGGAGTGAGCTGGGAACCAAAAGGCACTCTTCTAGGAAGATTGCCCGAGGAATTACGCAATGGATTAGAGTTATGAGGCACTTCCCTGGTTTGGTTTTGGAAACCATGTTGCTGTGATGTGGACGCCAAGTTAGGGTCCGTGTTGTGGGCGTTTTGGTCCTGGCCATCGCCGGTGCCTTGTTGGTGTGCCGCTGAATCGGTGCCCAAGGCTACGCTTGGCACGGGTGGAGGCAACGCCAAGGCTCTCGTCTCCAAGGCCGTCATCCTAGAATTGAGGCGTGTGATGTTGCTGTTGAGTGAGGTCAACAACTTGAACACCTCGGGGTGGATTGGCTCAGGGCTCTTGGGTGTGTTGGTGTTATCACTACTTTCGTTAGACATTCTGCACAATCAGCAAAAACACTTTACAAGCAAACTTGTCAAGTTAGTTTAATCCAAATCAGCCTCTCAAGTGTTTCACTCGCTCTCACTCTCGGTGTGTGATCGAGCTCGTTGTTTCAATCTGCTTGAAATGATCAACAACTCAATTCAAAGATTAGTAAACAACAATTCACGAGAAGATGAAGGCTGGGGAAGAAACGTCCAAGAAAAGAAGACTCAAATGTGTTTAAGAATGGAGATGAATAGAGAAAGAGAACAAACCTCGATTAAGCTTCTCTCACCTTGATTTCCGTAACCAAGTATGAACTTGGAGTGGTTTGTTTAGGTGAGGGTAGGCTGAAAGTGTAAGGTTCGAAAGCTTCTCCAATGGGATCGTCTAACTCAAGAGATGAAGAGGGAAGATGATGATATGTCGCACACCTTAATTACACTATGCACTAGAATAAAATGCAATGATATACTATGAATGAAATAGAAGAATAAAATCTGATTTCTGATTTTCGTTTTTTTTTTTTTTTTATTTTTTTTGATTTTTTTTTTGATTTTTTTTTTTTAATCAGAAATAATCAGAAAATACAAATAATTTCGAAATTGAAATAAAATGCTATTCTAAGGTGCAAAATAATTTGCTAGAAATGAGGAGAGGTGGCGATTTGAGTTTGAAATGTTGGTGGCTGAAATCCCTTGATTTTAGGAGAAGGAATAGGCTGGAGGATGGGTGGTTGGGCGTGGCTTTTGATTTCAAATGAGCTGAATGGGTTCTCCTTGATATTAGGAGGTGGGTGTGGGAAATTTGTGGCTGGGATATGGTTTGTTGTTGGTCAACCTTAAAAATAGGAATCAGCTTAGGATTAATTCAAATTTGAATTAATTAAATCAGATTTATGACTCCAATTTAATTAAAACAAATCGGCTGACTTAATCAAGGTGGTGGTCGAATCTGTGGAGGTGGTGGGCGGATTTTGTGAAGGTGGTGAGGCGTTGGTGGTTGTGGTGGCTGAGGGGACGATTTTTCTTGGCTAAAGGTGTAATTGGCTAGGCAAAACAAACCACTGCGCAAGAACAAACCGATTAGTACTTTCAAGTTCAGATTAAAGAGAGTTGATTAATCGAACCTGATCTCCGGAGGACTCTTTTTGGTATTTTGTAGACTCTTTTGATGGGAACGAAAAGAACGCCGTCAACGCAGCTCTGATACCACTTTGATACGGGGTTAGCCGTGTGGATGCCCGATCTTCGACGTTCACGACTCAACAAGGAAAACACAAGGAAACAATGGTTAGAATTGAATGGAACGAAACTGGAAATGATGAACTCGACTCAACAAGAGGAAAAACGACACAACAAAGAAGCAAACTGAAATGAAGAAACGAAAAGGGAAATTGATAGAAACGACGAGAAGGATAACCCTTCGAGACAACTATTAAACCCCTGGTATGTATTTCAACCAGAATCCTAATAGAATGGACGAAGAACCAACCTTGTACAATCCTACACAACAAGGCGACACCT
Organism: Polygonum maritimum; assembly: GCA_963924305.1. Lineage (NCBI taxonomy): Eukaryota > Viridiplantae > Streptophyta > Magnoliopsida > Caryophyllales > Polygonaceae > Polygonum > Polygonum maritimum. The sequence continues at coordinate 13,132,285 of OZ002728.1, forward strand.
TGAAGCACAGGAAGGGGGCTCGTGATCGTTGATAAGCACCAAGCTTCGTAGAGGATTGACACAAATCAAACAAACCAAGCTGCGATTCACACACTCAATGAAGCAAAGCTTCAAACTCTCTCTTTTCAAGAGAAAACGATTTCTATATTCTGAATTGTCTAAGTGTTCCAAACCATCAAAACAATACTTATATGTCTCACTTCTGGAAATAAAAGAAATAATTAAAAAGGTCTAATTAATTCTAAGATAGATAGGCCCAAAACAGCATAATAGGCCCAAAATGAAACAAACACTCTTGGGTGCCTAAAATAGGCGTCGGTGCCCAAACGAGGCACACTCGCAGCGCCGGTGCCCAAACGAGGCACACCCGCAGCGCCGGTGCCCAATCGCGGCACTCATGCGACGTCGCTTGTGCCTTGGCTCTCTTCATGGGTGGCGCCCACACTTGCTAGGCACACAGCCTTGGCACATGGCTCCATGCTCGCTCTCGCCTCCTTAGCACAAATGAAACACACAAAGGCATGCATTCCACTTTGTAGCTTCTTAGCTCGGGATCTAGTGATTGGCCCCTCAAAGAGTGTTGGGGCGCTTGGAGGAGGCTGACTGGATGATCCTTCATCAGAGAAGTTATAAGAATTCCAGTCACATCTTGTATTCTTGTATTCTTGTATGCCTCGTTTAAACAATCTCAACCTACACCTTCACCAACAATTTTGGTATGACACCAACCTCTACAATCTCATGGCCCTTCCAGCAATGAAGAAAAGGGAACAAAGCCTAGTGTTTCCATCATTCTTAAAATGTTGACCTAGTAACATTGATTCACAAAACTACATTTTCAAGCTCATTTTCCATAATTTACCTTCACTCGAGTACCATGGGGGATTGGTGGTGAACCATCTGCATTGTTCGGCAAAAATATCTCCCAAACTCCAAATTCATTCTGTTCAATGCATAGTTTCAATAAAATCAATTAATCACTGTAAATTAAAGAAAAGGTTGACCAAATACCAATAAATAAGAAGATACATAGCTAAAGAGTTGGAATCAGAGACGAAAGAGCCTACTTGAATCATGACATCAACATTAGGATTCCAGTTGTTTAAGTCTCCAATCAATGGTGGATGAAAAAAAGCTACTTAAGTGAACAGAACAAACAGACAAAAATGGCCACAATCACAATTGCACAATATAACATGAAAAAATACTACTGGGGCTAGGATTGTTTGATAAGACTAACCTATATTGCTGTCAACAACTCTAAAGGCTTCTCCCAAACAGTCCAGGACCATTTTTTAAGCCTGACTCAGTCTAATGCAGTTTTTCCATTGTTTATCAGCACCATTTTTTAAGCCTAAGGCAGTCATATTCATATGAACCATTTAAAAAACGCAACAAACAGTTCAAGAATGCAGAAAACCGATCTGAATAATTCATCCATGAACAAAAACCATTATAAGTTCATATCTCTGTATTGACCAAAACAGCATTATAAATATCCACGCACCTACATCTCAAGAGTCTAGGATCGATAGTCAACATGAAAACACAGAACCGAACCAAACAAAGGCGATTGAGCGAACAACGAACAATCAGATGCGATTTGCGGAAACCAAACGAAGAAGTACGAATTAGCGAAGAAATAGAAGCAAAAGTAAGATCGGAAACCCTAACTTGAGAGGACGGTGACGGTGGCGGTTGTGTTAGCACCGTCGACTTCTTTCACTTCCGCGTCTTCGAAGTTAGGATCCTTGACGTCCATGGCGGCGTCGGAGGCTGGTATTGGAGATCACCGCGCGCGGTCGTCGGAAGCCTGGCGGCGTCGACTTCGTTCACTTCCGCTGTGGCCGCCTTTCTTCGGAGATCCACTGACGCTGGCGCTGGATTTCCGGTCCTTCGGACCTGCCTGGACCTCCCTCGCCTCCACCGCCGTTCGCGTCGCCGATCTCGTTCTCGTCGCCTGCTCCTTGAGAGACTTGGAGATGCCAAGCCGATTTGCGGAACCGCTTAGAGTCGCCTCTTTCCTCTTATGACCTAAATCCCAAATATTTCATCCCCGCGCCAAGTAGCATTATTGGCCCGTGCGATAGGATTGAAAACCCTATTTTTTAAAGATCTAAAACCGTCCCCATATATTAAAAAACCGCTGCCATATTTTAGAAACGAAAAGCCGCCCCTAAAACCGCCCCTATAACATGAACCGCTGCCAGAACCGCCCTCTTTGCTAAACCGCCACCATAGCCCGCCACCGTAAGCTTCAATTGTAGTAGTGATTTTTTCTTAAACTATCGCCTGTTATGTTTGTTCGCGATCTAACCTTGTTTCAATGTCTTTTGTACAGGAGATCTCTCCTCCTCCCCTGCGAAAAGGACTTGTTGTGGTCATCTCCCAAATTGAAGCGCTCTTTGTTAAGAAAAGATCTTACCCAGATTTGGGCCCATCTTCATCCACTGAATCCGACGACATTGAGATGTCAAGTACGTGTCTCTGGATTTTTATGTTTGTTTCTTACGATCATACCTGATTCAATTTGTAACGCGTTAGTACTCTGCTTGTCAGGTTCAAGAGCAACCCGAAAGAAGAGGAAGGCAAATACCCCCTCCAGTGCTGAAACCGAAGCGATTGTGTCCCTCCCTCCGAAAGTTCCAGATCCCGTGGCCAAAACTTCAAAGAAAGAGTCGAGTGCCAAACTCGCGGACCTCCTCAAGGATATGCTGTCCCTTGACATGGATCCCTTGAAGTTTTTAAACTCCTTAGCCCCCCTTAAAGTGGATTTTTTCAAGGGTCGCCCTACCAAGCCCTCCTACCATGAGCTTTTTGGAGAGATGTTAGCGTCTCAGTGGCAGGTAAGCTACGTCTTCTTTTTCTTGTTGTTACGCATTTATAATTTCCAAGTTGTAACTGGGCATTTTCTTCTTGTGCAGGGTCTTCGAATTTCGTTTGCGGCTATCGACATGTTAAAAGACCTACCGGATCAGTTGGCCCTGAGTAAGATGTATCTTCAAAACGAGAAGAACAAGTCCACTATCCTGACTCGCGAGAAGACAGCATTAGAGTCCCGAATTGCTGAGCTGCAAGAAGCCCTGAAGAAAGCCACTATGGAGTGTCAGGCCTGGCAGGAGGAACTTGAAGCTGAGCAGAAGAGATCCGCTGCACTAGCTCAAAAAGCACGGGTCGAGACCCTAGAGAAGCACGTGGCTGGGAAGTCTGCAAGCTGGGACGCCGTGAAGGAGACAGCGGACTTCGAGGCGATGTTTCCTGATGCTCCCAACGCGTTAAAGAATCCGTCTCCTATGGACGACATTGTGAAGGTGGCGCAGGAGGTTACACATGTGGAAGCGACCAACATGGACTCAACCCTCAAGGCCTTTGAAGATTGAACCATTTCTAGCTTTGCTTTTGTAAAAAACTTCTATCCCACCCCCGGTGTTTATGGGGTTTAAAACTTGATCTACCCTCAATGTTTTGCGGTTTAAAACTTAGTTCTCGGGCGTTAGTTTTAGGGCCAAAACTCTGTTACTTCTGCCCTTGATTTTGCCGGGCTTTTAACTGCTTCTTTTGGTTATGCTTGCTTTGCCTTGTTTGTGTTTGTTTTGCAGGTTGCGAACCAAGCTTGGATAAGGGCCTTCGAAGGCTGGATGGTTCAAACCGTATCGTCCATGCAAATTACCACAACATCCGTCCACATATCCCATGGGACATCTAGTTCCTTGCTAATGGAGCTTAGTATGGTCTTATTATGTTAAGTACTATGGTGTGTGTGTGTGTGCACTGTGATTTGATGACATTTGTGTTTTTCAGTTTCTGAACGGGTGACGTCTGAGAAGGTGTTCTTTATTACGTGTTTGTTGTTTTGCATGTTCCGCCTATAATAACATATCTCTAGTTCTACCCGCATAAAATTGTTGTATGTTCTGGCCTATACTGAGATGCTGAATGAAAACGGGAACATGAAAGGGAAATGAAACGAGACGAGGAAACACGTGATTTTCATGTGATTTTTGTAGACACCAGTTTCCGAGTTTTTGTTGAAAACGAAAAACGCGACTCTCTTGGAGTTTCGGGGTAACATATATAGTTCAAAATCAAATGCGGGGTTAAAGGACAAGGTTTAAACTTTGTTTATTGTTTTCCTGGTAAGGATGAAAAATGGGCTGTTTGGTAAGGGGTATTGGGAATGAGAGTATGGGGTTTTGGAATGAGATTCCCTTACCTAATGTTTGGTATGTTAATTTTGGGTATCCAAACCCATACCCCAAACCCAATATTGTTGGGATTTTAAAACCTTACTCCTACCTTGGGTTTGAGATCTCATTCCTTCCTGGAATGAAAATTAAAACCTAATCTATTTCTCTCTTCACCCCTCATACGTACATCACTACTGCTGCTCCTCTTCTCTCTACCGAGTAACTTTGATTCTTGGAAATTTCAAGGTAATTTTACACTCCTCTCATGATGTAATTCGATCCTCTCCGTCTTGATTTCCCTCTTTTACTTCAGTTCCTTACTGTTCATAACTCCCATTGGTAGATTGTAAAAATTCAATGGAAATTAGGGTTTTGATTTATATATGTATGGATCTGTTTTTTTACATCTCAAATTATGATTTTGATTAGATATTACTCAATTGTGTTTAGTTTAGTCTACATTAAGCCGTACCTAGTGGAAGAATTGAGGCTTATATATACTGGTGTACGTGATGTGTGTTTGAATGTGTATTTCCTATACATATAATCCTGTACGTGAATGTGTATTTGAATTGAATTTGTGTTTGAATGTGTATAGTACTGTACGTACGTGACTGTGTATTTCAATCGTGTGCTTAAATTTTTGTTTGATGTGTGTTTGTATGTTTGAATATATATATAGGTAGGTTCTATAATGAACAACCTTCTATAGAGAACAAGTGAACAAATCTCATCCGTAGGATGAGATTTGTAATGGATGGTGAGATATTAGTCCACAATATCCAAAAATAAGAAAATCACAAAAAATCTTAAATAGGAGAGATTTTCTCCATCATCTACCAATTATAACTACCATAAATACAATTCTGTAAAATCAGAATTTACGCTCCATTGTAGATCCAGAAGAGACGCTCCCAAAAATCATCGGCCTCCATTGCAGCCTCCACCACTTCGCCGGCCACCACGTCGCCGTCCTCCATTGTTGTTCGTCGTCCGTTGCGCAGTTGCCCATTCGCAGTCCCTCATTTGCCGTCGTCGTGGCGGTTCGCCGGCCTGTATTGCGGTAGTTCGTCGTCCATTGCGCAGGCGTCCATTCGCAATCCCCATTCGCCGTCGTCGTGGTGGTTCGCCGGCTTGTATTCCGGTGGTTCGCCGTCCATTGCGCAAAACCCCCCATCGGAACCACCGCATCGAACCATCATGTCGCCAAAGCCACCACGAACCACCATGCTGCGCATTATTAGTCGTATAAATATGACATAAGGTAAGTTTGTATATAATTTTTTCATTATGTATATGATTGATTTGATGTAGTATATGGCGTGATTTTTTGTGTAAATTGTTTACGTGACCTATTTCTACAGCTCAAGATGTATATAGGTACAATAATAATGTATATGACAACCCGAGGAATGTATATACGAAATTTGTCTCCACTTGATTGTTTCTGTGACCTAATTTTACGGATTAAGATGTATATAGGTACAATAATATTGTATATGATAACCCGAGGAATGTATATAATTTTTTCATTATGTATATGATTGATTTGATTTAGTATATCTCCACCGTATTTCGCCGGTCACCACCATTGCGTCGACCACATCGAACCACCATTGTGCCGGCCGTCAGAACCACCAATTCGCTGGAAGGTCTCGCCGGAACCACCACATTGAACCACCACGTCGCCAAAGCCATCAACAACCACCACGTTGCCAATTATTGTATATATGTAAAGTAATATTGTATATGACAACCTGAGGGGTGTATAAACGAAATTTGTTGTGGTTGAATTGTTTATGTGACCTATTTCTTCAGATCAAGATGTATATGTGTATAGTAATATTGTATATGAAAACGTAAGGCATGTATATACGGAATTTCTTGTGGTTAGATTGTTTATGTGACCTATTTCTACAGATCAATATGTATATATGTACAGTAATACTGTATATAACAACTTGAGAAATGTATATATGAAATCTATTGTATTCATATGTTTAACCGTACATTAATCAATTCTGCCGGAATATTGTAAATATAGTGTATATAATGATCTCATGATGTATATACAAAACTATAACATGTATATATAGTTAATAATTCATACAAGACATATGGATATCCAATATGTAATTAACGCTTGCTATAATTACGAGATTGAGTTGAAATTTGAAAATTAATTAACAATTGCTATAATTAAGGGATTCCTTTTGTGATTTTTCTATAAATCCGAAAATTACAAGACTGTAAATATAGTGTATATAATGATCACATGATGTATATACAAGACTATAACATGTATATATATTTAATAATTCGTACATGACGTGTGAATATCCAATATATAATTAACACTTGCTATAATTACGAGATTGAGTTGAAATTTGAAAATTAAGTAACACTTTCTATAATTAAGGGATTTCTTTTTGTGATTTTTCTATAAATCCAAAAATTAATTAACACTCCCTATAATTAAGGGATGAGGTTCAAATTTGAATTTGGGCCAAATTTCTATATGTAATCTGGACCATCCATTGAAATAACATCTAAAGACCTACAATTGTTCACTTGCTCACTCATATTTAATTGTTCACTATTGAACATATATATATATATGCTTCAATTGAATTTGTACGTGTGTTTGATGTATACATACAGTAGTGTGTATAGTAAACAAAAGGTGTCCTGTATGTGAATGGTTTTATACGTGTGTTTGATATATACCTCAATTGATTTGTACGTGTGTTTGTACGTTTGTATGTGAATGGTTTTAGGTTTGGTGTATGTATAGTAAACAAAAGGTGTCCTGTAGTGAATTGGTGTTAGGTGTGGTGTACATAGACAAAAGCTTCTCAATTTCAATCTATGACTTCTTTTGAGTTGATAAGACATGTGTTTGGTTTTTCTTTTGCTGAATTGAGCCATTTTTTGTATCTAGAAATGGATTCAAATGCCCACCGGTTGAGAAGGAAGAGGAAGGAGTTGGAAGAACAAATCAATCATTTTAACCTGATTTTGTTTTTTGAGTATTCATCTTTAGTCAAACAATTTTTAGCCCTTTATTTTTGATCTTATGTAAGACTAATTTATTGACAAATTAAGTAGCAATAATTAATGTTAAAAAAAGTACTTTGAGGGGAACTATATAAATATAATATATCTTTTATCTAATATTTTTAATTTTATATATGTCTTTCACAAATTTTGTATTATAAGAAAGTTTAAAATGAAACATTTATAACTTCATCCCAAACCCATGTTTAACAATACCAAACACTGGGTATGGGTTTCAACTTCATTCCCAAAGAGTAACCAAACACATGTTTTCATGAATCAAATCCCAACCCCATATCTTCCCAACCCCATACCTCATTCCATACCCAAACCATATTTTATACCAAACGCCCACTAAATGTTTACAAATATGGTTATACGAAGAATACGTTCAGAAGAGAGGAGAAGGAGGCGCTTAGCGCAACTCGAAGCCTACAAAATGGGTTAGAAGACCTAGGCTGAGCAACAGAACCAAGAAAATAAATTACAAGATTTGCAGAGTAGCAAACCAATGGGTTGTTACAGCATCTCTCTGGTACTCTCTTCTCTCTTCCGACTTTCCAAGCCAAACCCTAAGAACGGAAATCCTATCTCGACTTCCCGAGGAGCTATGGCCGGAAATCCTATCTCGACTTCCCGCCAAATCACTTCTCCGATTCCGCTCCGTCTCCAAGTCATGGAAGTCCATGATCGACGACCCCGATTTCTCCCGCTTACACCTCAATCGCTTCAACAACGGCCCTCAGTCATCCCGCCTCTTCTTCGTAATAGGAAAGTCAATCCTATGCCGAGAATGCGTGCTCAACAGCAAAACCCTAAGAACGATTCGCAGGCTTAGCTGCCTCTAACCCGCGCCACACTTGGACCTCTCGGTCAATATCCTCAATGCCTCGCAGACTTCGCAGCCTTGGCTGTGGTCTATTCTCAATTCGATTGACGGATTGGTCTTGATGAATTCCAGAGAGAGCTCCCATTTGATGTTGTGGAACCCCTCGATTAAGAAAACCCTAGCTCTTCCCCCTCTTGAAATCCCCCAAATTTTGAGGTACGTTGACTTTGGATTAGGGTTTGACCCGTCGATTGGAGATTACAAGTGTGTCAGATTCGGCGCCTTGTCAGAATCGGGAACTTGAAAATCGCTGCAATTTACACTCTAGGGACGAATTCGTGGAAGAAAATTGAATTTCAAGGCAATGTGGTCCGAAATGTTCGTTTCACTAGCTGGAAGAGAATTGTTCCCTTTGACGGTGCTCTGTATGCCCTTGCAGAAGTTTCGGATCTATATTGTGGTTCAGTGAGACTGGTTTCATTTGATTTGAAGAGAGAGGTGTTTGCTTCCATGGAATTGCCTGTCGTTTATCATGATCTCCTTGACCAGGCGCTCACAATGGTGGATGATGATGGTGGTTGTGGGTGCTCACTTGGTATGGTCTATTTCAGTACAGCCGAAGGATCTGTATGGATCTCGCAGAGGTTCGGAGACGATAGTAAGTCGTGGAGCTGGGTGCGATGCTACACCTTTGTTATAACCCCTCAAATCGGTGATCCTCTTCGGTTTCTGCATTTTATGTACATGACCAAGAATCGTGAGATGCTGTGGACCTGGGTTGATGACAAACATAATAGTGTGATATGTTACGACCTCGAAGCTCAGCAAGACAAGAGGTTGCTGGTGAAGAATCGGAAGCGTTTACATGGGGGTAACGTGTTTCCGTACGTCGAGAGTTTGATATTATTGCATCATTAATTAGGTAAGTTTTTGCGCCAATCCCGTCTAGGCCTTGAACCTATGAGTTGGTGTGTTTTGATGCCTCGTGCATACTTGTTGAACTTTATCATATTTGTTGTTGCTTATAGTATTGCAGTCTGTAGTTTGCCAACAAAATTTATTGGGGTGCCTTCATTCATATAATTAAGTAGAAACTTACCTAATGATGGGGTACACCATGGCTAAGGAGGCTGCACGCCTCAAGGAACCACCGCCAAAAAGCGAGGTGCCTTATTGGTGTCACAAACGCCCCAGGTCCGCCCATGTGCGCAGATTGCTAAGCGGCCTCTCCCGGCCAACCTTTTGAAAGCATGGCTGTGCATTGCATGGGTTGGGTTGTTGCATATGTGGGCTGCAAGTGCAACCTATCTTTTGTTATTACTTAACTAGTGAAAAGCGCCCCTGTGTACTCGTGCATTATTCGAAGGGATAGATAATATGGGTAGACCGAAAGCGTAATTATATGTGACTATATTCACCCTTGGAATATGATGTCGTAAAGAACTACATTGAAAAACTAAGTTGTAAATAGCATCTAAGCATGTCAATTCATTGTCTTCATTCCAAAGTACGTCGGCTTAATTTTTTTTAGGTTTTATGTATTTGGGTTGGGCATCAATGCTAGTGTATGCATGTATACATAAATTATATATAATATATAGTAGTACCGCCCCGTGCCTATGGCAAGGACTCAAATCTTCTGTCCCCATCTATGTCCTCTTTCTATGTCCCTTCCTTATAATTGGCCAATATATATAAAAAATGGACTCAAAATTTTCAATTCTAAATAAAGTTAAGTAGATGGACCAATTAAAACTCTTGGGACATGGAGGGGGGACAGAAGATTTAAGTCCCTATGGCAAGGGGCAGCGCTCTTCGTATATGGTTGTCATGTAATTACTTCAAAATGTAGGCCCATCTTTGATGGTGAAAGTGAAGATGTTCGGGATGGAAGAATTCATTGCACATGTCCCGTCTATATAATTAAAGAATATTTACTGTGATTTTATGTTACGCGGAACCTAATAGACACGAAGTGCCACCTGAATTAACATATACGGAGTATATATTAGGCGCACCATATAATCATGGAATTGGTCAATGGGAGTCAACATGTAATGTAGAATACAATGAATTATTGTAATAGTAGAACAAAATGGGAAGAGATTGATGTCTCTCATTTTGGAGGTGTTTTAGTAGTTGATTTCCTTTGTAAATTAATATGTGTTTTTAATCCTCTTCTTTGTTAGTTTTGGTTCCTTTTTAGCTTAGTTCCCGGTTTTCTTCAAGAGTCGGAAACTATGCGAGTTTGTTTGACTTTGTAGGTAAAATGGCAAGAATGAGGACAATTTAGAGGAGCTTTTGAAGGAGCCAAGTCGAGGAGTGCAAGAGTCAAGCTAAGAATGAAGTGGAACCGAAGGAAACCCAAGAAGAACACAAGGATCGAGGCCCAGGACCGAGTACCACCAAGTCGGGCCCGAGATCGAGCACCCAGTGACCAGGACCGACGTTCTTCAACGTCGGGCCCGAGGTGCATCCGTGTCGGTCCTAAGTCGGCAATTGAGAGGATTGTTCCCCAAGGCATATTTTTAGTAACTTTCCACATTTGCCCCTTTCTAAATTGGGATTCCTTGGTCCCCAATCCATGAGAAGCTATAAATAGAGGTGATTAGAGAGCATTAAGGGCATGTTTGGATAGACCACATCCAAATTCACTCTCTAAAGGCTCAAGGGAAGACTTGGAGGTCAAGGAGAAGGAAGGAGGAGGAAGAGAAGAGGAGATCGTTGGCTTAGAGAGGGAGATTTGTGAGTTTTGTACTTTGTTTTGCTTTGGTCTAGTAGAATTGAGACTTGGATTTTGTAGACACTTTGGTTTTGAATGCAATTGGAGTTTGATTGGATGATGATGATTGAGTTTTGCTTGATTTCCCTTTTGATTATGCTTTTCTCTTACCATATGGAGTAGATTCCATAGTCTTGGGCTATGGGGGAATCCCCTAGCTAGATTTGGGTAGAAAACCCCAATTCCATAGCCTTGAGTGCTTGATTTGTGAATCCTCTCTACATTGAGCTTCAATCTCTTGTGAAAGCAAGGGATCTAGGGCTTGTGTTTGGTAAGAGTGAGCGAGAGCATCTCGATCCCATCACAAGTCCCTAGCATCGAAGGTGAAGTGAAAACTCCCTTGGGTCGAGGTGTAGATTGGAGAGATTCGGGGCGAACAACCTCGATCTCACTAGAATCAAACACTTATTGGTTGAATTGAGGTTGAATATCCAAGTCTAGTTGGGGGAGGAACCCAAAAACCCAAGACCGATCTACTTTTTGAACAAGACCGAGTTACCCAGAACATCGGGCCCGACTTGCACCACGTTGGTCCCGACCAACTCGACCTCGATCCACCCTCGGACCGAAGTGACTTTGTGTCGGTCCGAGGAGATCTCTTTTGTTTTCCTTTGTTTTGCCTTTCTTTTCTCCTCTTTTTAGTCTTTTCGGGTACTCTCGACGCACGAACTCCCGTGTGTTCGACACCCTACCTCTTTACTACAGTTTGAGGTTCGGTTTTATAAATTTAAATTGTGAGACCCTCCGATCCCGGACCGATCAGAGATCACCCCAAGAACTGTAACGGTAGTGGATAGTTTCTGTGTCGGTCAAACGGTAGTGGATATATTCGTTGCGCCGTGCGGCATTATGTTGTGGTCATTTTCGGGCAATATCGCTTATGCGTACCGCAGGGACAGAAATTATCCACTACCGTTACATGTGCAATGCATACCCCAGGGACTGCTCTTTGTTTGAAATATCGGTTGGATTAAACCTCCATTTCTTAACAGCATCGACAATATCACTTATGCGTAGGCCTGACATGAGATACTGTTCACAGTGCCTCCACGATTACAGAAGTTGTAAGTGCAATGCATACCCGTTTGGTGTGCGTTTGACAGTCAGACTTAGGTTCCCGAATAAACTCGATGATGCTTTCATATCCGGCGTGAACAGGTGGCAAATAATTTCCCACACTTATCCTTGGATGTGTTAGCCTTAGAAATACTTATCATTGTATGTATTTGTTTCAGTTTTTGGCAATCAAACACTTATCCTTGTATGTGTTAGCCTTAGAAATACTTATCATAGAGGAATGTTTTTATTTCAGTTTTTGGAAATCAAACACTAGTGTTCGGTTTGTCGACTAACTTTAATATTCAACATGTTCGAATGATCGTTTCATGATCCTTTGCACAATGTCAACACAGGCCATGTTGAGGGTCCGCACAAATTTCACGTCTGAAGATCACATGTCCTAATTGATGTTGTTAACAGCAATTATGGATTGAACTGTGCAATGCACACTTGCAAATGAGGTTCACAACTGCATGCACTGTTGTAAACAAAAACATCATATATTATCATACTAGACGGGTTCACCACATTGCAAATAATGTTGAAAAAAACTACATACAAGTTCACCAAGTCCACGTTCAGTGGTTACAACACAGAACATAAAAACTTGGATTCGAATGCACAACTGCATGCAAGACACGAACGTGCATCGTCTTCATCAGGCATCAAATAGACACCCTTAGTCCAAGGGTTTCTCCTACCGCAAATACCGTGCCTTTGATCATGCAACTGGTTCATTGCAATCGGCCTGAATCATGTGCGGAGTGAAGGGTTACGCCACGAGTCATGTAGGAAGCGCGCCAACGTAAGACGGCATTGCACGATGTCTGCACCGGTTGCTGTCCTCACGTGACCAATAAGATTAACACCCGTTTCCTTCTGCCCAAGGGCTTCGCAACACAACATGATAAGGCCTAGAACGTAAGAGGATTGGATGTTCCCGAGCTGTGCCGATCTTTCCAAGCACCGCATCCCGTATATTTCGTTGTTTCTCCTGAAATAATTATCCTGCGCACGTATTTGAGCCGATTTAGGGATTAGACATAACACAGTCGAATACCTCTTCAGGGAATCGAGTGCACATATATGGTTCAACTCACCATTCCCTGGACGTGTAAAGCAGCGGGGTTCCCGCTCACCACACAAAGGTCCATAAACGCGTATGCAGCTTCCCGGTCCGCCTGATGTCGAAAATATCTGAACTGGGATACATCAACTGTCGCACGGCGGAGTACCAGAGACTCCCGGCCGAGTCGATTGAAGTCCTTACAACTGCAGCGGAAAGGATTGGTGTGTTACAATCTACGTACACAAACAACGTTCAAAAAAAAAATGTCAATGACAATGGTAATCAGGGTTGTAGACATTCACCTCAGTCTACATCTAAACAGATCTGTAATAGAACACGACGCCACCCTCGAAAGGATTTCGATCACTACATCGGCCGGTACGCGTCCTATAATACACGGCTGTTTCCGTTGCACTGTCACGATTCCCGACATTCCGGCGTACTGGGATTTTGGTTTGACGTTATTAGAGTATGGAGGGTTGGTGGTAAAGGGTGCGTGGTTTATGTAGGATCAACTTGGGCATGTCAACCGCGCAATCACTGGAATGACCGTGCACGTTTCACAACGCTTGAGTTCCATGAAGTCGAACTCATTAAGGGTAGTGCGCGTAGACATAATTTATTTCGCTAATTTTGTTACGATTCTATATAGTATTGTTTTGCTTTACAAACGGGGCAAGTCGTAGTTTACGGGATAATTTATACTTTTGGGTGATTTGAAATCACTTCATTTTAAGGGATGATATCTCAAGGGGATTAATCTTTTTTTTTTATCAAGGGGATCTTCATATGCAAATCACTTCATTACGCTCAAATTAATTGTTTCCCTTTCCAAAGCGGTTAATATTCACAGTGTGCAATTAAAATTGCTTACACCTAACATTGTATGCATCGATTCATTACGCTCAACTAAAATCTCCTAGTTGTAGTTTGCCTTAAATAAATCATCTTTGCCCGTTAGATAAATCATCTATTTAACATCGATTTTTCTATTATGTGCCCTAAGGGCACACAATAAGCAACTAGTAATGGAAATATTTGGTAAATCTTTAATTTTTTAATTTTTTAATTCTTGTTGAGATCAAACAACCAATGGTATCTACAGAAAGTTGGATGGAAGCCTAGAAACAAGCTGGGCTCCCACACCCTTCTGAATGTAAAAGCTCAATCTATGAAAAATAAAAGTACCACTTTTAACATTGTTAGAGTGACTATTAGCGAGAGACTTAATACGCGCGAGCGTTTCTAAAGTCTCCTCCTCGAATTCCCCAAATGTAGAAAAAGCGAAGGGACCGGAATAAATTTGTATCCGTGCTCCTCACATTTGGACTCATACTTCCTCCTTTTCTTCTCAGCAGCATTGTGCAAGGCCAACCCGGGCGCCCAAGAACTCACACCCATACCAGCAAAGGGAGAGACCCCGGTCACATCCACACACGCGTCTTTGCCCTGATGCCAACCAAAGAGTAACGGGTTCCCATAATCTTTGTTGTAACGGGTTCACTCTTTTCCTTTTAGGGTTTTAGTTTCTGTTTTTGGTATCCTTATCATGTGCCCTTAGAGCACACAATAGAAAAACCGAATTAACATATATGTTGTTGTTTGTTATCGTTCCTTCTGTTTGCACGAGAGTGAATGAGCGTATTTCATGAGATTATGGGAACATTATAACGATTGTATATAGCGACTGCATTATGGTGAAATTTGTTGTACGTGTTTGTTCTTCCTTTATGGGTTAACATTATCTTTATTTAATGGAATTTAAAACTTTGCTTAAAAAAATTTATATTTTTAATTTTACACATATGGTTGATAGGGTGAAGTTTATAAGTAAGAAGAATCTTTTAAGACATCTATAATATACTACAGTATCTTTTCTAATTCTTTTTATAAATAAGGGAAAAGGGTACTCAAGGAATTTCATGGTGTGATGTCTAATAAAAGAGAGTGATGTATATTGTATAGCACCTCCCAAAAAATAAACCTCCTAAATTATTCATCTCCATGGGAAAACACGGAAATAACCAAATTACTACTATGATTTAATCCGAATCCAATTCTTATGTGGATCCCAACTTGAACATGTAAGCCATCCACAATAGTGAACCCAAATCGGATTCTTAACCCCTTGAAACCTTTTTTCTCACTCCTACATCTCATTTTAAAACCCATCTTCACTTTATTCACACAACCCACAACCCCACGTCATTCTTTAAAACTCTATAACTTTTTTACTTTATATGTAGTACAACATTTGATTTAGGTATATTTTGAATTTGTATATCGATCTACTTAAATTGACTAGCTAGTCCATATCAATTATTTAGTGTCTTGTAATATATATACTCTTTTTATGGTTTAAAACCTTATAATGCATGAAATTACATATATTATATTTGATAATATATTTATTTCATGAATACAATTTATAAAACTCACATTGTGTGGAGTATTTATTATACTTTGTATGTAGGGCTTTTTTTTAAACCAAAATATACCTTCAAGAGACAAAAACAAAAATATTTGATAAAAATGGAATTGTAAGTCTGCACGAATTTATCTGTATTCCATCAAAAGTGATTTTTTGTTAAATGTACGTAGTAGCACATTGGAGTATTGGAGAAAGCATAGTGGAAAAGCAGATTTAAAACCCCAAATTTCCAGCTCCAAATTAAGAGCCTAAAATTGAGATTCTTAAACACGTCACGTCACGTCGTGACCCCACACACTGCTACAGATAAGAATTGCTAATTTTCCAAATGTGTCTGATTTGTATTTGAGAGGAAAGATCCAGACAAAGGAAGAATAGTCAGCCAAAATTAATAAATACTCCAAGATCCAGACGGTGTGCTTGTGCCTTGGGAGGATGTGGGCTTTGTGGATGCCGTGATCAGGGCAGAATGTATGCCACGGGATGAATTTTGAAGGAATGGGTAGAGGTCTCCTGCACAATTGCACCGCTGGAACTCGGTCTTTGTGATTAGATCCTTCACATAAAATCCCCTACACGGGTCAAATTCAACCGAACAATTATTGTCATTACTCAATATCCGAACAGATACTAAAATTTTATTTATAAGTGTGGTTTGGCAAATTTTTGTGATAGGTAGGGTCTGTCCATTACCAACAGTACTACTCCGTATTTTAAAGAGGTTCTTCACCAGGATTACAAACAGCTGAGAGAATACCTGGATTGGCTGCCGCGTGAGAAGACTCCCTAGTGTCCATGATCCAATTGCAATTGTCGTTGTAGGCTGAGTCCAGAAGGGCCATTGCACTCTTTAAGCCATGTTGGTCATAGTCGGGATATGCAGGAGGGGCAGTGTACACAGCATGGTTATTGGGCCGCTGAGGTGGGCGTTGAGAAGCTCTATGGACCCCTGGACCCCAATTGGGCCAGGATATTTGATGCTGCTGTTGCATACCCGGCATCCAAGGGTTGTTGCCTCGTCCCCGACCCCTGGCACGGCCGCCGTTGTTGCCTCGTCCCCGACCCCTGCCACATCCGCGTCCCCGACTTATTGGGCCAGTGTTGCTGGAGTTGCTGACGCTGTTGGTGGAATTGCGAAACGTAGGCGAGTTAGGCGGAGGCGGTGTTGGTGGATTGGTAGGGGCAGCTGATGGGTGCTGATGGGTGCTGCTGGGTGGAGAGTAAAGCTGGTTGTGAAGGACCATTTTGGGATTTTCGAGACTCTTCTTCGAGGAGAATAATGCTTCTGGTTTGTTGGAAAGTGGGAAACGGGGTTTGCCCCGGGATGAAGATGGTTGTTGTAGAGAAGTCGTTGTTCAGACCACGAATAGTTTGATGCACAAGAGTCTCGTTGGAGACGGGATTGTCAACATCAGCTAGGTTGTCTGCCAGAGTCTTCAGTTTTTGACAATACTCACTAACCTTCATGGAACCTTGAACAAGAGTTCTAAACTGGGATTCAAGGTGAATGGCCCTCCTCTTGTTGATGTCACGGAACAATGTTTCGATGGCCAACCAGATTGAGTGAGCAGTAGAGTTTGGCTTCATCACGATCTGCAAGATGTCCATTGAAATAGATAAGCAGATCCATGATAGAACAATGTGATCAAGCATGAGCCAGTTTTCATCAGTGGGATCAAAGGAGGCAGTTCCATCTACATGAGAGTTGAGAGCAAATTTTCCCAAGGTTACAAGAAACAATTCACGCCATTTCTTGTAGTTGGATGATGAGAGATCCAATGTAATGGGAATATGGGTTTTGACGCTGGCTACATGAAGGGCTTGATTTGTGGCAAGAGTTTTGAGAGAATGGGTACTAGTAGGGGTTGTGGCTTGTGGTGGGAGGCCGGTGTTCTCACCGGTGTTGGCACCAGTGTTGTTGCCGGGGTTGTTGAGGGCGAGCGCTATACATCATGATAGCAGCGGAAGAAAAAATTAATGCATAATAATGATATGTATACTACTAGTACATCGACCATCCGCAACAATGAATTCGCTACAGTGTTATGCACCCATACTTTTTTCAATTCTCTGCCACATCGTTTATGCACCCCATTTAACATTTATCACCACATCCATGAACTCTCTACATTCTTACTTTTCTCATTTCAAACACATTTTTCTCCTCATATAATAACATATATATACTCCTTTATCCAATAAAAACTAAATAAATATCCCTAATTATAGATAATTCGTTCATAAATGATGAAATGTAACAAAATATGATAATTGATTAAATTATTAAGTTATTCTAAAAATATTCTTACATAATATTGATTAAATATATAATTTAAGTTTCCAAATAACACAATTAATTAAAATTTCACAACTAAACAATTCATACAACACTCTAAATAACACAAAAAATAAAACTAATTTATTAGAATATATAAAAAAAATTGTGTCTCTGGATAGATAAAAAAAAGTATAAAATATGGTAACAAAATTATAACATACAAATCTTTCCAAAATGCGATTTAATAAAATGGGAAAAATAAATTGCCCCAAAACGCCGCGTTTCATTACATTAGCAGTCAAAGTGTTAAGTTTTATTATTTGGAACGTGCAATAACGCGCTTAATTTAGGGTGCATACTGACATGCATCGGGTGCAAATTTTGCACCTCCTTCTCTTTGGACATGCACCACTTCTATTTTTTTATATTACTTTTGACATGATGCACCTCCAATAGTGCCGCGTTGTGGTTGCTTGAGCATCCGCAACCATGCACCTGCTACAGTACAATGCATCCTCACTTTTTCGATTTTTCTCTCTGTCACATCATTTATGCACCCCGTTTCAACTTTTACCCACATCCATGCACCCCATCAATTTATATAATACTCTTCAAAATACTTTTTTCTCTCTCCATATATA
This sequence comes from Polygonum maritimum, assembly GCA_963924305.1. Classification (NCBI taxonomy): domain Eukaryota; kingdom Viridiplantae; phylum Streptophyta; class Magnoliopsida; order Caryophyllales; family Polygonaceae; genus Polygonum; species Polygonum maritimum. The sequence continues at coordinate 13,150,618 of OZ002728.1, forward strand.
ACTACATATATATCATCTACTCTATAAAAAATTTAATAATTTTTAAACTTAATCAACGTACAACCCGATTATATATATATATTAATTAATTTCAAATTTAATCAACATAAAACAAAAGTCATTCCGATTTAAAATGCTCATTTTTTACATATTCAACATACAACCCGAGTATGTACAATTAATTGTGGGCTCAAAAAAATATTTAATCAAATATGTACAAGATTAGTGTCTATGTATAGAGAAAAAGAAATTATGAATTGTGATAAACTTTTTATTATCTACTAATTTCCCAATTTTAATTAAAAGCTAATTTATAAAAATTTAGTGTGTTCACACTATGTGTTATCTGTCCACTCGGTAGGTGCCATGTGGCGCTTACTTTTCCCCCTTTTGACCCGCCTTTGTAGTTTACCTTCGTATTTGCCCAAAACTGATCAAAACACATCGTTTTATTAGTCCTCCGTGTGCCAAACGCGCTATGCACCCTTTAATATCTGACGTGCACCGGGTGCATAATTTGCACCCCAATTTCTCGGGACATGCGTGATTTGTATATTTTAATATATTTATCCGCTTGATGCACCTGCTACAGGAGGCGTTGTGGATGATAATAAGAGTCGTTTAGCACTTAAAATTTGTTTAGTATTATGTGTCGTTTTAGGTTTTCAAAGTGATTAATTAGGGTTGAGTAATGATAATTTTTATTGGAACTAGAATTCATGACCCGTGCCACGCACGGGTTTAAAAACTATTTTGAAGCTTTATTAATCACTTGTGCCACATTTGTTAAATAATACTCCGTATGATTTACGTAGCTATTAGTGAAACCAGTAGAGGGTTACAGTATTGGAATTGATTAGTGAAACTAGTCTATTGGTGTACGGAGTATGATTTATTACTCTGTATTGACAGCACACCGAAACACGGACTAATACCCTGCATTGCACACAGTATACCGTGCAAGCAAAATTTCCATTACTTGGGTGGCTGGCTGGGTAACATTATTTATATTATTTATATTTATTTATACTACGACTATATATAACTAATTATAGCCCGGGCCTTGATCGTGGCCTTTTCAAATTAAATTTATAATATATTAAATTATATATGATATAAGTATTAAATTATATATTATATATGTGATATCTATAGTGTAATGTCATATTTCAAAGTTCAAAAATGTATATATTATATATGTGACCCTACCCAGCTAACATCTAGATTTCAATAGTCCAAACTTGTGCGCAATCTAAATTCAAATGAACAATCTACCGAGCCTTGACTATGAATGGATGTTCTCTCCATGTATAATATCTCAAACATGTATCCCATCCAAGTAAATTTGAAATAAATTTGTCGGGATGTGATATAAATTGCTATAAATGTATCCTTTTGTGTTAGCAAAATCACTAAAAAAAATAGTGGAGGTAATCCTATAATTGATCGATGTAGATTGTCAATTGTGGAATCTATATACATATATCTATCTATCTATAAATGTATCCTTTTGAATTTTTTTTGTTTTGGGTGAATTATCTAGCTCAACCACGCTTATTTTTCTATTCCTTGTCAAATAAATGCAATTTTTTTATATTTTTTTTTTGTTTTGTCTTTTTATTTGTTTATCATTTGCAAGTGATTATGAATGCATGCTACTATAACTTATTTTTTTACATACATATATCATGTTATAATATTATAACTCGAATGCAAAGCCTTATCATTTTTTTTAGCGAGAATGTAAAGTCTTAAGAGCCTATAACATCAATTTCGATTTAAAATCCTCAAAAATTTATAAAGAGTAATCCCTACACATGTGCATTCGGCAAAAAAACTTAATTGTAATAGAAAAGCCATATTATCAAAATAATAATCATAAGAAATTAAGAAAATCAAATCAAATAATGTCATGTTTTATATTTATATTCCACCCTAATTATAATGAGTTAGATTTTGAACATTTTGGTCCTTATTAAAGTCTATAACATTGATAGTAGGAACTAGGAAATAATGACATGTAAATTAGTATTATAATGAAAAAAAGTTTTTTAAGCAACTATTAAAAATAAACTTGAGTATATCAATTGCCAAAAACCTTTTCATACACTTACATTTGTACCTACTACTAAGACATATAATTGGTTTTATTAAATTGCAAAGTAACTTGAAAAAAGATTTTACATATATACTAAAAAGAAAATTCATATGTGTTTGCTTTAAGTTTTGTTGCGTCTATGAGATAGGATATGGATGTCATGTACAAAGGTATTACTAAGCCTTTGAGATATTTTTGATGGGGTGCTTTCCCTAGCCATCGGACGGGCCAATGTAGATCTACTAAATATACGAGTAGGTTACAATTAGTGGAAAAAATGAAGTATGCAGTCCTGATGTACTCATTATTCATCAAAAAATTCTAAATAGACAGTATGAATGTGTACGTACGTATGCTTCTCGCCATGTTAACCAACCAAAACAGCTATAGATTTTTGAACGAGACAATTTCATAAAATCTTTTAAAGTTGAGCAACATTTTTCTAAATACTCCTATATAGTACATGTTATCAATAGGGTAATAGTTGAGTTAGTACAGTAGTTTGTATGATTCATTCATACTTCCCACTGCACATGCTGATATTAAATATAAATCATAGGTAATAAATAAATCATAGTTAAGTGGCTTTGTGGAGTTTGTGATCTGATTTTCTACAAGGATATAGAAAGCGTAAATAAATAAAGGTATGGTCCCTTGAACCCCAGTCTCACTCTCATGTACCCAGCTTTGTGTGTGCCAACTCTGTACAGTTTTGTGTTTGCCAAATGCACGGCCTAGGCGGAGTAGGTGCAGGTCGACGTCAAATCGACGTCTGATGGTTGGCATGCAAAGCACCTGACCATCCGCAACCATGCTCCCGCTACAGTACCATGCACCCTCACTTTTTCAATTTCTCTCTCTGCCACATCATCTATGCACCCCATTTCAATTTTTACCCACATCCATGCACCCCAATAATTCATACTTTTATCATTCCCAATACTTTTCTCTCTCTTCATTTATAATTACACATATACCATATTTTCTAATACAAATTATATAAAATAATGTAATTAACTCCCGACCAAAAAAAAAATGCAATTAACTACTAATCACGGAATTTAAACGCTCGAAAAACACCTTTGGTCACGGCATAGCTATGAACGATCGAATTCCCTACCCGGAAAGGTATAATAGTAATAGTCATTCCGACTTAAAATGCCCATTTTACGCAAGATACGACCCGATTTCCGCAACATACAACCCGATTATATATAATTATTTTTATATTTAACTAAACATATGCAATATTGGTGTCTATGGATAGAGGGAAAAAAATTATGAATTGTAGTGTAATTTTTTATTTTTTTTTAATATGTATAAGTAGCTCAAATATTAAAAAAACGATTCTAACAAAAAATTAATTTCCTTTAGATGCCACGTGTCGCGCTAGCATTGGCTGAACGTGGGCCTCTCATAGCACGACACGTGGCGCTTTCATTTGTTTCTTCCATCCTCAAACGTCCACCAAGTACTGTGTTTTGTCTCAAAAAATTTCAAAACGCTGCGTTTGGACGACATACACGCGCGACACGCGAATTTTATCCGGGAGCATACTGACATGGCAGGGTTGCACCCCATTTTCTCGGGACATCCCCATTTCATTTGTTTATATTATATTTGTGCACTTTGCTCCTTGAATAGTAACCGTTGTGGATGGTCAGTGTGACAGTGATGTGCAACCACAGGATTTGGATTTCTTTTATACTGTACGTATTTGGTCTTCACCGTCATTTGTCCGGCCAATTGCACTGGATATAGACCCGGCAAAATCTGACCCGACCCGAAAAACCGACCCGACCAGCCCGAAATTGTCTGGGTCATAACCCGGAAAAGTAAGCCCGAAACCCGATTTTACCCGAACCCGATGACCCGGGAAATTTCTGGGTCAAACCCGTTTGGTTTTGGTTAACCCATTGGGTCGAGCGAAAAACGGGAATGGTGAAAAAAATTCACACATTGTTGGGTTCGATTGTAATGATTTGTCTTCCTCTCGTCATTAGCCGAACTCAACTCCAATTGATTGATTAAAAGATGATTCTTTATAAAGAAAATCGACTCGAGTAATGGATTTTGAACATGAAATATACCAATTGATTAAATATGTACTAAGTTAGTGTCTCTTAAATTGATGTATACTTCTCAAGGTTTGAATGTTTTTTTGCTTTGTTGAACTAGAATCTAAGTTCTGAATTGATTTGTAAAGTTGTTCTAGGTTACATAATGTTTATAGTTTTATCAAAGTTAAAATATGTAAATGATGAGAAATATTATACTTTTAAAATATGTAAATTACAAGCTTCTTCTTCTAGTATGATATATGCATACAAGAACTCTAGGATTTAAGTTTTCATACAAATTACTTTTTATCTAACGTGTTTGTTTTTTTTTCTTCATAATCAATTTTGAATTTCTAGGATTTGAGCTTTAAGGTTAATCATTTCTTATTGAAATTCTTTTAGAAAACACCATGAATGTGAAATTGAAACTTGTTTTTGTTGTCTTTGTGTTACTCATCCCACTTAGTCTAGCACATGATTGATTAAAAAAATCTTGTTAAAATAGGTAGATATGACGTTATGATTAATAATTTGTAATAGTGAGTACAAAGACGAAGTGTAACTCTTGTATTAAAAATCTAAATCCTTACATATAGGTGTCAATTAAATTATATTAACTTTATAAGTAAATAAGAGAGTTATAAATTAATATCAACAAAAAAAATAATAGATAAATTTGAAAGATAAATTTGAAAATTTAGGTTCTTTAACCCGTTGGGTTGACCCGAACCCGCAACAAACCCGTAGTGACCCGACCCGTTTGGACCCGTTAAAATTATGACCCGAAATGACCCGACCTGGTGTTTGACCCGAACCCGATTACCGAAACCCGAACCCGACCCGCCCGACCCGATTGACAGGTCTAACTGGATACGTACGTACACTCTGTAAAGGATTTCATGAAGCTGCTTTTAATGCAGTAACCCACTCATCGCACCCTCTGCCAGTCTGCCCTATTCTCTGACGTGATCTTCCACCCAGTCGTCGAATTGCAGGGTATTCTGATTTCGTTCAATATAATTGTACTTTAATTTGTTGTTACTATCTGCAGTAATGTATATACTCCGTATAACTGATGATACAAATATTACAATTACAAAAATCAACACAAGCCTTGACTATTGAAGAAGAAGTTATTATTTATGTCCGTACTTATAAAAAACAATGAACAAATGACAAACATTGAACAACTTTTACCCAATTTTCCATATCCGAATACATACTTTACAACTTCCTTAATAAACCCAAAATTTGTCCTTGAGACATACGTCAATGGGACGGAGGGAGTAGTATGAGACATTGGGAATTTTTAATTAACATTTGTTACGTTTTTGATTAAGTAAGGCGGTATTTGTTTCACTATTCAAGGGCGTACTTACTTTCAAATTTTGTGGTTGCAATTTCTTCTGCCCAACTTTCTGAATGTGTCAGGGTTTTATTCTATTACTTATACTATGTTTTTCTTTTTGAGTTAAGAAATCCTCCCACTCTCTCCATAGCGGATGTTCAAGCCTGGCCGTATTTCCGACCAAAAGAGAATCGAGGGCTAATTTCCGACCAGATTCCCAATCAAAGGCTAATTTCCGTCCAAATTCCCCATCGAGGGTCTATTTTTCCTTGTCATTCTGTTGGCAAAACAAACTCCAGGCACCTGGACGACGATGGGGAACGACAGAGCAGTGCGGCCAGTGAGATGTGAGATAGGTATGTTGCCAGACGAGGTCATCATCGACATCGCTTCGAGGGTGGCATCTTGTTCTCTGCGAGATCTGTTCAACTGCAGGCAGAGGTAAATCCAAGTGCCTTATATTTGTTTGGTTTCACCTATTGGCCGGAATGTACTCGGTTCATACCACACAGATCCCTTTTGTAGTTGCAAGCTCTTCAACCGATGCGGGCGGGACCCCCTGGTTCTCCGGCAGGCGCCAACACAGGACATCTACACGCGACGGTTTGAACTGGAGGAGCACCGGGAAGCCGCGTATGCATTCCTCGAACTGTGTGCGGATAGCGGGAATCCTGGTGCTTTATACGGCCAAGGCTTGGTGAGTCGATCTGTGGTATTGCACAATTTTGTCATGAAATGTTATGGAACATTTGCTTACCCAAGAATGTTGCGACCCATTGCGACCACAGATCAGGTATTTCGGGGGCACAGATGAACCCTACGGTCTAGAGTGCCTGGAGAAATCAGCTTCGCTCGGGCACAACCCAGCTGTGTATCTGCTTGGCGTGGTGCTGCTCTGCGTGTCAGAACAGGACCAGGACCAGGTCGAGAGGGCGATGAATCTGATCCGTGCCGTCAGGGATTCAGCCGGCGCTGGCATCGTGGAGTGCCGTTTCGAATTCCTCCGCTTCTTACAACACACGTCGCCTGTGGATAGAATCGCCTCACGGTTCAAAGTTCCAAAACGGTTTACACACGACGAACCAAGACAATGTCCATGCTGTATGCGGAACCCGTCCAGTGTCTGTGTTTTTTTGGTACACGACGCGGTGGATGCAGGATCTTGCCTGCTTTGTCTTTGTGAATTCGAAACCAAGTATTTATGTACCCTGATCATGCTACAAATGCTAGGGAGGCTCTACTTGTAGAACAACAAGTCTGGGACTCTGGGTTTGTGTTGTAGTGTTTTCTCTACCCTGAATTACATGTAGTTTCTCCTTTGGTATTATGACCTGTCCAAAGCATAGACCCCGGTTAAACACTATAACTAAATGCAGCAAGCAAGTAAAATAGAAAAGCCCCAAATGCTGTCGATTAGATCATGCTTCATTTCTGCCAATCTCATAACTATCAAATAATATGAACAGAACTAGCAAATAAAACGTCAATTGGATGTTTCAAGAGAATATGGAAATTTATGAATTATACAGTACAAATTACTTACATGAAGACTTACTTTGCTCCCCAAAAATTACCCACAAAACCCTCGATAAACACCCCCTCCACCAACAATCCGATTGAGAATCGAAGCCCATCCCCCCACAAAAATCCTGCGATTGAAACCCTCATCTTAGAATACATAAGTTCAGTGATGATATAGAAATTAAGGACATTCAACAATACATTATCATAGGACAGCATGTATAAACAACAGCGGGTTATAATATAATGATATTACATCACCATACAGTCGTCAAAAAGTTTATTAATTAGGGGTAATCGATCATAGGACTCATAATCTTCCTTTTATATTATGCTTGCATTAACAAACAAATTTGATTAATTGAAAGAACGAAGGCGGCAGGGAAGGGAGAGAGACTACTGCAAGCCCGAATAAGATATAGGATTGAAATGTGAAACACATTAGTCTTGCATTAATTACCCAGATATAATTTGTCCTCGTTTTTTTTGTGTAATAAGCAAAGACATTAATCCTCACCGTTTTTTTTGTGTAATCACCTACACGTGAAAAGCACACCCTATCATGGGTTGCACTTGCACTTGCACAGTTTTACAATCTTGAAGGGGTTAAATTATTTGAAGGTGAGGTTTTTGCATTAACAAAGATGTACTGTAGAATATAATTGAGTGTGAAACGGAAAAAATCCCTAATAACTCTACATTTAAACTCCGGTTTCAAGCAGTTTTGCCAAAAATATATTGATACCTTGTACAAGAAATTGTATTTCCGGGCTGTATCCAGTTGAAGAGACATTGGCTAATTTCCACATCTTAGACCGACCGTACATGAAGACTTAGTGGAACGGAATACGGAGTATCATATTAGCATACATGATAAAAACTTCTTATTACTAGCAACAAAAGAAACCACAATCTTAATTCCACGTAGCTAGCATGTGGAGATGTGGCTGAAAGTTCTTGCACGAGCATTTGTTTTCATAAGGACATATAGATTACCTGGATTACCCTACCACAGGACGCAGGCTAGGCGGTTCCGGGTAGTCAGCCACCAGTCTGTCTTTTGCCGCCATCCAAGCATTCACCCCGAACTCCTTCATCACCTCGATCCGACCGCAACATATGTAGTAGTCCTTGAGTTGTCCATGCGCAATCTGGGTGGCCGCCAAGGCTAGCTGAATCTTGTCAAGGGATGACTCTATACGGCCCAACTGGGTCCGCAAAGTCAAACGCCTCTGAACGCTTGTCAAGTAATCACTGCGAATCTGGTCGTGGGTCGTACGCTGATCTGTCTCACAATAAACCCCCTTGAGAAGAAACTCCAGGCGACGGATACGTCCATCCAATTCGCCTGTAGTCAGGGTTTCTTCCTGATTTCCGAAATCATCCCCGCCAGAGGTAGTCAAATTCATCTTATAGATTGGGAGGACGTCTGCTGCTGCAGCTTTATCACAGTTGATGAAATTAGTGAATCTATATTAACGCTGACAGTGGACATTATATTAATTATCAAACGATTTGCGATAACTTCAAGGCACAAAGTTCCATTAATCTAAAGGATTTGCGAATCACTACCTTGTTCGGTAACTGGTAAGCCTGGTAATCCCAACGGCGCATCACCTAGTCGTGGAAACCACACCTCCATAAGCATCTACAGTCTGCCACAGCTCTCGTAATGGTCTCTGAGGGCGGCTTCATCGTCCTGGAGCTCGGTGAGTTGTCGTCTGGCTCTGCTAATCCCCGCTTTGCACTCACGTATCCTGCTGTTGAGCCTCCCCTCCTCCCGGAGCGAGAGCCTGTAAAGGTCCGCCATCTCGGACAATGCAACCCTGGCCAGCAGATTGCGGAGTTCAGACTCGGCATTTGGTAGTCCATCCGATCCATTACTGCAGTCCATGTAAATTTCGGGGGATCTGGCTTGATGGGGAGTTCTGCTCGGGATACAGAAGGGTTGTGAACTGTGAACTCTGACTTGGGACAAAATACTGTAATTTATTGACCGTAGGGTGAAAGTATAGGTTTTCCTCCTTTTTTAACCTCCGGGAACGCATGCAATAAATCTCTCCACATCATCATGACCAAATTGGATTATTTTTTGGGCGGTAGCGTATGTAATAAGACTCCGCATTTGAAAGCGACATATTTTTCGACCTTTTTTCTGCCTTTTCTCTCCCTCTCCGAAAAAGTCGATTTCACCTTCCCCAAAAATTACCCACAAAAACCCCGAGTGAAACCCTCGTCTTGGTCGTCCCCTTCATAAAGCAAGCTCGAGAGCCCTTGAGCTAGGAGGGGCGAGGACTGCTCACCTGTAAGTAAAATCCTAAACCCTACCTTTTTCGTTTTTGATTAGGGCTTCGATGTAATGCGGTGGATATTGTTCATTGGTCTAGGGGTAGAATTTGCGTTGATTAGGGCTTGGATTGAATGTTGTGGAATGAAAGTGAGTAAGCTTGAAAGTGGAGCTTTGCACTATGCAGATAGGTTGTCAATTGGGGTTGTCTAATGCAAATTAGCAATGTCAGTTTAGCAATGTAGCATCGGCAATGTAGGTGGAAATAAGGGTTGAAGCTATTTGATCACAGCAGTGAAATTAAACACTTATTTCAGGTTAGCAATGTCAAGCTCAAGTGTAGCATCCGCAAGTGCAGAACAAATGGTGTGTCACTGTGGTCTACAAGCAAAGGAATCCATGGCAGATACGGAGAGGAATTATGGTAGGAGGTTTTATGGTTGTCCACTATGGATCCCCAAGGAAATGTAACTTCTTTGTGTGGAGAGATGAAGAGTATTCTGGGAGAGCTATACATGTGATCAACAAATTGGTGAAGGAGAAAGAGAAGCTAGAAAGAGAGACAAGCCAATTGTGGGATTGTTGTACGAGTCAGAAAATGGAGACAGAAAGGAGGAGAGAAGAGCTTGTTGTGCAGAAGACATTGTTGGAGAGGCTTGAGGCTGAGAAGCACACTAATTCTGATGCTATGATTAGGGGATTGAAGCAGTATGACCAAAGTGGCAATGTTGTAGTCATGTTTATTTTCATGTGTATTAATGTGGCAATGTTGAAGTTGGCAATCTAGTGTGGAAACTATAATTTACTGTTTGAATGTAGTACGCTATGCTATTTTGTTTGGTCTGTGTAAGCAATGGTGAACTTTTGCTATTTTGCTAGGTCTGTGTAAACTGTCATTTGCAATGGTGAATGTAGTATGACCAATTCTGATGCTATTTTGTTTGGTCTGTGTAAACTGTCATTTGCAAAAAAAAATTGAGTTTGGCAATTTGCTTGGTCTGTGTAAGCAAGATTGAATTTGCTTGGTTAGTGATTGGAAGATGCAAATTGAAAATGCATACATATATAGGCATATATAAATGGTTTTGTGAAAAGTCTTTTGTAGGCATATATCAAGATTACAAATTACTCTGTTTTATTTCCACCAAATAAGAAAATATACAGGCAAGTATAAATGGAATTTCATACAAATTATCGTGTATAAAAACAAATGACCGTCGGGAGATAAGGGTCAATGGTAAAGTTACACAATATTACATGAAGATTTAACAAGAAAGATGTATTTCACAAAAATTGTTGTTAGAATACATAAGTTCACTGATAATTATTATAGAAATTAAGGACATTCCACATTACATTATCATAGGATAGCTTGTATGAACAACAGTGGATTATAACTTATAATATCATACAATATCACATCACCATACAGTCGGAAAAATGTTTATTAATTAGGGGTAATCAAGGGATATACATAATCTTCCTTTTGTATTATTCTTGCATTAACAAAGAAATTTGATTAATTGAGCGAGCAAAAATGTCAGGTAAGGGAGAGAGACAATTGCAAGCCGGAAGAAGATATAGGAACGAGAGTTTGTCACAAACCAATTGATAAATGTGAAACTTATTATTCTTGCATTAACTACCCAGATATAGTTTTTCCTTGGTTTTTTTTTTCGCAATAATAATCAAAGACAATCCTCACTGTGTTACTGTTAGAAATGCAATGCACGGTTAAGTAACTATCCAGTTAAGGACGTGCAGTGAGGGTCAGGATCAAAGTTCTGAATCCACGACATCTATGCCACTAATTGTCAGTTCATCCTTCACATGATACACGACAGAAAACACAACAAAATAACACAAAACCAGACGTTTATTAAGGAAACATCCCCCGTCTTGGTCGGTCGAACAGGGAACAGAATAACTTGCCTTCGCGTTCGAGAGTGCATAGCCAGCAAGATCGTGCATCATCTCACAAGCATCTCACAATCACTACGATTGCTTCATTTAATAGTTGGTTTCATATGATCCCGACTATCGTCCTACGCGGGCACACTATGGATTTAATTTGTACTCCCTCCATTAATAAATACATGTCGTTTTAGGATGTGTCAGGAAAATTAAGAATTCAACAGAATTGACTTATATATCCTCCATTTTTGGAAGATCTTTTATTTTTCTAGTATAGATTTAAGTAATTGTTTTCAATTAGTGGGATAATAAACGAAAAATGGTGTTAAAATATCTAAAATGACAAGTATTTCTTAACAAATCAATCAACCGAAAAACGAAGTATTTCTTAACGGAGGATATTACAATACCATGCCTAACCAATTACATAACATACGCTTTCGACATATACAAGTTATATTGAACTCGAATAGAACAAAATAAACTGAAATCAGGTTAGTTGCATGAGTAGATTTATTTTTGAGTCCGATCAAGAAAGATTTGAAAAAACTGAATCGATTTGTAACCTATAAATCAGCCCCGATTCAGATCTTAAAATCTATTCATGGCACCGGCCAATTTCATCCAAGGTGAGATCCAATGACTAACCTTGATCCATGTTCGATCCGTCTTTCATTGCAGCGGCTTCCGTTACGTTTTTTTTCTGACGCTATTCTTTTTACATAGAGTAGAAGTTACGCACTCTTTTCTCTCAAGGGTACATGTATATATATATATACATACATACATATATATATATACACACACATGGTGATCAGATTTTTTTTTTTTGGTCGAATGGTGAGCAGTTATTTAGTAACCGCCCCTTTCTTCAAAATATGTTAAAATTTGTTTTTTTGCTTGAGTTCAAAAAAAAATATGTGTTTTTTGTCTACAAATTGAAAAAATGTTTACGCTCTGTTTTGGTTGCATTAAAATATGCTTATTTAACAACGTCATAGTGAACGTATGGTTCAAAAATAAAAAGAGATTGAACGTAATATATATTCAATTTAAGTTATTTGGGCGAATGTATTTGAGCCGATGCTCAGCCATGTATTTCGCCCACATTAGGCGAAATTCCTGAATCAGATTTGAGCCGATGCTCAGCCATGAAATTTAAACTACCACATTATGCAAAGATTCATTCTAACTGAAATACGGTGTTGCTCTGTGGCGGGTGTACACATCTCACCCTCGATTTTCCTCTCAAATTCCACCTATTTGGGAATTAGTTCCTTAACCGTTTATACATATTGTGAACAGTGGTATGCCATATATGCCAATTCTCATCCGTTTGCAATAATTTTTTGCCTTTTCCGGTGATTCCTTTCATACCCTTTCCTTTTATAAACAAGCAATCTATTTCATATATACCCTTTATACTTTTACACACAATTTTTGTTTGTCCTTTAATTTGACGGGGAAATAAGATTTTGTAAATTATAAAAACTATACCATTATAAAAATCATAACATTCTTGTTAATTTGAGCCTAATATTGAATATAGTCTGATTAACTTAATACACAACCCGTGCATTTTGGAGTCATTTCAAATTAAAGCCAATTAGATGCATACTTTAATATATACCATATAGGGTATGGTTGGTAAACAACACATATTTTAATACTATATACCTTATGTAGTTATTATACCTTATTAATGGTGGATCTTCATTTGCTAAAATTTGAAATATAGCATTTCAAATATACCTTATGGTGGAAGATGCTTATATGCTATATTAGGAGTATTGGGCCATTACACCATACGGTGGGAGATGGTACATATGAAACAACGTTTCCCACGTAACAATGTATGCGATAATGAAATTAGCCTATACTCCATGTCGGAGGTAGTGACCGTTAAAGATAACTACGGTACCGGTGCATTGCACAACAGCCTGACCTTTAGAAAGCAACTGCAGTTCGAAACGGGATAATTTTATAAGGTGTGCAAGGCACACTGGACACTACATAAACAGACTTAATCGTCAGTACTACATAAACAGACTTAGACACGGAGGGAAATACCTAAGGCTCCACAGGCCTACAAAATAAAGAAGACTACATTGTGTGTAAACCAAGCACAGATCATCCACAGCAAAAGGTCCAAAACACATCATTTATCTAGACCAGAGGAATTAGTTCAGGATGAGTAACCTTCCCAACAGAGGGTCGACGTCGTCGGTCAGGCGCTCGGCCTAAGCCGCGCCATCAATTTGTGCTGGTTCACGACACGGCGGGCAAATCCGGGTGCAATCATTACCGCCGCCCCGATGGCATGATCATCGTCCGCTCGAACTCTCTTGGATCCAGTCAACATGCGCACGACGCGGAGTGATTGCGCCGTCATTTGAGCGCTGTCCAACTCTTCGTAGAAAATCCGTTCAAACGTGTTGAGGCAGCCGCATTTGGTGAGGCAGTTTCCCACCAGTTTGCGGCCCACGGTAGGGCTTCGAATCAACGCGCGTAACACATGCCTTATCTCTGTGTTGAGGGCCTCTAGCTGCTGCACATGATGCTCTGTTAGGACGTGCATCGGGGGTGGATGGAACTCCGACAGGCGGACTATGGCTAAGTCTGCCACAGGGAGTGGGATGCTGAGGAGGCCGGATCGAACAGCCACCCAGAGTTCTTCATTGCGCGAGAGGAAGTCCATGTTCACCTCCTCTTCTAGGATTCTGAGAAAGGACGGCGCACGCCTCACTTTGGATAAGGCATTGGCAAGCCTAACCGGTCCGAGGTATTCAGGCTTTTTGATCGTCCGCACGAACAGACGTACACCGTTCAGCTCTCGGGCCAGGGGGATGTTCATGCCTGACGGTGCACCCATTGGCTGAAGTTCGTTGCTCTGTTGAATAAAGGATTTAGTTTTTTTGGGGGGGCAAAATCGAGGACTTAATTAGTTTCTGAACCAGGGAGTGGGAGGGTGTACTGTACGGGGTTAAATTTATATGCGAGGGTGATTGGTTTTGATTATACTTTCCCTCCATATTCCGCACCTTTTCCCTCCAAAACCGATCGAGATGACCATTTTGGATAAGAAGACCCACAAAATCGTACACTTTTGCTAATAAGTATGGATTCCCTCTCACAAATGTAGCATTTTAATAAAAGGGAGCCCTAATCTTTCGTGCAAACTTGGGGCAAAGTCAAAGGGCATTTGTATACAGCGACTATGGACAAGATATGGGTGATAATTAATTAGGTGTGTGCATTATCAATGGCTGAGTGCTATGTAGTATGTGCAATGCTCTGTGTGTTTAGGGGATGCACACTTGTTTTTATGTAACTTTGGTATGAACCCGAATTGCGGTTGGCTGATTAGGGTTCGAGTTCGAATAAATCCTTATGGTTTATGCAAAGAACACTGCATGGGTTATGCAAAGTACAGTTTAAATCATAATGAGCGATTCTATACAGAGTACACAACATCGTTAACGGGACCTCGTCGTGCAAATCAATTTAATACAGAGTACACCTCCACTTCTATTCATCCATTTGGTTAACGTGTGGCCTTGCTTCTTGACGTTTTGTTGGTCTATGCATCGGTGCTTATCTTAAAGAAATGGAAGGATCAATAACATTTAGCCAAGCACTACATCTACATGTATCCTGTTGACGGTTTTTGGTAAAGTCTTGATCACTTTTACCAATATACTCATGAATATGACTCGATCTATGATGCTTCACCACATTATGTTTTTGCTCAAAAGAGGTTTCACCACTTTGCAGTAAACACGTTTGAAGAATCCTGGACAACGTGCAACTCATACAGAAATGTAGACTCTGACTCTAAATGTCCACCGGTTGTTGCGGGTTCGGGTATCATGTATGAATTCAAAGTTGAAATTAACCAACACCCTAATAAGGATTGGGTATGAAATCTGATGAATACCTGTTCTATAGGTTGTTTAACACTCTTTGAGGACTGTTGAGAGACCCATTACAAGACTCATGCGATATATGGCAATGGATGTTCCGGGAATTTTGGGAATAAGATTCCCATTCGGGCATATGTATGTACTGCATTTCACTCCATATGGGTTATGCAAAGAACACTACATGGGATATGCAACACACAGTTGAAATCATAATGAGCGATTCTATATAGAGAACACAACATCGTTAACGGGACCTCGTCGTGCAAATCAGTTTAATACACAAAAAACGCACGTTCATACACCATAATGCAAATATCTAAATCACCAAAAGCAACGGCCAATTAACACACTTACGAGTTACGGTCCTGATTCATACCAAAAAGCGGGGCGGGGGCGGGGGCAAACGCTGATTACCCATTACAGCCGGAGCTCGAGATCTATGCTCGCTGCCTTGAGTCTGTTGAAGACATCCTGTCCGAAGTTATGGGCGCGCACATCGGTCGGTCTAATCTTTCGGACTTGCTGCTGCGGCCCGATATCGCCCGGTGGCCTGGGCCTCTTGCTAGCGTTGAACATCTCTTCTATGTTCTCCTGCTTGCTAATGTACTCTTGGTAAGCGTCCTCTTCACGGAAATGTTGGGCTACGGTTTTGAGAGTTGGCCATTTCGCGAGGCACTTCCTCACCGCAACCCTTCCAGCCCCCGAACGGACGAGGGATCGTATCACGAGCCTCGTCTCTTCTTTCAGGGACTGGAGCTCTACAACCTCCTTAACAGACAGTGGCTAGTTTGGACTTGGGTGGAATACGGCAAGGCACATTTGGGTGTAGTCCGGCAGCGGCAGGGGATCCCCGGCGTGGCGGGCCGTCCGAAGAGTGTATCCGACATTGCGGCTGTTAACTGCTAGCTTCCTTAAGAATAGCTCCTTGTCCATAATTCTATGGAAGGAGGGAGCTTTGCTAGCCCGATGTAGTGCCTTGCGCATGTCGTCCGGCTCGACGAAATCCGCTTGTATCATCGTACGAACGAAGAGCCTGACGGCAAGGAGCTCCCGCGCCAGATGCACATTTGTGTAGCCACAAGCGGCCATCGTTGTTGATGGGTGGGGCAGAGAAACTGAGAATGTATTAGATTGTCGCAAGCTTGAATTGGTGGTAATTTTGTAGCGGTGAAAAGGCTGATGACACATTCCAATCAACCCTGTGTGAACTGTGAATATACTACACAGCGCCTCCGAAAAAAAAGACTGAGAGTTCAGGTCTCAGAGGAAGGCTATATCATTGCTGCGGATGAAGTGCACTTGTACTGTGCTCTGCATAATTCTAACTGGTCAAATGCACACGTTTCTAGGATATGACGCATATATAATAAACATTGTGGAGTAGTACTCCGTAGTTTTTTCGCCCAAAATAAAATTATATTGTCATGATATTTAATATTGTACTAAGCAAAACATTTTAACACGTATGGGTAACATACGTACAATAATAAATCGATAGACGTTTACATCCTTTGTGTACAAAGATTAGTGTAATATGATTACAAGCTTAGCAGAAATATCGTTAAACGCCCCTAATGATATCGATTTTGGCCACACATTACACAGTTTAAATCACACATTCCCACAACATTGATCCGAAACAATATGTGGTTTAGTGGACACTTAATTACTGTAAGGTTTTAATGGGGGGTATTATATTGACTAAAGTGTTATCAAGAAGTGACGACCATAACAAGATAACATGGGGACTTTTT
Source organism: Polygonum maritimum (assembly GCA_963924305.1). NCBI lineage: Eukaryota > Viridiplantae > Streptophyta > Magnoliopsida > Caryophyllales > Polygonaceae > Polygonum > Polygonum maritimum. The sequence goes on from OZ002728.1 coordinate 13,167,523, forward strand.
TCGGGGTATTAGTTATATCCCAAATCTATTGTTCGCTAATACAAGTTTTGGATATGAATATATATGACCCATACACTTATTTGAGGTTAACTTCGCACTAACAATTCATTGTTATGGGAAAGGTGAAACAGAGGGTGTGGTGGCCTACTGCATTAAATGCAACTTAATGAAAATATGTCACTGTGTATACGTACTCACCAGTGCTATGCTTTGTTCACGTGGAAGAATAGATACAACTGCACAGCGCTGTCGCAATGATGTGCTTTGCACTGACACCTGCACACGGCGATTTGATATCGGCCGTCATTTGATACAACTTGGGTTGATTTTAGAGGCAGGGAGAGGAGTGAAGGGAAATAACTGTTGAAGGAAAGGGAAGTGAAGGGAAGGGAAGTTGAATCAACGTAACGTCCAAAATCGGTGGTTTGGAGAGAAAAGTTGTATTTAAACTAAGTGGTACTACTACAATTTTATTTTATTTTTCAACTCCCATCAGATATGTAAACAGACCTTCCTGTTTACTATACATTTTTTAATTTCTATGTATATAGTCCAGCAAAATTTGTTACTAATGTAGGTACAATTGAGTTACGTACTGCTCCTCCATATATATGCTCCACTACGCATTTGTTACCTATATATTTTTAGTAGGCTCCTTTATATATTTGTTACGTACAACAGCGTTAAAATGTAATAAATTTTGTTCTGTTACTTATATCTAATATATATAAGATTGAGTTAGCCATCACATGCGTTAAATTTGTTTGAGTTTGTTACGTTACTTGCGTATGTGCTCCAGGAATCTTTTTCCTGACCAAAATTGTCTACAAGTAGTAACTTTTTGCGCCTGTTTCTTCAAAATCTCTCACACCCATCGTTTTTTAAAAGTATAAACGTTAAATTGCACCCTCTTGAGTGTTGACTATGAATTGCAACAAGTTTGTTTACTTTTTAGGGATAGGTGTGACAGTGTTAAATCACGTTGGATTAAATGTGCTGCCTGCAAAATCTCTGTGCTTACTCATCCACGTTGCATTTTTTTATTTGGCCAGATCCACGTATATAATTATCCAAACCAAGGTCCATCACAAATACGTATAAATTAATAACAAAGCTAAATTGTTGCATACCACTGTCACAATCTATGCAGAGCACGGCAACCTGCAGAAGTCGATTGACATCGTCCTTCACCTACTCCACCTAGGCCTAGCATTTGGACCAATTAGGGGGAGACCAGAGCGAAATTATGCTTACCGCATGTGTAAAAATGATAAACCTTCGGAAAGATATCTTTAAGAACAGGTTGGGCCTGGGGATCTATCTTGCGACTAGTACGGGTTGGACGGAGTAACTTGTAATCTTGTGAAAATAGATTGCTACAAAAGAATGAAAGTAATTTTTGGTGTGAAAATAGGATTTTCGACAAATAATTGCCTTATACAACTCGGAAAGAGAAAAGACAGGAATAAGGATATGAAGATTTGGTTAGATAACTAAGACGAGAGAAGATGATCTAAACACCTAAAATAAAATGAACACAAAAGTAATAACACACCTCATTGCCAACTTGTTGCCAAACGAATGGGGTAGTCTACCGAAACGTTAAGACTAACATTTGCCCAAGTGTAAAACTACTTGATAGTTATCCTAGGGTCTCCATTTGTCTACGTACATGTATATACGTTTATGAGTTTATTTTGTAAGCTATATTGCTTTAGTGATTAGAGTAACGTAGTGTACCATTTCGTCCAATGCGTCCCTACATGTTGGTAAACCGTTTGGTCGAATGTAATGACGAATCAAGGGTTATATATTGTATTTGCACACATTTGCCAACCAAATTGTGTTACACCTGTGTACACGACTACAAAATGTGGTAAAGTTTCCCACTTGGTGGTCGAGTGTTAGACAAAGGTGCGAGTTGCACGCGCTGCTGCAGTACATGCTTGTTGCCATATCCTCGCCGATTTATTTTGACTTGTGTGCACCCAGTATCTGTCTTGGAAAACGTTACTTGGCAGATAACTTCCGGACTTTGGACCCAACAACTTTTACCGAAACAATACTTACAATAGGCAGGAATAAGTCCTTTTGCTGCACAAAAGAGACCAAATTCAATGGGACCCACAGGAATTATTTCCCAGGATTGAAGTTATATTAATCTACGGAGGATTGTTGCTTCTAAGCTTGGGTATTACAAATTTGAAACGGAGGGAGTACGAGATAGGACAATGGCCTCATCAAAACCTATAATTGTGTACTTATTAGCAGGAAGAGGGTTGAAATTAGAGGGATTTTCACATAACGCAAACCGTGCATTGCACATCTTAAACCCCCATACCATGTACGGGTAATATATGTATCGTCAATGACCACGTTAATATTATAGGGTTATATATATGTATCTTCGCATTTAGTGCTTTTTACTAGTAGTATATCAACTCATACTATAAATAAGTTGGATTTGTGCAGAAATGACTTTAAGATAAATATCATGGTGTATTAAATAATAATACTTATCTAAAGACTACAACCGATTCTTGGTAGGGAATAATTCATTATATATAGTATGATAGCTATATATTTGTCTTTATATTGTGATTAGGGGTTTTTATATACGCGAGGGACTACTTGATTATTTTATTAAATATATGACACGTTGTGCAATTTCCTATGAAGACTTTGTCTCCACTTTATACTATAGACAATATAGATTTTTAACAAGTGTTTAATACAATCTTCCAAACAAACTACTATCTCTAAATTCATAGAATTATTTTATCTATCTATACTGGTATGTCGTATGTAGATTTTTTGGTTTATTTTAGGATCATATTAGTTTCGTTTATATACTGGCTATAGTTCGTGTATACAGCTTTGTACGTTTTGTTATGGTCACCAAAGTACACCCAAATTCAATTTTGTTATTGTCAATCTGTATCTAACAAATTGGTTTATACGTACTTATAAATGATTGTGTGTGAACAACAAATACCTACTGACAAACGTGGAATGTGAAATTGGGGGAGGATCAGGTGTAAAAACGGAATAAAATAGTATCATGCAAGAAGTGAAGGTGAAAAAACTGATGAATATTTTACTGGATTTATATTTTTTGGGTTAGATTGTTGAGTGGCTTAATAGGTACAGTTCAAGCCATTGGCAATGCTATTCGCGAATTGCGACTTCAATAACTTTGACAGTAGAGCGTAAACAATTCGATCCATCTCGAGCTGCGTTGGAAACAAATTCCAACTCTCCCCCACTAGATCAAGTTACACATCATCTGCGTCAATGGAAGATTCGCCTGCTCCCGTGGAGTACCGCTCGTCGCACGGCTCTGCTTCGACCAGCGCAGGTAGGGCGCACAATGACTTGGAGCACCAGTTCTGGCGGCTGAAGAGGGCACACAAAAGCATTGTCAGGGCTTACATCGGTCTCCAACGACAAAACTATCGATTGCAGCTAGAGAACGAATTCTCCCGCAAGAAGGTTGCGGGTGTGAGGGCTACTTGGCCCAAGATGACTGACTACTACAAAAGAGTCGGCCGCTTGCAGGTGCTGCACCAGCTGAGCTGTGCAAGAGACGCACACCTGTCAGAGCTTGTGGAGAGGTACCCCCGCGGGGGTCCAGCACTGGAGGATGTTCTGGACCAACAGTATGAAGCTCCCACAGCACTGCAGCTCAACCGCTCGGTGCACGCCAACTCCAGGCTATCCCTGTGATGTGGGTCGGTGGAACCAGGCACCTGTCTAAATCCGTTTACTGGCTAATCTCCTCTTATGGGAAGTTCAGGCTACAGATTAACATATGCCCCGTCTTGCTTTTAAGTAATGTATGCAGTTTGTATGTCCGTGTATTGTAATTTCGTATGCACTATATCGAATCGTATGGATTTAGTCGTTCACTGACAACAACTCGATTGCACACTGAAGTGATATCCACAATATATATGAACGAAAGTGCACAACACACATTCAATGACAAGTGGGTCAGTATAGGATCGATTCGAGAACGCATAATCTGAATAAGGGTTCAGATCCGCGTCAGCATACTCAGGCCCATCTACTTACACTTCATCTTCCCCGTTTAGTTTCACCATTCAACCTTCTCTGTTTCTTCTCTGTTTCACCTTTCCCAAAACAAGGGGTTGCAAATGTCATTATCTTTAAACAATGAATTGTTAGTGCGAAATTAACCTCAAGTAATTGTAAGGGTCATATATTTGGTATCCAAAACTTGTTATAGCGCACAATAGATTTGGGATATAACTAATAGCCCGATAAAAGTTCCCAATGTAATCTTGTAAATGGTCGTCACTTCTTGATAACACTTTATTCAATATAATACCCCCAGTAAAACCTTACAGTAATTAAGTGTCCAAGAAATCACAACATTGTTTCGGATCAATGTTGTGGGAATGTGTGATTAAAACTGTGTAATGTGTGGCCACAATCGATATCATTAGGGGCGTTTAACGATATTTCTGCTAAGCTTGTAATCATATTACACTAATCTTTGTACACAAAGGATGTAAACCTCTTTCGATTTATTATTGTATACTATTACCCATACGTGTAAAAAGGTTTTGATTAGTACAATATTAAATATCATTACAATATAATTTTATACAGGCCGAAAAAACTACTACCCCACAATGTATTATATATATATTGTGCGTCATATCCTTGAAACGTGTGCATTTCACCAGTTACAATTAAGCAGAGCACAGTACAAGAGCACTTCACCCGGAGCAATGATATAGGCTTCCTCTGAGACCTGAACTCTGAGTATTTTTTTACGGAGGCGCTGTGTAGTCTCTTCACACAGGGTTGATTAGATTGTGTGATCAGCCTTTTCACACGCTACAAAATTACCACCAATTCAAGCTTGCGACAATCTAATACATTCCTAGTTTCTCATCCCCACCCATCAACAACGATGGCCGCTTGTGGCTACACAAACGTACATCTGGCGCGGGAGCTCCTTGCCGTCAGGCTCTTCGTTCGTACGATGATACAAGCGGATTTCGTCGGGCCGGACGACATGCTCAAGGCACTACAGCGGGCTAGCAAAGCTCCCTCCTTCCATAGAATTATGGACGAGGAGCTAGTGTTAACTAGGCTAGCACATAACAGTAGAACTCGCAAAGCTCCCTCCCCTGCCCCGCTTATTGGTATGAATCAGGACCGTAACTCGCGAGTTTGTTAATTGGCCGTTGCTTTTGGTGATTTAGATATTTGCAGTATGGTGTATGAACGTGCGTTATTTTGTGTATTAAACTGATTTGCACGACGAGGTCCCGTTAACGATGTTGTGTGCTCTGTATAGAATCGCTCATTATGATTTCAACTGTGCGTTGCATAACCCATGCAGTGTTCTTTGCATAACCCATATGGAGTGAAATGTAGTATATACATACTGCCCGAATGGGAATCTTATTCCCAAATTCCCGGAACATCCATTGCCATATATCGCATGAGCCTTGTAATGGGTCTCTCAACAGTCCTCAAAGTGTGTTAAACAACCTATAGTACAGGTATCACCCTTTCGTTCAGTTACATCCTTCATTTGCTACACTCAATCCTTAGTTAGGCTCACCATGGTCACCTGATTACAAAACATTCCTTCCACTAATGAATCAACTCCATGAAAGGAAAAAATCCAATCCTCACGATGGGCCCACACAACCGTCCAAATGGCCCCACACACCCGAGCTAGGTACTACCCCTTACCTCACATTGTAATATTTACTGGAAATATAATACATTATACTACACCCCATACACATACCGGAATGACGTGGTGCAACATCAACGCCATATATAATAATCAACCACAATGTTTACCTAATATATTCAAAGATTGTCTATCGGCCAAAATGAAAAACAAAATGTACCAAATATATATTCTCAGAGGTCGTTCACAGAAAATCTCACCACTTTCTTTCCTTGCTTATTGGAAGTTAGGGGACTTCTCGAATGGCGCAAATACGGGGACGGCAAGCCACACATCAGACACAACCCATATCCCTAATTAATTAACACCAAAAAGTACGTGACTGCGAAGTGACGTTAATTGTTCGATATCTATATTGTGTATATTATAAAGCGGAGACAAAGTCTTCACAAAAATTTGCGCCACATGTTCTATCTTTAATAAAATAATCAACCAGACGTTGCATCTATAAAAAAACACTAATCACAATAGAAAGATAAATATATATGATTTGATAAAAATAATGAGTTGGGCCCTCCTCTATATAAATTACGTAGTTATAATATCATGTAATCTTATCACATAAAAATATTATTATTATTTAATAAAACGTGATATTTATCGTAAAATAATTTTATAACAAATCCAACTTATTTATATTATGAGTTAATTTACTATTGGTAAAAAAACACTAATCACAATACGAAGATACATATATATGATCCTGTATTTTTAACGTGATCATTGACGTTACATATGTAATTAACCTGGGTTTAATCGCATTACCCGTACATGGTATGGGGGTCGAACTAGTTTGATCTAATTTGAAGAGATAAACCATAAGGATTTATTCGAACTCGAACCCTAATCAGCCAACCGCAATTCGGGTTCATACCAAAGTTACATAAAAACAAGTGTGCATCCCCTAAACACACAGAGCATTGCACATACTACACAGCACTCAGCCATTGATAATGCACACACCTAATTAATTATCACCCATATCTTGTCCATAGTCGCTGTATACAAATGCCCTTTGACTTTGCCCCAAGTTTGCACGAAAGATTAGGGCTCCCTTTTAATAAAATGCTACATTTGTGAGAGGGAATCCATACTTATTAGCAAAAGTGTACGATTTTGTGGGTCTTCTTATCAAAAATGGTCATCTCGATCGGTTTTGGAGGGAAAAGGTGCGGAATATGGAGGGAAATAAGTATAATCAAAACCAATCACCCTCGCATATAAATTTAACCCCGTACAGTACACCCTCCCACTCCCTGGTTCAGAAACTAATTAAATCCTCTATTTCGCCCCCCAAAAAAAACTAAATCCTTTATTCAACAGAGCAACGAACTTCAGCCAATGGGTGCACCGTCAGGCATGAACATCACCCTGGCCCGAGAGCTGAACGGTGTCCGTCTGTTCATGCGGACGATCAAAGAGCCTGAATACCTCGGACCGGTTAGGCTTGCCAATGCCTTATCCAAAGTGAGGCGTGCGCCGTCCTTTCTCAGAATCCTAGAAGAGGAGGTGAACATGGACTTCCTCTCGCACAATGAAGAACTCTGGGTGGCTGTTCGATCCGGCCTCCTCAGCCTCCCACTCCCTGTGGCAGACTTAGCCATAGTCCGCCTGTCGGAGTTCCATCCACCCCCGATGCACGTCCTAACAGAGCTGTTGAGCAAAAATGTACACAAAATTGCAAAACATATAATAATTATTTTTATTTTAGTTCGACCCTCTCTTTTGACTCTTTTGATTAAAAGCAATATCGATACAAAATATTTAATGTTTTTATGATTTGGGCTGCACCCGATTTTATGGGTTGCCTGCGTATCTCTTTTCTAGAGAATCAAGCCTTACGTAGTTCAAAGTAATCAATTTTATTTTGGTTTGATTTGATGTGTGTTATATGTTTGGTATTCACACATCAGTGGAATGCACCCAAACCCACCTCCTAGGAAGGGTTGTTCGGACTCAAACCAACTATCATTTGTGTGATGTGAATAAGATTAAACCCACCTTCTAGGAAGGGTTGTATAATCTCTCCACAATCAAACATAAAGTTTAAAAGTTTATATATGTTCATTAATTTGATTTAATTTAATTTGTGACTGAATACAACATATATATATATGTTTTATGTCGTATTTCCTACGTATCCATTTATATGATATGGAATCAAGTCAAACGTAGTTCTCAAGATGACATTTTAAAATTTAGTCGAAGGTTGTGATTGAATTTAACGCGTACGAATTTCACGTTAAATTTCCTACGTACCCGTATATAACGGAATCAAATCATACGTAGTTCTTAGACACATTTACAGTTTAATTTAAGATTGTGATTGAATTCAACGTGTACAAACTTCACGTTAAATTTCCTACGTACCCGTATGAACGGGATCAAATCATACGTAGTTCTTAAAACATACGATATACACTGTTTGTATATGACAAAGTGCTCGTATTATATTGTATATCTCCTGACTTAAATATTAATTAATTTCATTAATTAATTAATTTCCGGGGATTTTATTCGTATTGATCATCAACAAGTTTTGACATATATCAATACGGGATCACATACGGCAATTGACAAGAATTATATATATTACCGTAATGTTTTGATCGAACAATTTATATATTACCGAAATGCCGCACGGTTAAAATTTGCACATTATTTTAACCGCGATTTAATTGGACGGCATATTATAACATTTTAAGAAACCTAAATCTGTGAATTGGTCTCCGTGAATTAGAGCCCTTATAACACATTTAAGTACATCCCTAATTATGTATGTATTAATGGTGTAAGTGGGCTGGCCCAAAAGGCACTTATTCTGAACGAATTCAACCTGGATGATTACGCAATGTTAAACTAATTTTTTTAACTTGGATTATAATCAAAGATTTGCACAGATTTTTATCAACCTCCTTACGTAAAAGATTGAGATAAACTTTATAGATATATTTTTCTCTTTCCTTTTTAGGAGGATAAATTCGAAATTAAGGTAGAATATTTCCCCTTTATCAAGGCTTCTCTATCTATATATATTTAGCCTTTTACGTACCAAATTTTCATACGTCAAGAATTCAGTCTGTATTCCAGACATCCGAATTTACAAGTTCGATCTTTTCTCCTCTCTTAATCCAAGAAGGTATGTCAATATCAACTTGGTCCGATGTGTCCATTGTTTATGATTTAGCGGATATAACGAATTCTAGAGTAATTACTCTAAATCATTGTTCAATATGGAGACCCGGAAGTAATTACTTCCAAATCACCCATAAATCCGAATATTGCACAACAATCCGAAAGTAATTACTATCGGATTGCAGTTTTGTTCCATATAGAGACCCGGAAGTAATTACTTCCAAATCAACCATAAAGCCGAATGTGGTAAACCAACCCGAAAGTAATTACTCTCGGATAGATTGTACACGTTGATAAGACATAGGATCATGAAAGTGATTACTCTCAATCTCCGTGAATTTGGTTGCTCCTGAACAAAAAAGACAAACTAACCATGTACATTTGTTAATTGGAGAATAAACAAAGCGTTTACGTAACGGGATGACCAAAACTCTACTAATTAAGGATATGTGAGAACATGCCTGATCGGTTTACACAGAAACATGCTCTCAAAAGAAAACAAAAAAAATCAATTTGGATGATAGATGAAGACTACACGTAGGATATGGGGGTTTCTTTCTTCTTTGACTTTTCAAACACATGCCATTGGTTTTGATAAGAATTTGTCCCATCACTAAATTTGGCATGAGTGAATCAAAAAAGATTTTAAAACACAAAGACCCCTCCCCTGCTACGTATTCTTACCAAATTCAGAGAGTTGTAGTGCCACGCTTTGTATTCTTCGTTCTCTATTGTTTATTCCTTTCGTTAGTTTTTTTTTGCTTTCTGGGAACCAAATTACCGAAAACTGTCTAACCCAGCGTATATATATAACAACGTAGGGGACAGTTACTTCCTTCAACCTCCAATAAACGGCTGAAAACAGTTTATTGATTTTATCTCCTTTTAATTTATTTCTTTTTGGCCAGGTTATTCTTTTAATTTATTGAGTATAAATATTCAAATTAAAAGAATTACCCACATACATTGTTACTGTTTAAGTTGAATTTCAACTATTTTATTAAGGCTTTTATATATAGTCAATTAGACCACCTTGTTAAATTAATTAATTTGCTAATTTTTATAGCCAAACAAGAGCATCATGTGCAGCAGCTAGAGGCCCTCAACACAGAGATAAGGCATGTGTTACGCGCGTTGATTCGAAGCCCTACCGTGGGCTGCAAACTGGTGGGAAACTGCCTCACCAAATGCGGCTGCCTCAACACGTTTGAACGGATTTTCTACGAAGAGTTGGACAGCGCTCAGATGACGGCGCAATCACTCCGCCTCGTGCGCATGTTGACTGGATCCAAGAGAGTTCGAGCGGACGATGATCATGCCATCGGGGCGGCGGTAATGATTGCACCCGGATTTGCCCGCCGTGTCGTGAACCGGCACAAATTGATGGCGCGGCTTAGGCCGAGCGCCTGACCGACGACGTCGACCCTCTGTTGGGAAGGTTACTCATCCTGAACTAATTCCTCTGGTCTAGATAAATGATGTGTTTTGGACCTTTTGCTGTGGATGATCTGTGCTTGGTTTGCACACAATGTAGTCTGCTTTATTTTGTAGGCCTGTGGAGCCTTAGGTATTTCCCTCCGTGTCTAAGTCTGTTTATGTAGTACTAACGATTAAGTCTGTTTATGTAGCGTCCAGTGTGCCTTGCACACCTTCTAAAATTACCCCGTTTCGAACTGCATTTGCTTTCTAAAGGTCAGGCTGTTGTGCAATGCACCGGTACCGTAGTTATCTTTAACGGTCACTACCTCCGACATGGAGTATAGGCTAATTTAATTATCGCATACATTGTTTCGAGGGGGGCTATTTTTATTTCTCAATTAAGCCACGTTTATACGCATACATTGTTACGTGGGAAACGTTGTTTCATATATACCATCTCCCACCGTATGGTGTAATGGCCCAATACTCCTAATATAGCATATAAGCATCTTCCACCATAATAAGGTATAACTACATAAGGTATATAGTATTAAAATATGTGTTGTTTACCAACCATACCCTATACGGTATGTATTAAAATATGCATCTAATTGGCTTTAATTTGAAATGACTCCATTCAACCCAAAAAAAAAATTTTGAAATGACTCCAAAATGCACGGGTTGTGTATTAAGTTAATCAGACTATATTTTAATGCAACCAAAACAGAGCATAAACATCTTTTCAATTTGTAGACAAAAAAACACATGTATTTTTTTTGAACTCAAGCAAAAAAATAAATTTTAACATATTTTGAAGAAAGGGGCGGTTACTAAATAACTGCTCACCATTCGACCAAAAAAAAAAAACTGATCAGCATGTGTGTGTGTGTGTATATATATATATGTATATATATGTACATGTACCCTTGAGAGAAAAGAGCGCGTAACTTCTACTCTATGTAAAAAGAATAGCGTCAGAATAGAAATGTAACGGAAGCCGCTGCAATGAAAGACGGATCGAACATGGATCGAGGTTAGTCATTGGATCTCACCTTGGATGAAATTGGCCGGTGCCATGACTAGATTTTAAGATCCGAATCGGGGCTAATTTATAGGTTACAAATCGATTCAGTTTTTTCAAATCTTTCTTGATCGGACTCAGACATAAATCTACTCATGCAACTAACCTGATTTCAGTTATTTTGTTCTATTCGAGTTCAATATAACTTGTATATGTCGAAAGCGTATGTTATGTAATTGGTTAGGCGCAGTATTGTAATTGGTTAGGCGTAGTATCCGTGAAGAAATACTTGACGTTTTCGGTTGATTGATTTGATAAGAAATACTTGTCATTTTAGATATTTTAACACCATTTTTCGTTTATTATCCCACTAATTGAAAACAATTACTTAAATCTATACTAGAAAAATAAAAGATCTTCCAAAAATGGAGGATATATAAGTCAATTCAGTTGAATTCTTAATTTTCCTGACACATCCTAAAACGACATGTATTTATTAACGGAGGGAGTACAAATTAAATCCGTAGTGTGCCCGCATAGGAAGATAGTCGGGATCATATGAAACCAACTATTAAATGAAGCAATCGTAGTGATTGTGAGATGCTTGTTTGGTTGCTTTCAAAATTCATGGGAATTGGAAAATTAATCCCAAGAATTTGTACTAAATATAGGTGTGTGTTTGGTTAAACAAGTTACTATGAATAAAAAACACTTGATTTTAAATTCCTCCATATCATAGGAATGGCGAAAACATAGGGATTGGTGGGTAGGATACACTTCCTGAGTTTTTTTTCCACCAAATCTCCAGTTTACCCATGCATTCCAGGGTTTATAAATTTATACTGTAGGTGTTTTAATTAATTTTCTATTTTAAGGCTATAATTGTAAGTTTATTTAAATTCCTACAAACTGCCCTTTGTGCACCAAACAAAACACACTACTCCGTATTTGTATTCCTGTGAAATTGAACAATCGACCAAAGATGTATTTTAATTCCCCATGAATTGTAATTCCAGGGAGTTAAACGTACATGGGATTTAGATTTATGGGAACAAGTCGAAAACCCGTACCATGTACGGGTAACGATCATTTTTTTCGTTAATTTGTGTATCTACTATAATCCATACTATATATTAATTGTTATATATAAGTAGATTAAAATGGGAATTGAAAAGTTAAGTTAATTAATATGTATCTTTTATAGAGGGAAATTTTAAAGATAGATAATATTGTTTCAAAGATAGTTAGATGAGTAAGAAAAAGGATAAAATTAAAGATTAGATAATTAAAGAAATTTGAAAGATAAATAATATGCCTTTAAAGATAGATATTTGATGGGTAAGAAAAAAGATAAAGTTAAATATTAGATAATTAGGAAAAATAAAACATACAAAATTGTTAATAAAGTGGGGCCAGAATTAACTACTTACCTCTAAATTATCAGGCTTTAGATAGATTGTACTTCCTACATCCATCCAAACATATTAGGCAACGTGTATTTTTTTGACAAAATTATTTTCTAAATAAATTATGAAAAGAGAGAAAAGCATGCGTTGGTTAAGATTTACTAACCTTCTGTTCCTCCCTTATTTCTCCCTTATCATAAACGATTTTTAAATTATGTGAACAAAGGGCACACAATGCACTGTATACTAGTATGTTCAATGCACGGTATTTGTAAACACGGTGAACTGTCAGTATATGACTGCTTGATGACATTTATTGCCATTTCAAAGATCGACCACTCGGCCCCAAAACCAGTACCTCTCTCCCACTCCCCGTTCACGATCATTTAACTCCCCCAACACTAGTTTCTCTCACCCAACATATAGAAGTCTGTCTTGATGGATCGCTTTGATGTTTTAGATGCAACAGGAGCCGGTGACGATGACTTAGAGCCGCCCTCTCTCCAGGCGGAAATAGATTTAACCTCGAAAACACAAAAGTTCATGTTACGGATTAAGAACGCCGAGCGTCAACTGAGGAAGCTACATAGCGAGCAAGATGAAGTGAAGAAACGTGGGTGGAACTTGGGGAGATCAGAGATGCTACTGGAGATGAACTATCCAGGAATATATACGAAGGCGGCAGGATCATCGAGCGGCCCCTCATCTTCCGGTCCAGGTTTTCCACTAAAATATTAACCTCATATATAAACCTCATGCTCTTTTATCGAATTGGGTGGAACTAAAATATTATGTCCATTCTGATCGATATATTATTCCGTTCAAATACGTGTGTATGTATCCAGTACCATCCGACGTCGTCGGACAATTGCAGGCGAGTGCCGCTGGCGGGCCTTGGGTCGGAACGCCGCCACCCCCGCCAAATTGGAGGCGGACCTACGAGGATCTCCATGGGGTGTACGAGTCCCTTGAGGAAAGGGTGTCCCGTCTGAAGTCCAGATTGCCCTATTGGGAGGCCTAGGCAGCCAGTACTGAGCTACAGGTGGTGGCCACCATGGAAGTGAAAACGAAGATGGAGGACTACTATAGGCGTCGCGGACACATCGAGGTGATGAGGGCAAGCAAGAAGGATGGTTTGGAGGAAGAAGAAGCCACCCTGTTGGCTGAGTACCCGGAGTCGCCCCGCATGCCTCCCCTGGCGTTCCCTAATCCCGGTCATTAAGCTGTGTCTACTCTTCATTACACAATATATACAATGCTCGTGTATGAACTTAATGCTACTTTCGTGTATGATGAACTTAATGGTTCTTTACTACTTTCCTTTGGTGTGATTGCAAGGCCATTCTGATGCGCTATCCTTTTGTATTTTTGGGATGTAGTATATCACAAAACTTTATATGTCAAACACTAATATTGTACGGCACTTGCAAAACACTTATGCTGACATCACATATGCTTAATTCTTCCGAAGTCATCCTCTAGTAATCGCATATTTCAAATGATTTGCATTTCGTGTTGTTTCGTTCGATGTTCATTGCAACTGATCATAGTAATATATTGTCTTACTTGATCACTAATCTCAAATGTATATAGTTGATAACCACACAACAATTTAATGCCCATTCCAAAGTCCAATTTTAACCTAATACGAAGTTTCTAGAATGACTGATTCCAGCAGTGTATACTAAACACCAAGTTTCACCGAATGACAGAACAGGATTCCTGGCATAGAAACAAACAGGCCCTAAAGGATGACTAAAGGGGTTTCACCGGTGAACCGTTTGTATCTAGCCTAACGTTTAGCACTTTCATCTATAAAAACTTAAATTGGCGCCACTTCTGCCATTAAGCAATACAAAAGTGATTTATACATTATATACCCTTTATTAAACAGATGACATCTTCTGGAAGGGTCCTAAATGGGAAAATATATATAACCACACAACATTTTGTAGAAATCAACTACTTTTATATACACCCTCTTGAGTCTTGACTATGAATTGCAACTAATTTGTATACTATGAACTGCAAGCATTGAAATAATATGCATGCTTATATTTATTTTTTTAAAGTTGAGAAAATTCATGCTTTAATAGAGATAGGTGTGAGTGTGTCTAGCAACCACGTTGCATTAAATGCGCCGCCTGCAAGCTAGTTGTTCGAAAAAGCGAGATGAAGAACAAAAACGTACTACGACAAATAGTTGTAAATACTGTAACTGCATGCACCAGTACCGGGGCTGGAAGCTTGTCGAAGAAGGCAGGCCTTTAACTTAATTGCATTTACCGAGGCGGGAAGCTTGTTGCAGTTGCCCACTGTCGTACTTCTTTTTCATTGGCTCTACTTGTTTTTTCCTTTTAGGCGGGTTTAGGGTTTAGTATTATTATTGTTTGTTTTAGACTTTTAGGCGGGTTTTAGGCGGGGGTCGCGGACGACCATGGTATGGTCGGGGCGGAC
The DNA here is from genome assembly GCA_963924305.1 of Polygonum maritimum. Taxonomy (NCBI): domain Eukaryota; kingdom Viridiplantae; phylum Streptophyta; class Magnoliopsida; order Caryophyllales; family Polygonaceae; genus Polygonum; species Polygonum maritimum. The sequence goes on from OZ002728.1 coordinate 13,182,701, forward strand.
ATAGATCACCTTGGAGGGGGCTCTCTGGAGTAGGTCTGGGACGACCACGGCTAGGTCGGGGCTGACCCTTCAAGGCAGGAATCCGAGCTTGATGAGGTCGAGGCCGAGCTCACCTGAGTGGAGACGCTAATTCATATTGAGACGTCGAAGAGCCTTGTGATCGGGAGACTCGGGCCACTAAGAATTGAGTGGCTTGGGCGATGCTTTTGGCTCGACTCCTTGTAACAATCTAGCAATAACAAAACAATACGAACATATAAATAAACTAACAACTGTGACATATTAGTATTCCGGCAAATTACCGTTGGAAACTAGCCATTACAATATTACATATACATTATAGCCATTGGAAAGATTTTCATGAAACACGGACCGACCGTGCGCACACCGGTCTGGATCCATGCCATTACATTTACATTGTATAGTAGCCGTTGGAAAGATTTTGAATCAGTACGTAGTAGTAATATTTTTGATAAATAAACAGATGTAAATTAAATAACAGAGGTCGGTAAATAGATGTAATTATGGAGTATTATTTAAGTCCCTAGACTGATTGTAATTATTTCTTTCTTTTATTACGGTGAGTTCCTAGGTCTGCTTTATATTTTCTAGGAGCCAAGTCATTTAATGGGGCTGTTCTGCTAGAGTCTTCTGTAATTATAAATTAAGGCTCTTGCCTATCAATAATACTCATGTTCTTCCTCATTCTCTCTCGGAGTCTCGGATCCCTTTCAAGTTCCGTCGGCTTTTGATATATCGCAACATTCTTATATCGTGTTTTTATTCTTTAACATATAAAGAATGGTTACTTTGAACAACTATTATGTCTTCGTTGTTTTATAGTATTAATTTTAAACATATCAGCAAATTGAATATATCTAATAGGTGTGTTTTTATATGGGTTTTCGCAGTTTGTTACATATAAATGAGTTAACAAATTAACAAACACCCAATTTCAAACTCAGTCTTAGCTTTTTTTGTCCACATGAAATATTGACTTTACTTTTCAATTTTGTTTTGCCTTTTGATACGTAACGAATTGGATTTATACGTTACAAACTCAGTCAAGGAGCACATACGCGAGTAACGTAACAAACTCAAACAAATTTAACCGATGTGATGGCTAACTCAATCTTATCTATATTAGACATAGGTAACAAACATGTATACAAATAATGAAGCTAATGCTTTTGTACGTAACAAACATACAAAGGAGCCGTAAAAAAGATATTGGTAACAAATACGCAGTATATATACATAGTACGAACAGTACGTAACTCAATCTTATCTACATTCGTTCGACCAAAAATAAAGATATAAATTAGTTTGCATCGCCTAATGTGGTTCAATTATGCCAAATATAGCATATTTGCTCTCCCACCATATGCTAGTATAACACAACTCCCCAAAACTAATTGCCCTAGTTTCATTAGTGAGTTCAATATCACAGTAAATGCGCTGTTAATTGAACCTTATATGCAATTGAAAAGCCAGAAAATGTGCTGTTAATTGAACCAGATGTATAAGCCAGAAAATGTGTTGTTAATTGAACCATAGTTATCTTCCTTGACCACCACCTGACCATCTCCCACCGTAAGCTATTATGCCAAATATAGCATATTTGCTCTCCCACCATATGCTAGTATAGCACAACTCCCCAAAATTTTTTACAGTGAACAGTGGTATGCCATATATACCAACTAGTTGAAGACCCGTACCATGTACGGATATTGGTCATTTTTTCCGTTAATTTGTGTACTACTATAACCTATACTATATATTAACTCTTACATATAAATACAGTAGATTAAAATGGGAATTGAAAAGTTAAGTTAATTAATGTGTATCTTTTATTGAAGGAAATTTTAAAGATAGATAATATTGTTTCAAAGATAGATATTAGATGAGTATAAAAAAAGGATAAACTTAAACATTAGATAATTACAGAAATTTTAAAGATAAATAATATGCCTTTCAAGATAGATATTTGATGGGTAAGAAAAAAGATAAAGTTAAAGACATATAAAATTGTTAATTAAGTGGGGCCAGAATCAACGTGGAGGCTCGAAATTCTCCGGCTTTAATATATAGTATAGTATAGATTCCCATCCGTTTGCTATAATTTACCTTTATTTAATTCCTTTCATACACTTTTATATACAACTAAACAAACAATCTATTCCATATATATTCAGATCAAAAAAAATCTATTCCATATATACCCTTTTTACTTTTAGACACAATTTTAATTTGTCCTTCAATTTGACGTTAATAAATTTTGTTAATGATATCAATATACCATTGTAAAAATCTTCACAAGCTTGTTAATTTGAGCCTAATATTGAATATAGTCTGATTAATTTTTAATTAAATACATAACAAACCGTGCATTGCACACTTTTCAAATTAAAGCCAAATATATACATATTTTAATATATACCTTATAGGGTATGATGGATGAAAAACACAAGCATGAAGTGCACACTTTTGAAAAACACAAGCAGGACCAGGACCGGGACGAGAGGGCTATGAATCTGCTCAGTGACGTCAAGGATACACCCGGCGCTGGCATCATGGAATGCCGCCTCCACCTCGTCCGGTTCTTGTACTACAACCCGCCTTCCCCTATAGTCGTCGCACGGTTAAAACCACGAAAATGGTCTACGCACCCCGAACCAGGACAGAGACGGTACCGTGTGAGGAACCCGTTTTGTGGCTGGAATTATTGGATCCGCGACGCTTTCGATGATGCACAATCTTGCTGGCTATGCATTCTGGTACGCGAAGGCAAGTTATTCTGTTCCCTGTTCAACCGACCAAGATGGGGGATGTTTCCTTAATAAACGTCTGGTTTTGTGTTATTTTGTTGTGTTTTCTGTCGTGTATCATGTGAAGGATGAACTAACCATTAGTGGGATAGCTATCGTGGATTCAGAACTTTGATCCTGAGTAACCCTCATTGCACGTTATAAACTGGATAGTTACTTAACCGTGCATTGCATTTCTAACAGTAACACGGTGAATAATATGCATTTCTAACTGGAGTGGATGGTTGCTTATTACAAAAAAAATTGAGGAAAAAATATATCTCGGTAATTAATGCAAGAATAATACGGAGTATGTTTCACATTTCAATTGGTTTGCAGTCTCGCTCCTATATCTTCTTCCGGCTTGCAATAGTCTCTCTCCCTTCTCTGCCACGGTGCCACCTTCGTTCTTTCAATTAATCAAATTTCTTTGTTAATGCAAGAATAATATAAAAGGAAGATTATGGATCCTTTGTCGATGACCCCTAATTAATAAACATTATGCCGACTGTATGGTGATGTTAATATCATTATATTATAACCCATTGTTGTTTATACATAAAATATATCTTCTTCTGTTTACTCTTCATGTAATATTGTGTAACTTTAGCATTGACCCCCGACCCTTATCTCCCGACGGTTTGTATGAAATTCCATTTATACTTGCCTATATATTTTCTTATTTTGTGGAATTAAAACGGAGTAATTTGTAATCTTGATGTATGCCTACAAAAGACCAAACAAAACCATTTATACACGCCTATATATGTATGCATCTTCAAATTGCATCTTCCAATCATAAACCAAGCAAATGCATTCTTGCTTACACAGACTAAGCAAATTGCCAAACGCAAATTTTTTTTTTCTGCAGATGACAGTTTACACAGACCAAACGAAATAGCATCAAAATTGATCATACTACATTCACCATTGCAAATGACAGTTTACACAGACCTAGCAAAATGCCAAAGTTCACCATTGCTTTCACAGACCAAACAAAATAGCATAGCGTACTACATTCAAACAGTAAATTACAGTTTCCACACTAGATTGCCAACTTCAACATTGCCACATTAATACACATGAAAATAAACATGACTACAACCATCATAATAACACGACTTTGGTCATACTGCTTCAACCCCCTAATCATAGCATCAGAATTAGTGTTCTTCTCAGCCTCAAGCCTCTCCAACAATGTCTTCTGCACAACAAGCTCTTCTCTCATCCTTTCTGTCTCCATTTTCTGACTCGTACAGCAATCCCACAATTGGCTTGTCTCTCCTTCTAGCTTCTCTTTCTCCTTCACCAATTTGTTGATCACATGTATAGCTCTCCCAGAATACTATTCATCTCTCCACACAAAGAAGTTACATTTCCTTGGGGATCCATGGTGAGGACAACCATAAAACCTCCTACCATAATTCCTCTCCGTATCTGCCACGGATTCCTGTGCTTGTAGACCATAGTGACACACCATTTGTTCTGCACTTGCGGATGCTACACTTGAGCTTGACATTACTAACCTGAAATAAGTGTTTAATTTCACTGCTGTGATCAAATAGCTTCAACCCTTATTTCCACTTACATTGCCGATGCTACATTGCTAACCTGACATTGCTAGCCTTAATTATTTTGCATTAGACAACCCCAATTGACAACCTATCTGCACAGTGCAAAGCTCCACTTTCGAGCTTACTCACTTTCATTCCACAACATTCAATCCAAGCCCTAATTAACGCAAATTCTACCCCTAGACCAATGAACAATATCCACCGCATTAAATCGAAGCCCTAATCAAAAACGAAAAAGGTAGGGTTTAGGATTTTACTTACAGGTGAGCAGTCCTCGCCCCTCCTAGCTCAAGGGCTCTCCAGCTTGCTTTACAAAGGGGATGACCAAGACGAGGGTTTCACTCGGGGTTTTTGTGGGTTATTTTTGGGGAATTTGAAATCGACTTTTTGGGAGAGAAAAGAAAAGCCAGAAAAAAAAGTCAAAAAAAAAGTCGCTTTCAAATGCGGAGTCTTATTGCATACGCTACCGCCCAAAACAAAAACAAACTTGGTCACGATGATGTGGAGAGATTTATTAGGCGGGAGAAATAAGGGAGAAATAAAATCTGACAAAATCAGATTCCTGCGGAGAGATGTGGAAGAAAAATTTCTACTGCAAGAGAGACAACAGGAGAGAAGAGATAATGTTTCTCTGAATTATCTGACACAATTATGTTTTACTTTTTTATTAAATGTTAGTAGTAAGAAATGTTTCCATCCTTCTTTGTTGTGATGCTCTTATTGCACGCGTTCCCGGAGGTTAAAAAAAAGGAGGAAAGCCTAACTTTCGCCCTACGGTCAATAAATTACAGTATTTTGAACGTCCCAAGTCAGAGTTCACAGTTCACAACCCTTCCGTCTCCCGAGCAGAACTCCCCAACAAGCCAGATCCCCCGAAATTTACATGGACTGCAGTAATGGATCGGATGGACCAACAAATGCCGAGTCTGAACTCCGCAATCTGCTGGCCAGGGTTGCTTTGTCCGAGATGGCGGACCTTTACAGGCTCTCGCTCCGGGAGGAGGGGAGGCTCAACAGCAGGATACGTGAGTGCAAAGCGGGGATTAGCAGAGCCAGACGACAACTCACCGAGCTCCAGGACGATGAAGCCGCCCTCAAAGACCATTACGAGAGCTGTGGCAGACTGCAGATGCTTATGGAGGTGTGTTATCCACAACTAGGTGATGCGCCGTTGGGATTACAAGGCTTACCAGTCACCGATCCAGGTATTGATTCGCAAATGCTTTAGATTAATGGAACGTCGTGCGGGGCTCGCAAATTGTCTGATAATTAATATAATGTCCACTGTCAGCGTTTATGTATATTGGTTAATTTCATCAACTGTGATAAACTGCAGCAGCAGATGTCCTCCCAATCTATAAGATGAATTTGACTACCTCTGGCGGGGATGATTTCGGAAATCAGGAAGAAACCCGGACTACAGGCGAATTGGATGGACGTATCCGTCGCTTGGAGTTTCTTCTCAAGGGGGTTTATTGTGAGACAGATCAGCGTACGACCCACGACCAGATTCGCAGTGATTACTTGACAAGCGTTCAGAGGCGTTTGACTTTGCGGACCCAGTTGGGCAGTATAGAGTCATCCCTTGACAAGATTCAGCTAGCCTTGGCGGCCACCCAGATTGCGCATGGACAACTCAAGGACTACTACATACGCTGCGGTCGGATCGAGGTGATGAAGGAGTTCGGGGTGAATGCTTGGATGGCGGCAAAAGACAGACTGGTGGCTGACTACCCGGAATCGCCTAGCCTGCGTCCTGTGGCAGGGTAATCCAGGTAATCTATATGTCCTTATGAAAACAAATGCTCGTGCAAGAACTTTCAGCCACATCTCCACATGCTAGCTACGTGGAATTAAGATTGTGGTTTCTTTTGTTACTAGTAATAAGAAGTTTTTATCGTGTATGCTAATATGATACTCCGTATTCCGTTCCACTAAGTCTTCATGTACGGTCGGTCTAAGATGTGGAAATTAACCAATGTCTCTTCAACTGGATACAGCCCGAAAATGCAATTTCTTGTACAAGGTATCAATATATTTTTGGCAAAACTGCTTGAAACCGGAGTTTAAATGCAGAGATTAGGGATTTTTTCCGTTTCACACTCCATTAGATTGTACATCTTTGTTAATGCAAAAACTTCACCTTCAAATAATGTTACCCCTTCAAGTTTGTAAAACCGTGCAACCCATGATGGGGTGTGCTTTTCACGGGTAGGTGATTACTGTGCATTTGAACTAGGGTACCACCAACGGCAGGTGGGACAATGGGCATTTTAATCTACAATTTTTCTAATAAGCAGCTAATAATGGAAATATTTGGTAAATCTAAACCTTTTTGATTTAAAATTTTTTTGTGACGGGTTTATTCTTTCCTTTTTAGGGTTTTAGTTTCTTGTTTTGGTATGATTATCATGTGCCCTTAGGGCACGCAATAGAAAAACCGTTTAATCTAATATGGCGAAACTCTAGCAATTCCTTACTAAATGAGAAAAAAGGAAAAGGAAACAAAAAGGAGAAAAAGAGAAATTTGTCTGGTTTGTTTTATGACACATCCAAATTTATCTTTCTTTAATTTGTTAAGAAAATTTTCCAATTCTCCATTGTGGATTTGTGGATGCATCGCTAAGCGTGGAGGGTGTAGGGTTTAGCTATATTTATATCCTACTACGGAGTATAAAAAGTTGACATACATGTTCGAAAATAATACTATGGAGGAACAATAAGTGATTACACGTTCATTAGTCATGCTATATATATAACCCAAACAAGTAAAACTGGAGAAATAACTACTCCCTCCGATTTAGTAACACAGATGACGGTTTTTAGAGCCGTACAAGTGACGTTTAAGGAGCATCCGCAATGGTTAAATTGTGGAAGATTTTTATACCGGTAAAGAAAAAAGAAAAAGGAATAAAGTCAGAATTTGGTCAGGAGAAACTCCTCATAAGTCAAAATATTTTCCATCGCATATCATCGAATCTACCGATGCTCTTGTCGAAAAATGATTCCAAAAAGTTTGTTGGTTAATATTGTGATGGTTCGAATCGTTGGTGATGATTTTCACACTTGTGATTATTCTTGGTTGAAAATTGATATTTTTGAGATTATTTTGAGTCATTTTTCCCTAAAATTTCTGTGACTGATAACAATTATACCATTATTGGTATCATAACAAGCTTGTAAATTTTACTCAAAAAACAAAAACAAGCTTGTAAATTTGAGCCTATATTGAATATAATTCGATTAAGTTTTATTTTAATACATACGCATTAATTAAGTATGTAGCAAAAACATATACTATTCTTCGACCAAAAAAAAAAACATATACTATTCCTACATTATCTGTTTATATGTGCCGTATGTAAATACTGGGTATGGTGGGAGGAAATTAAAACACAAGCCATGCATTGCTGCCATTTCAAAGTAGGAATAGTTAGACATATATATATATATACACTCCGTATTAGGTATAATTATCCCATAACAATTATTCTTTGTTATCCAATTGTATTTTTTTTTCCTTTTTCGAATGGCCGGAGGTTTACCCTTATAAAGCATTTCGACCCTTCTGCTATCTCGTCCCGATGGCATGTAACAATGAACTGATCTGTCTTCTCTCTGTATTCTCTTTTATTTCATGAAATTGTTATCCGTTTGTTAGTTACGGGCTAATTATCTTTGTTATACCTAATGTATATTTCAGGACATGGTAGTTACGTACGGGCTAATTATCCGTGAACAATTATAATTTGTTATACATTTGTTTGGTTATAATCCAATCATGATGCCCTATGCTAATATAATACATTTATCGTCCGAACATTTGTCACATACGGAGTAGATCAGAAGTCTTGTACCAACAAACGTATTAGCACTTAACAAATGTTATTTAAATTTGAACCCTTTGTTCACTTTTATATTTTTATAATTTTCAACTAATAGAATATTGTCATTTGTTAAATGTTAATTGGAAGTACGGAGTTCATAACTTATTCGTCCATATTCAATATATACTTGGTTTGATGTTTATAGCGGTATGATTTTTATCATTAAATAGTATATACTCCGTTGATAGCAGCATAAAAATACAGCAGAACTATATTACTAAACCAAATCAAAGTGGCCGAGGGTGATGATGGACTGCATTACTGTGTACGTACTTATTACAGTACAATAAATTAAAGAAAACAAAATACTTGTAAATTAACCATATCAAATGCACTGCAACCTGCAGAAGTCGATTTGACGTCGGCCGTCATTTGATACAATAGGGGGAGACCGGCAGAGAGAGAGAAATCAACCGTGAAGTAGCATTAATCGCTTCCACAGTGGAGGAAGCTCAAAGGTTTCTGACCAAAATATCAAAATACTATATTCAATGAAAGAGAGATTTGTCAGGCTTTGTGGAGAAATTTGGGAAAAAAATTCAACTCCGAGAGTAAATTATGATTAATAAGAAATACGGAGTACATTACAAAAGCCTGAATGTATTTACGACTAGGGGTTTCACCCACCGTTGAGAATCTTGTTGTTACAGATTGTATACAGTCGCATTTTTTTTCTACAGTTTCTCTCTAGTCGCATACCAAGTCGTGTTTGCACATTCATCTCCAAAAACGCTTTGCACTTTCATCTACAAAAAACTTCAATTGGCGCAACTTCTAGTAGTCGTATTTGTTCGTATGATCTTGACTATGAATTGCTGCGAACTCTTAAAGAATGCATGCATGAAGTGATAGGTGGTAGGTGTCAAATCACGGTGCATTAATTTAAATCCCTTTTGCAAATTCTCCGTCTTAAGAAAACTAAAAAGTTGCATAGCACAGTCACAACGTATGCTTTGCACGGCATCCTGCACAAGTCGATTTGACATCGACCTTCACCTACTTCGACTAGGCCATGCATTTGGTCCAATTAGCCAAATTTTAACTCCAACGTTCGTACATAGCATCGAAAGGGATGAAACTTATTGAAACCAAGTTCATAAGGAACTTATTTGTATTTATCAAATATAAGAAACTTTGACCCCATAAATACAAAGTGTAACTTTGTTATACTAGTCAAGTAACGAAAAAACAAATAACATCAAATGGGGAGTTTGGTCACACACTTTCGGCTATGTACAAACAAACAATCCAAATACAATGTATTATTTTCTTTTCCTAAATAAAATAAAAGGAACAAATACAAGCTATTAATAAGGCCGCACCCCTTCTTTTTGATTATTGTTGCAGTTGCCCACGGTCGTACTTACTTAATTGCATTTGCCCGGGCGGGAAGCTTGTAGAAGAAGGGAGGCCTTATTTCAGACCACAAGAGAATCGAGGAATAATTTCCGGCCAAATTCCCCATCGAGGGCTAAATTCATTATCATTCAGTTGTCAGAACAAACTCGAACCACCCGGACGACGATGGGTCACGACGGAGCAGTGCGCCCAGTGAGGTGTGTAATCGGTATGTTGCCAGACGAGCTCATCATCGAGATCGTTTCGAGGGTGGCATCTCGGTCTCTGAAAGATCTGTTCCGCTGCAGGCAGAGGTAAATCCAAGAGCCTTATAATTTATTGGTTTTATCTACTGCAATGTACTGGGTTCATACAACAGAGATCCCCCTTGTAGTTGCAAGGTCTTCAACCGATGCGGGCAGGACTCTCTGGTATTCCATCAGTCTTCAACACAAGAAATCTACGCACGATGGTTCCGACAAGAAGAGCACCGGGAAGCCGCGTATGCATTCCTTCGACTGTGTGCGGAAAGAGGGAACCCTGGTGCTTTATACGGCCAAGGCTTGGTAAGTTGATTCGTATGTGCACTTGATTGGCTTGAAATGTTATGGAACATTTGCTTACCCAGGAAAAGTGCGCCCAATTTCGATCACAGCTCAGGTATTTCGGGGTCACAGATGAACGCTATGGTCTAGAGTGCCTGGAGAGATCGGCTGCGCTAGGGCACACCCCAGCTGCTTATGTGCTTGCCGGGTTGCTGCTCTGCTCCCAGGAACCGGACCCGGATGTGAGGGCTGTGAATCTGATACGTGACGTCAGGGATTCATCCGGCGATGGCATCATGGAATGCCGTATCGAACTCGTCCGGTTCTTATACTACAACCCACCTGCCCGTATAGTTGTTGCACGGTTAGAACCACCACAATGGATTACGCACCACGTACATGGACTTATTAAACGGAGACAGAGACATTTCCGAGTTCGGACCCCGTACATGGGCTATGTTTTTAAGGCGAGTGACGGGCTCGATGCAGGATCTTGCACCCTATGTAGTCTCGAATTCGAAGGCAGGTTATTCTGTTCCCTGTTCCGCCGAATGAGAAATCCTCGCGTGCCTATATCTTCTTCCATCCCTCTATTGTCTATCTCCCTTGTCCGACATCCTCGTTCGGCCAATTAATCAAATTTTGGCGATTATGAATCCTTTGTTTACCCTTAATTAATAGACATTTTGCCGACTGTATGATGATGTAATATCGTGTTATGTTATAACCCACTATTGTTTATACATGCAATGCTATGATAATGTAATGCGGAATGTCCTTACTTTCTATAGGGTCAATCTTTTTAGCGCAGGGCTGAATCTCCTTATAGCGCATGCTATAAAAGCTGGTTATTTACAGAAATACCCTCCTCTTTGCATCCCTCTTTCAACACAGCTCAAGAACGACGAACGGCGAACGACGAAGCAGCAGCCACCGAGCTCCAATTCGGTGCTCTCCAGATGCCTCTTCCTCCACTACCTCCACGCGCACCGACACAAGCCACCAACTAGCCGCCGGCCCACCTCCTCCAAGTATAAACCCTAAGTTCGAATTGATTTTCAAATTTGCAAACGGCGAACTCCACGTTCTGACAAATCATCCATTATACTTTAGACGAGAGAAGGTGTTTACTTATTTAAATAGGACAGAGAAGCGACAAAGATATGTTGAAATACTTTAGACGAGCGAAGATCATGTAAATACAGTATAAAATAAAACTAACACCAGAGTAAAGGCATGCTGACTTGACTTGCAAGTTATTAGCCGGTACTTACGGCATGCGCTTGTGGAAATTAATGTGCCCAATTTTTGGATGCCCCCCGGGTTTTAGAGCACCACCCAAATTGAAATAGCTTTCATCACATGACATGTGCCATGTAATGTTTGATATCTATACAATGACTACTGTAACATGTAAGGACTTCGACCGAAAATATAATATAAAATGTAATGATTTTATTTATTTATTATGGATCTAATTCCCGACTTTTAGAAATAAATAAAGATTGTAGATGTCATAAATAAAGATTGTCGATGTCATAATATATATGGAGTACGTGATTCAATTATTCCTCATTTCAAAATATATTTTCGAAATTACTAATTGTGATAGGTGTGATGAATAATGTCATCACTATAGTTTACAACGTAATTATTTATATCATATAATGTAATTTTGTAAAATAACTTTTTGATATTATCAAATACGGAGTATTATAAATAATTGAAACTATTATATTATATTGACTATAAATTTAGCAAATGTTTTCCTAAGTATATTATATTTACATATCAATTAATAAAAGAAAACATAGCATTTAAATATAGTTAAAGTAGACACATGCATATTATGAATTGCACACTATTTAAATATGAATTGCACACTATTTAATGCACGTGATTTAGATGTACATGACTTAACACCTCGTTGCCAACTTGTTGATCGTTATTCTAGAGTCTGCATTTATCTACCTTAATGAATAAACATTTACGAGCTCCACTTCAACCTGTATTGCTTGGTTCATTTCTTGAAGTAACGTAATGTAGATCTCCGTCCAATGCTTAAAAAGAAGCGTATTTATGTAGTTACACCGATTGTAATATTGTACTACCACGTTGTGAAACCAAATTTACCGTGTTTTTTATACACGTCATCCTTGATGGCATGTACACAGTGTATTCAATACGGAACACTGTAGTAGTATTTTTCAGCATACCCCATAAAGGTAATGTTATGTACACGACTGTACGAAATATTGTAAAAGTGGAGCCTTTCACTGAACCCATTACGCCGGCCCTAGATCGAGGGAGAAAGTAGAGGGGTCAAATTCCCCATTACCAGGCTTCATTGTTATTCTGTTATAAAAAAAAACTCCTATCGATGCAGAAGGACGGACCATTTGACCCAGTGAGGTGTGTGATCGGTATGTTGCCAGACGAGCTCAACATCGAGATCGTATCGAGGGTGGCATCTAGTTCTCTGAAAGATCTGTTCCGCTGCAGGCAGAGGTAAACCCAATAGCCTTAAATTTGATTGGTTTTACCTACTGCAATGTACTCGGTTCGTACAACATAGATCGCTCTTGTAGTTGCAAGGTCTTCGACCGATGCGGGCAGGACTCACTGGTTCTCCGGCAGGCGCCAACACAGGAGATCCACAGGCGACGGTTCAGACAAGAGGAGCACCGGAAAGCCGCGTATGCATTCCTCCGACTGTGTGCGGAAAGCGGGAACCGTGTTGCTTTATACGGCCAAGGCTTGGTAAGTTCATTCTTATGTTCACTTGATTGGCATGAAATATTATGGAATATTTTCTTACCCAGGAAGGTTGCGACTAATTGCGAACACAGCTTCAGTATTTCGGGTCCATAGATGAACCCTACGGTCTAGAGTGCCTGGAGAGATCGGCTTCGCTAGGGCACAATCCAGCAGCCTATGTGCTTGCCGTGGTGCTGCTCTGCTCCCGAGAACAGGACCATGAGGAGAGGGGTATGAATCTGCTCCGTGCCGTCAGGGATTCACCCGGCGCTGGTATCATGGAATGTCGTATCGACTTCGTCCGGTTCTTATACAACACGCCGCCCTGCGACACTAAACTCACTAAACTCGTCGCACGGTTCAAACCACCAAAATGGTCTACGCAGCACGAACCAGGACGGTGTCTGTGCCGTGCGAGGAACCCGTTCAGTAGATGCGACGACGTCGATGTAGGAGCGTGCTTGCTCGGTAGTTGTGAATTCGAAGCCATGTTTTTCTGTTCCCTGTTCTACCTAATAAGATGGAGGTGGTATTGAAATAAACGTATCGTTGTGTGTTGTTATATTGCTCGGTTGTTGGGACGATATTAGGGACGCCAGTCATTAATATCTAAACCAATAATAATCGTCCCTTGTTTTGATAATGACAAACTCAAAGGTATTTGATAAGTTGTCCAAGTGTTGATCTCAGGTAAGTCCAGTGGACGCACATGAGCGAAAAGGACAACAAGTGAATGGCAGTCCCTAAGCTGTAGGGACGCACGGTTCCAGAACTTCCAAGGATAAACGTAATTGGCGAAGTTCCTGCGCAGATAGGACGGCGTCCTCATCAAGAAGGGACGCGCGCCAAAATATGAACGAAGTTCAAATTCAAATCAAGGCCGCCCCAACATGATTACATCACGTCCGGCCGTAGTCCTCAGAAGGAAGCTTCCTTTGTCTGGGCACGTGTAGACAATGCCAAAGACGTCGCTTTCCCAGCGATGGTCCCCTACCCACGCGGAGGCTTCCCAAGCGTCAACAGAGTTGACTTCCTCAAGAGGCTCATCGCACCGTTGATCAAAGGTCAAGGATCCTGCCCAATCTCAGAGGACGCTAGAGGACAAGAACCACTTCCGCTATAAATACCCTCCCAAGGGTATGCATAGCGTTGGTGGACTTTGAAGACTTTCTCTCAAGCTCTCCCGAAGCATTCAAGAACACCAACGAAGATCGAGAAGATCAAGTGAGCTTGAAGCAAGAGAAAGAAAGTCCAACCACATCAAATCCAATACAAACCACAAATCTGTTAGAGTTGTAGTTTGTCTCTCACAACGGACCGTGAGAGACGTGAGTGATAGCCTCCTTGTAGCTAAGAGTGTTAGGTTACTTGTTAGGTTGAAAGGAGTGTTACTAGTGAGACTAAGGACGGACGCTTAGCTCAGAGAAGTGTAACGACTCGCCTAAGTTGTAAGGACTCACTCTCAATAAGATAAGGGACGGCTATTGAAAATCCTCCAACGGAGGTAGAGGTTTACCCACAAGACTAGTTGGTCTTAGTGGGGTTCCTCTCTAAATACTTGTGTCCACTTATCCTGTTAAGTCTTCTTTCCGCTGCACTAAAGGACGCCCTTAACCCAGTTAAGGACGCCCTCATTAACTGACTTACGATCCAACAATTGGTATCAGAGCAGGCGCTCTAGATTCTTACTGAGTTGCAGGTAAAGATAGACATGGAACCCATTGGAATCTCTTTCACAAAGCCTCCACGTCTGACGGACGGCAACTTCAACCGCTGGAAGATCAGATTTGAGAACTTCTGTAGAGGTCAGAACTATCAATGCTGGAAGGTGATCATGAAGGGTGACCGCAAAGTCCCTGAGGACAAGAAAGACAAAGAGGACGAGTGGGGTCCCGATGAATTCAAGCTAATGGAAACTAATGCTAAGGCTGTATGCTTCCTTCAAGCGTCCCTTTGTGAGAGGGACGCCACCAGAGTCAGCAACTTGCCAACGGCAAAACAGCAGTGGGAAGCTCTCGAGAAGTACCACGTAGGGACCGCTGAGATGAAGGAAGACGTTAAGCTTGAAATCAAACGAGAGTTCTATGCCTTCAGAATGTTGCCTAATGAAATTGTCAAGGACTACTCGTACCGCTTTGAAGCCCTTGTGACCAAGATGCGAAACTTGGGCATCCCAGAAGCTGAAATTTCTATGAGGAACAGAGTTGGAGTAGTCATTGATGGACTCACAGGGAAATGGAATTTTGATAGGACTACGTTCAAGGAGAATACAGCCAACAAGACCCTGGATATGGAAGAGATCTATTGGAAGCTGAGAGGCTATGAAGCAAGAAGGGAAGCCGATATGGCTGAATTGGCTAGGAACCCTCAGACAGATCTCGCCTTAATGACATCAACACCAGAGTACGCTGAGTATCTTCGTCATCAACAAGAACTCGCTATGATGGTGGAAGCAAATAAGAATGAGAACCGTGAAAGGATGCGCGTTCAAACTTTGAAAGAAAAAGAAAGCAAGTCTAAGGAACAGCTTGAAGAAGAAGAAGGACTTATTCTCTTTAACAAAGTTCTACGTTCTTTTGGCAAAAGGAGCAAACATTTCAACAAGAACAAGATGCCTAAGAAAGAGAGTCCCAAGTACACAGAGGCAGAGATGAAAGAACTTACTTGTTTTAAATGTAACAAGAAAGGACACTTTGCTAAAAGATGTACAACGGGAATATCCTCAAAGGACATGAGGACGAAGGCTCTCATTGGAGCGTTCGCATCTGCATGGGATAATGTCAGTTCAGATGATGAAGAACCCGATGAACAAGAGGCATACATAGCTGTTGAGGACGCCTCTGATAACGAACATATAGCACTCATGGCTATGGAGGACGTCACAGTTGCTGAAGAGGACGCTCCGAAATCGGAAAATGAGGTAACCCGTGAGACCATGATGAAGTGTTTAGAAAAATGCTCTAAGTCCCAGCTTATTAAACTCATTGGAAAAATCATGGAAGAAAGTGTGAGCATGCAAAATAGAATGGATGAAATGGAACTTGAAAATGAAAACATTGTGGTTGAATGTAAAAGTTGTAGTCCCATGACAATTCAACTAGAGTCCTCTTGTGAGGAAATCAAGTCCCTAAAAACTGAAATGATGTGTCTCAAACTAGAGAACGCTAACCTTAGAGAAGAAGTCAAAGTTTAGGAAAGAGTCCTATCATTGAGGAATTTAGACCAATGGTGTTTGTCCCAGCCAAGAAAGGACTAGGCTATGAGTCTGACTCTAGGAACTCCCTCCCTAGCGACTTTGAGGCAAGCAAAACTTCAGAACTTGAGTTGGAAAGGGAAAAGACCAAGAATCTTCTTGAAAGAATTAGAGTCCGAGAAAGTGGAGAGAAAGGTCAAGAGGACTACTACACTAACTCTACTAGTCATAAGATCTACAAGAAAATTGCTAAGGGGGAAGATTCAAAAGTCTGTGACCCCCAAAAGATGAAAAAGAACAAAATCCAACGTCCTAACAAGAAGTACTACCTTGGTACTTACTACAGGACGTGTTGGTATTGTGGACAAGGAGATCACTTCAAATATGAATGTTTGAAACTAAAGAAAGACATTGAACGGGGAGAAGCAGCTAGGACTAACGTTGAAAATAATGAGTCTGTCCACAAGGCTAACCCCAGACGTCCTAAACGTTCTAAGAGATCTTTCCGAAAGCATGCTATTTCAAATGATGTGAATATAAATGACTACATGCCAGAACCAGAGTTCTATTTCTGTAACGAACCAGGTAAGGAACACCTGGCTTGGGTCGCCAAACACTA
This sequence comes from Polygonum maritimum, assembly GCA_963924305.1. NCBI lineage: Eukaryota > Viridiplantae > Streptophyta > Magnoliopsida > Caryophyllales > Polygonaceae > Polygonum > Polygonum maritimum. The sequence continues at coordinate 13,199,421 of OZ002728.1, forward strand.
ACTTTGTTTTGGCAGGTGGAAGTGAGGGGACGCCCATGGATCATTGATAGTGGCGCCTCAAATCACATGACAGGAAGCCAGATCCATCTCACTTCTATCCAAAGTAGTGCCACGGGAGGAACTGTCTCGTTTGGCAACAAGGGCAAGGGAAAGATCAAAGGGACGGGAACTGCTATTCTCAATCCGTCCATTAAAGCTTCAAATGTCAGTCTTGTTGAAGGACTTGGCTTCAATCTCCTAAGTGTCTCTCAAATGTGTGACCAAGGTGAAAACCTAGTCACATTTGACTCAAAGGAGTGCCTCGTTATCAACAAGAAGTCCAACAAAGTTGTTTTCAAAGGAGTACGCCAGAACAATGTCTACATCTTCAACCAGGAGTTCAAGCCTAAATTTGAGTTGTGCCTATCTGTGTCAAAAGAGGACGCTGACCTCTGGCATCGCCGGCTTGGCCATGCTGGACCAAGCACAATCCTTAAGCTACACTAAAGAAATCTTGTAAAAGGACTTCCCCAAATTGATCCGGAGAAAATTGAACAGTGTGAAGCCTGTATCAAAGGGAAGCAAACAAGATCGTCCTTCAAGTCCAAAAACGAAGTCAGTACGAAGAAGCCTTTGGAACTTCTTCATATGGATCTTTGTGGACCAATGAAGACGTTGAGCCATGGTGGAAAGAGGTACATTTACGTTCTTGTAGATGATTTTTCTCGATTCACCTGGGTTCTTTTCTTAGCATCAAAAACAGATTGCTTCAACGCATTCAAAGTCTTCATCAAACAAGTAGAAGTTGCTCTTGAGACGCCTCTCAAAGCCATAAGATCAGACCATGGGACGGAGTTTCAGAACTCAAAGTTCCTGGCCTACTGTGATCAACATGGTGTCTCACACAACTTCTCGGCTCCAAGGACTCCTCAACAAAATGGCGTTGTGGAAAGAAAGAATAGGACGCTGGAGGATATGGCAAGGACTATGCTGTTGGCTAATAGCGTCCCCAAGTACTTCTGGGCGGAAGCTATTGCTACAGCTTGCTACATTATCAATCGAGCCATGATCCGTCCTTTGTTGAAGAAGACGTCCTATGAATTGTTGAATGGAAGGAAGCCTCGCATCGACTATCTCATAGTCTTTGGGTGCAAGTGCTTTGTTCACAACAATGATAAAGAAAGACTTGGAAAGTTTGACGCAAGAAGCGACGAGGCCATATTCCTTGGGAACTCCCTCACCAGCAAAGCATATAGAGTCTTCAACAAAAGAACTCTAAAGCTTGAGGAGAGCATCCATGTTGTGTTCAAAGAAAGCTCCTCTCACAAAGAAAAACCAAAGAAGAAAGAACGCTCATCATCCCAACAGCAGGACGACTCCGATGATGAAGTTGATTTTGGGTCCTCAGGAAAATACTATGTTCCTAAGGACGCCTCTCCAAACCCCGAAGAAGTCTCAGTGGATGCTCCCAGTGTAGCTCAGGATGATGTGGGTGAATCAAGTTTGCAAGGCGATCCACGTCAAGGAGTGGACGCTCCACCTGAGGGGGAACACTCTGACCCTCTCAATGAAGAAAATGAGTATGACTCCGATAACTCTGATTGGTCGGATCCTAGAAGTACTCCTGCAAGGGACGCTACTAATAAGGGATCCAACCTTTCAAGACTTCATTCAACAGATCAAATCATCTCAGATATCTCCAAAGGAGTCCAAACAAGATCAGCTGTGAATCAGTCCCATAATGCCAACATAGCGTTCTGTGCATTCAACGCCTTTGTGTCCTTAATTGAACCAAAGAACATAAAGGAGGCACTTCAGGATGCTGATTGGATCCAAGCCATGCAAGAAGAACTCAATCAATTTGAGAGAAACAAGGTGTGGACCCTCGTCCCTCGTCCGAGGAACAAAAACATAATAGGGACAAGGTGGGTCTACAGGAATAAGCTTGATGAGAGTGGTCGTGTCTCAAGAAACAAAGCAAGGCTGGTGGCTCAAGGCTATAGACAAGAGGAAGGAATTGATTATGATGAGACCTTCGCTCCTGTGGCCAGAATAGAAGCCATTCGCCTCCTCATCGCCTATGCTGCTCACAAAGGGTTCAAGCTTTTTCAGATGGACGTCAAGACAGCGTTCCTCAACGGCAAGCTTAAAGAGGAAGTGTACGTTGCCCAACCCCCAGGATTTGAGGACGCTGATCACCCTGATCATGTGTACTTCTTGGACAAGGCACTCTATGGACTCAAGCAAGCCCCTCGTGCATGGTACGATAGGTTTGCGTCCTTTCTCTTGTCCAACGGGTACACACGAGGTAACATTGACAAAACCCTGTTCTTAAAGAAAGTCCTTAAAGATGTGTTGATTGTCCAAGTCTATGTCGATGACATAGTATTTGGAAGCACTAACATGAAACTTGTAGAGGAATTCAAGAACTTGATGAGTAGTGAGTTTGAGATGTCCCTCATAGGAGAACTCAACTTCTTCTTGGGACTCCAAATTACTCAGCTCAAGGAAGGGACGCGCATTCACCAACAGAAGTATATTCGTGAAATGCTCGAGAAATATGGGATGAACTCATCAAAGCCCATTGATACTCCTATCTCCCCCAACACTCGTCTTTATGCTGATGAAGAAGGCAAGAGTGTGGATCAAAAGCTCTACAGAGGAATGATAGGGTCCTTGCTTTACCTAACGGCAAGTCGTCCCGATATCATGTTTGCTGTGTGCTTGTGCGCCCGCTTCCAAGCAAATCCAAAGGAGTCCCACATGCAAGAGGTCAAAAGAATTTTCAGATATCTCAAGGGACGGGATGACCTATGCCCATGGTATCCCAGAAGGACGTCCCTAAACCTGGTAGCATACTCTAACGCAAACTACGCTGGCCATGTGGTGGATAGGAAGAGCACCTCGGGAATGGCTCAATTCCTGGGCTCTTGTCTTGTGTCTTGGGGATCCAAAAAGCAAAACTCCGTGGCTCTCTTTACTGCGGAAGCTGAATACGTGGCTGCTGCTTCGTGCTGCTCACAAGTCCTATGGATCAAGTACCAACTTGAAGATTACGGTACGTTCCTCAACGCAGTCCCTATCTTGTGTGATAACACCAGTGCTATAAGTATTGCCAAGAATCCTGTTCATCATTCTAGGACGAAGCATATTCATATAAGACATCATTTCCTTCGTGATAATTTTGAACTTGGATTAATTAGAGTGGATCATGTTAGGACTGAGGACCAAGTGGCCGATATTTTCACAAAAGCACTTGATAGACGTCCCTTCGAGCACCTTAGGTTGCTCTTGGGGATGATAACTTTTACATGATCAAGTCCCGTTCTATTATTCCCTCTATGATTGGCTATGTTTTGTTGAGAACTCGTTTTAAAGTATGTCATGCATTAAAGTCATCTTTAAAGGACGCTAGTCTAAGACATCTGTTTTACTTATGTTTTGAACGATGTTCATTTCGCTTTTCATCTCAAGAGTATCCCTGATCACCTTACCCTCATTACAAGCCGAAATGATGGGAACTCTAAGCTTACCTAAGCCGAGAATCCTGCAAACGCGTCCTATGAACGTTCTTTGTTTTATCTTTACGGGACGTACTTGCTTGATTTTCAAAAATGGTTCTAAGTGATCAAAGGGACGCGTGTTAAGAGCCGAAGAACAGTCCGTACAGAGTTCTAAGTTCAGAGGTTATGATCAGTGTTTGGGACGCCGCAGTTCAGTTCAAAATTGTAATATTGTGTGTTGAAAGGACGCTAAGACAGAGTCCTTTGCAGTTGTGAGAAGTTTGAATTTCGAAAATGAGAAGTTGAACCGTCTCAGAGAAAATTCAGAGTGAATCTCGGGATATGTGCAACGGGTGCTAAACAGCTGGGTTTCTTCGCCAAGAAGGAAGCCACGTGCAAGCTTGAGGATGGAGAAAGCCAAGTGAAACTACCTTCCTACCCCTGACTGTTCCACTTCGTCTTCTTCCTATAAATATGCCCTTGCACCTTCTGAAAACTCTTCTTCGCTCCCTTGTTGCTTGCTCAAATTTGGAAATCTCTCAAACCTAAATCCTAGATCTCAAATCCCAAAATCTTCTCCTCAACCCTAATCTTCCTCTATTTAAACCCTCATTCTCACAACATGGCCAACACAAGAAACACCACCAAATCCTCTCCGTCTTCGTCGGCGGCGAAAAACGAGAATCCGGCAAGATCCATTACACCAGTAAAAGGCCGATCTCTAATGGATTCGAGAGGGCGACCAACTGGGCGCCATGAACCCCTTCGCCCCCAGTCATCCTCTCAAAGCAGCCAACGCCGCCACTCAACCACCCCGCCTCAGCCACAAAAATCTCAACCTCCTCCACAAAAACCCCAGTCTTCCCGGCCACAATCCAAACCCGCTCAAAAACGCTTCAAATTCCTTGAGAAGCCCTTCAAACCCGAGCCTGAACCTGACAACGTCAATAAAAGCTCCGTTTCTGGACTCCCGGCCGACCCTAAACGCCCTCCTCCCCTTGACCCACTCATTGAGGACTGGCTCGAGAAAGAACCAAGGACGCTCGCCAACATATGTCTACGGGCGTCCGCTCATGACCATCCTCCCAAAATCCAACGACTACTTTACTACTTCAAGGTAACGTACGTCAAGCCTCGCCTCAAGGAAACCAACAACACCAACCCTCCGTTCATGGGGCCAGGAATCATTCGTGATTCGTTTGGTGGGACGGTGGACGAGCTCGCCGCGCTCCTCCCAGATATAATGGAGTTCATCGTGGCTCCTGCGGGCTCCGTCCCATCCCACAAACGTAAAAGGCCTTCCTCTCCCCCTCCTCCTCCAAAGCTCCAACTAGAAGGCCCTTCCTCCACCCCCCTAAAACCAGTCCCTTCCTCCCCCCCTCCTGCCCCAAAGAGACGCCTCAAGACCTCTGCTCAGCTTGAGGGCGTCACAGATGAAGAAATGGCCGCCATTCGTCTCTCCGAAATTCAATTGGAAAAAGAGGAGAAGGCGCGCCAAGAGCAAGAGCAAGCAGAGAAGGACGCCGTTGAGAAGGCGATCCAAGCAAGTCTGCAGGGAATTCCTCAACTCCCTCCACCTCCTCCAAGGGTAGAGGACGCCCCTCAAGTCTAGGCCAAGGACGTTCCACAAGTACAGTTCCAGGCCAAGGACGCTACCCCTGCTCAGCTGCCGCCTCCTCCCCCTGCTAAGCTGCCGCCTCCTCCCTCTGCTCTGCTCAAGGTGAAGCCTATCTCAGTGGTTCCGCCCAGCACCTCATCTGCCCCCCCCACCAAAGCTAAGATCAGAACTCCTACTCCCTCTCCTCCCAGAGCTTCAACTCCGCCTCCTCCTCCGCCTGCTCAGGGCGTCTAGGAAACTGCTCAAGTCAAAGGGACGCCTCCTTCAACCGTCCCTACAGAGTCCTTGGCAAGGACTCCAGCTGAGGACGCGCCTCCTACAGAACAGGCGTCCGCAGCTGAGGACACTAAAATGGTTGAGTTCCAAGAACAACGGGACGAAGCCTCAGATGAAGAGGACGCCCCTCACCAGGATGAGGAACCTGAGGACGAGGAGGGAGATGGAGATGAAGAAGACGCTGGTGATGAAGTGATAGTGAGCAATGGCTCCAAGTAGAAACGCCTCAAGAAAATCCTATCGCCGCTCCTCTTCACCGCCCAGTTTCTGGAAGAGAATCAACGCCAAGAGTTCTTGGAACTACTTGAGTTCCAAGGATGGACGCACTTAGGCGCTGAGGCCGCAGATGTTGACCCTGATGAGGTTCTCCGTTTCTACTCCAAGTTTTAAATCACAGAACTTAACGGGAAGCCTCAGGGGACGTTTGAAATCGATGGGGACGAGTACTCAGTCGCTGACGGCACCGTCCGCAAAATGCTAGGCCTGCGTCCCTCTCGACCAGATGCTCTCCATGATCTGCCTTGCAAGAACTTTGGCCGCTTCTCCCAGGACGAAGTCTTCAACAGAATATTCAATGGGAGACAGCCAGCTGCTAAGGACAGAGTCGCTCACTGCCTAACCAAGACGGGCGTCCTTGCGCATCACTTCATTGTGCGCATGGATGATTGACTTAATCCAGCAGGTTCATGACACCCTCCACACCCACACAGAACTTCTGGAATGCAACAATGAGCTCCTTGCGCAGAATAACTATCTTCAGGAGCAGAATCTCAAGGCTCTCGGCAAGCGTCCCCGAAAATGATCACCTCCCCCCTCTCTAACCCTGAAACAGTTTATCGCTTGTTTTTGTTATTTTTTTTCTTAAGACTTTGGGACGATGTCCCCGTTTGGACCATTCTGATTGTAATGACCGTACTCTCTCTTCATGAATGCAGTTTATTACGTTTGTGATTCATTTTGTCTAAGCGTTCCTTTCTTTAGTTATGACTTCGTGCATGCATGCTTCTCAACTTGTTCTCCTTTTCGATGATGCCAAAAGGGGGAAGTATAGTTTTGTAGAGATGCGATTATTATTAAGTTGTCATAGAAAGCATGTGTTTAGGGGGAATTTCGACCAAGTCCAAAGGACGCTAGTTAAGAACAAAATAGGACGCACTTAAAAGACAGTGTTGCTGCCAACCTAAGCTAAAAGAAAATCAAAGTGTAGTTCCTCATGCTAAAAGCTTTGCTTCTGTGCGCATCATTTGAAAGAGTTTGTCATCATCAAAAAGGGGGAAATTGTTGGGACGATATTAAGGACGCCAGTCGTTAATATCTAAACCAATAATAATCGTCCCTTGTTTTGATAATGACAAACTCAAAGGTATTTGATAAGTTGTCCAAGTGTTGATCTCAGGTAAGTCCAGTGGACGCACATGAGCGAAAAGGACAACAAGTGAACGGCAGTCCCTAAGCTGTAGGGACGCACGGTTCCAGAACTTCCAAGGATAAACGTAATTGGCGAAGTTCCTGCGCAGATAGAATGGCGTCCTCATCAAGAAGGGACGCGCGCCAAAATACGAACGAAGTTCAAATTCAAATCAAGGCCGCCCCAACATGATTACATCACGTCCGGCCGTAGTCCTCAGAAGGAAGCTTCCTTTGTCTGGACACGTGTAGACAATGCCAAAGATGTCGCTTTCCTAGCGATGGTCCCCTACCCACGCGGAGGCTTCCCAAGCGTCAACAGAGTTGACTTCCTCAAGAGGCTCATCGCACCGTTGATCAAAGGTCAAGGATCCTGCCCAATCTCAGAGGACGCTAGAGGATAAGAACCACTTCCGCTATAAATACCCTCCCAAGGGTATGCATAGCGTTGGTGGACTTTGAAGACTTTCTCTCAAGCTCTCCCGAAGCATTCAAGAACACCAACGAAGATCGAGAAGATCAAGTGAGCTTGAAGCAAGAGAAAGAAAGTCCAACCACATCAAATCCAATACAAACCACAAATCTGTTAGAGTTGTAGTTTGTCTCTTACAACGGACCGTGAGAGACGTGAGTGATAGCCTCCTTATAGCTAAGAGTGTTAGGTTACTTGTTAGGTTGAAAGGAGTGTTACTAGTGAGACTAAGGACGGACGCTTAGCTCAGAGAAGTGTAACGACTCGCCTAAGTTGTAAGGACTCACTCTCAATAAGATAAGGGACGGCTATTGAAAATCTTCCAACGGAGGTAGAGGTTTACCCACAAGACTAGTTGGTCTTAGTGGGGTTCCTCTCTAAATACTTGTGTCCACTTATCCTGTTAAGTCTTCTTTCCGCTGCACTAAAGGACGCCCTTAACCCAGTTAAGGACGCCCTCATTAACTGACTTACGATCCAACACAAGGTTTTTTTTAGGGCAAGGTTTTTTTTTAAAAAAAAAATTAGGGCTAGGGTTTTTTTTTTGATCTGAAGGGCAAGGGTTAGGTTAGTACGTCAAGCAGTAGCAATTACGAAACCCCACAAGGGGTTTTTTTTTAAAAAAAAAATTAGGGCAAGGGTTTATCAAGCAGTAGCAATCTTCATTGACATGGGCGAGCCATTGACATGTTTCCCCCCTTTTGAGATCTGTTGTAAGAGCATCCACAATGGAGAGATATGGGGGATTTCTTAACTTAAAAAGAAAAAAAGAAAAGAAAAGAAATCTGACAAAATCAGAGTTTTGCAGAGAATACTTGCAGAGAAATTTCTACTGCAAGAGATAAAACAGGAGAGAGAATAAAAATTTCTCTGATTTACCTGACACAAATCCTCAAAGATTTTATTTTAACTTTATTTTAATTTTTAAGAAATGAGGATGAATTTCTATATTGTGGATGCTCTAATCGTTTCTAAACTCTTTGTATTTTCCAGTTTATTTATTGAAATTTTGCCAAATCGCAAAAAAAAAGGGACTCAATAAATGGAATTACGAAACCCCACAAGGGGGACTCAATAAATAGAATGATCCATCTGAAATCTTATCTACATTCGTAACAAACTTTGCATTGCCTTGATACTATTTAAACTCTTATTTATGTCTTTTGGTTAAGATTTCATTTTGTGATAGAAATAAAAAATATACGTAGTAGTAAAGGATGGTTTTTTTTACATCCTTCATATAGTTTAAATACAACTTTTCTGTCGAAATTCCACCGATTTGAGAAGATTCACAGTCCCTTCCCTTCCCTTACACAGTTCTTTCCATCACTGTTCGACTGAAATGTGCCTGATTCTCTCTTTATTTTAAAACCAGCCAAACGGAGGAGTGTCCCTGCCCTCCCCTCCCTTCCTTTAAAATCTCCCCAAATTGTCAAGCTTATTACGGCCGATGTCAAATCGACTTCTGCAGCTGTCAGTGCAAAGCACCTCATTGTCGCCTTGATAAATTCTTCTTAAGTACTCTTTCTACCAAAAAAATAAACCAAGTCTTCAAAGGGGACGAGACAGTTAATACGTCCGTACTTTTAATTAACATTGAACAAAAGTCAAACCAATTCTAAATGCTCGACCATTTCTGAATTATTGTGAGCACTTTGATTGCATCAAGGATTTATTTGCTTGGTTTTGTTTCTTCTCAACGTAGACCGTAAATCTCACACATTCCATGTAAATTCTCACACGTATATTATTTGCTTGGTTTTGTTGTACCTGTTCAATTAACCACGGTTGATCTCTTCGTCACATGTAACTTCTGACCAAACGCAAAGGCAATCCTCGTATATCATGTTACTACTAGTAGTGCAATGCACGGTTAAGGAACAATCGAATATATCCAAAATGGAACGTGCAACGAGGGACAGGATGAAAGTTTATTTCACAACTACCGATGTTGGATCGTAAGTCAGTTAATGAGGGCGTCCTTAACTGGGTTAAGGGCGTCCTTTAGTGCAGCGGAAAGAAGACTTAACAGGATAAGTGGACACAAGTATTTAGAGAGGAACCCCACTAAGACCAACTAGTCTTGTGGGTAAACCTCTACCTCCGTTGGAGGATTTTCAATAGCCGTCCCTTATCTTATTGAGAGTGAGTCCTTACAACTTAGGCGAGTCGTTACACTTCTCTGAGCTAAGCGTCCGTCCTTAGTCTCACTAGTAACACTCCTTTCAACCTAACAAGTAACCTAACACTCTTAGCTACAAGGAGGCTATCACTCACGTCTCTCACGGTCCGTTGTGAGAGACAAACTACAACTCTAACAGATTTGTGGTTTGTATTGGATTTGATGTGGTTGGACTTTCTTTCTCTTGCTTCAAGCTCACTTGATCTTCTCGATCTTCGTTGGTGTTCTTGAATGCTTCGGGAGAGCTTGAGAGAAAGTCTTCAAAGTCCACCAACGCTATGCATACCCTTGGGAGGGTATTTATAGCGGAAGTGGTTCTTGTCCTCTAGCGTCCTCTGAGATTGGGCAGGATCCTTGACCTTTGATCAACGGTGCGATGAGCCTCTTGAGGAAGTCAACTCTGTTGACGCTTGGGAAGCCTCCGCGTGGGTAGGGGACCATCGCTGGGAAAGCGACGTCTTTGGCATTGTCTACACGTGCCCAGACAAAGGAAGCTTCCTTCTGAGGACTACGGCCGGACGTGATGTAATCATGTTGGGGCGGCCTTGATTTGAATTTGAACTTCGTTTATATTTTGGCGCGCGTCCCTTCTTGATGAGGACGCCGTCCTATCTGCGCAGGAACTTCGCCAATTACGTTTATCCTTGGAAGTTCTGGAACCGTGCGTCCCTACAGCTTAGGGACTGCCGTTCACTTGTTGTCCTTTTCGCTCATGTGCGTCCTCTGGACTTACCTGAGATCAACACTTGGACAACTTATCAAATACCTTTGAGTTTGTCATTATCAAAACAAGGGACGATTATTATTGGTTTAGATATTAACGACTGGCGTCCTTAATATCGTCCCAACAATTTCCCCCTTTTTGATGATGACAAACTCTTTCAAATGATGCGCACAGAAGTAAAGCTTTTAGCATGAGGAACTACACTTTGATTTTCTTTTAGCTTAGGTTGGCAGCAACACTGTCTTTTAAGTGCGTCCTATTTTGTTCTTAACTAGCGTCCTTTGGACTTGGTCGAAACTCCCCCTAAACACATGCTTTCTATGACAACTTAATAATAATCGCATCTCTACAAAACTATACTTCCCCCTTTTGGCATCATCGAAAAGGAGAACAAGTTGAGAAGCATGCATGCACGAAGTCATAACTAAAGAAAGGAACGCTTAGACAAAATGAATCACAAACGTAATAAACTGCATTCATGAAGAGAGAGTACGGTCATTACAATCAGAATGGTCCAAACGGGGACATCGTCCCAAAGTCTTAAGAAAAAAAATAACAAAAACAAGCGATAAACTGTTTCAGGGTTAGAGAGGGGGGAGGTGATCATTTTCGGGGACGCTTGCCGAGAGCCTTGAGATTCTGCTCCTGAAGATAGTTATTCTGCGCAAGGAGCTCATTGTTGCGTTCCAGAAGTTCTGTGTGGGTGTGGAGGGTGTCATGAACCTGCTGGATTAAGTCAATCATCATGCACTGGTTCTCGATCATCATTCCCATCAGATACTTCGTAGGATGCTTCTCGGCCTCATCAGGGACGCTCATACCATCGAGCTCGTCCTCGTCATCAGCAGCGTCCTCAGCTGGCGTCCCAACTGCTTGAAGATTTTCAGCCTCTGGATCTCCTTCCTCAGTCTCAGCAGCAGCAGCAGCTTGAGCTTTCCTCTCAGCTTTAGCTTTCCTCTCAGCCTCCTTCCGTTCCTTTTCCATTTGGCGTTTGACAGACGGAAGGGGCTCATCGCACCTGAGTTTTCCAACTGGGGGCAAGGTGATTTGCCTAACGTCCCAGTGGATGCCAAAGGACTGTTCTTGTTTAGGAGCATAGAGTCCCTGCTGCTTGAGGATTTGCTTGACCAGACCGGGGAAGGGAAGAGAGTGTCTGCCTCCTGTGCACTTGCCCATGTGCTCCAAGATTACCCGTGGCAAGTTTATCGGCTTGCGTTCCAAGAAGGCGTCCAGTAGGATACTATCAGTGATCTGGACAATGGACTTCTTTTCTTGGCGGGGGACGACCATGCGCACAATGAAGTGATGCGCAAGGACGCCCGTCTTGGTTAGGCAGTGAGCGACTCTGTCCTTAGCAGCTGGCTGTCTCCCATTGAATATTCTGTTGAAGACTTCGTCCTGGGAGAAGCGGCCAAAGTTCTTGCAAGGCAGATCATGGAGAGCATCTGGTGGAGAGGGACGCAGGCCTAGCATTTTGCGGACGGTGCCCTCAGCAACTGAGTACTCGTCCCCATCGATTTCAAACGTCCCCTGAGGCTTCCCGTTAACTTCTGTGATTTCAAACTTGGAGTAGAAACGGAGAACCTCATCAGGGTCAACATCTGCGGCCTCAGCGCCTAAGTGCGTCCATCCCTGGAACTCAAGTAGTTCCAAGAACTCTTGGCGTTGATTCTCTTCCAGAAACTGGGCGGTGAAGAGGAGCGGCGATAGGATTTTCTTGAGGCGTTTCTGCTTGGAACCATTGCTCATTATCACTTCATCACCAGCGTCTTCTTTATCTCCATCTCCCTCCTCGTCCTCAGGTTCCTCATCCTGGTGAGGGGCGCTTCCTCTTCATCTGAGGCTTCGTCCCGTTGTTCTTGGAACTCAACCATTTCAGTATCCTCAGCTGCGGACGCCTGTTCTGTAGGAGGCGCGTCCTCAGCTGGAGTCCTTGCCAAGGACTCTATAGGGACGGTTGAAGGAGGCGTCCCTTTGACTTGAGCAGTTTCCTCGACGCCCTGAGCAGGCGGAGGAGGAGGCGGAGTTGAAGCTTTGGGAGGAGAGGGAGTAGGAGTTCTGATCTTAGCTTTGGTGGGGGGGGGGCAGATGAGGTGTTTGGCGGAACCACTGAGATAGGCTTCACCTTAAGCGGAGCAGAGGGAGGAGGCGGCAGCTTAGCAGGGGGAGGAGGCGGCAGCTGAGCAGGGGTAGTGTCCTTGGCCTGGACCTGTACTTGTGGAACGTCCTTGGCCTGGACTTGAGGGGCGTCCTCTACCCTTGGAGGAGGTGGAGGGAGTTGAGGAATTCCCTGCAGACTTGCTTGGATCGCCTTCTCAACGACGTCCTTCTCTGCTTGCTCTTGCTCTTGGCGCGCCTTCTCCTCTTTTTCCAGTTGAATTTCGGAGAGACGAATGGCGGCCATTTCTTCATCTGTGACGCCCTCAAGCTGAGCAGAGGTCTTGAGGCGTCTCTTTGGGGCAGGAGGGGGGGAGGAAGGGACTGGTTTTAGGGGGGTGGAGGAAGGGCCTTCTAGTTGGAGCTTTGGAGGAGGAGGGGGAGAGGAAGGCCTTTTACGTTTGTGGGATGGGACGGAGCCCGCAGGAGCCACGATGAACTCCATTATATCTGGGAGGAGCGCGGCGAGCTCGTCCACCGTCCCACCAAACGAATCACGAATGATTCCTGGCCCCATGAACGGAGGGTTGGTGTTGTTGGTTTCCTTGAGGCGGGGCTTGACGTACGTTACCATGAAGTAGTAAAGTAGTCGTTGGATTTTGGGAGGATGGTCTTTCTCGAGCCAGTCCTCAATGAGTGGGTCAAGGGGAGGACGGCGTTTAGGGTCGGCCGGGAGTCCAAAAACGGAGCTTTTATTGACGTTGTCGGGTTCAGGCTCGGGTTTGAAGGGCTTCTCAAGGAATTTGAAGCGTTTTTGAGCGGGTTTGGATTGTGGCCGGGAAGACTGGGGTTTTTGTGGAGGAGGTTGAGATTTTTGTGGCTGAGGCGGAGTGGTTGAGTGGCGGCGTTGGCTGCTTTGAGAGGATGACTGGGGGCGAAGGGGTTCATGGCGCCCAGTTGGTCGCCCTCTCGAATCCATTAGAGATCGGCCTTTTACTGGTGTAATGGATCTTGCCGGATTCTGGTTTTTCGCCGCCGACGAAGACGGAGAGGATTTGGTGGTGTTTCTTGTGTTGGCCATGTTGTGAGAATGAGGGTTTAAACAGAGGAAGATTAGGGTTGAGGAGAAGATTTTGGGATTTGAGATCTGGGATTTGGGTTTGAGAGATTTCCAAATTTGAGCAAGCAACAAGGGAGCGAAGAAGAGTTTTCAGAAGGTGCAGGGGCATATTTATAGGAAGAAGACGAAGTGGAACAGTCAGGGGTAGGAAGGTAGTTTCACTTGGCTTTCTCCATCCTCAAGCTTGCACGTGGCTTCCTTCTTGGCGAAGAAACCCAGCTGTTAAGCACCCGTTGCACATATCCCGAGATTCACTCTGAATTTTCTCTGAGACGGTTCAACTTCTCATTTTTGAAATTCAAACTTCTCACAACTGCAAAGGACTCTGTCTTAGCGTCCGTTCAACACACAATATTACTATTTTGAACTGAACTGCGGCGTCCCAAACACTGATCATAACCTCTGAACCTAGAACTCTGTACGGACTGTTCTTCGGCTCTTAACACGCGTCCCTTTGATCACTTAGAACCATTTTTGAAAATCAAGCAAGTGCGTCCCGTAAAGATAAAACAAAGAACATTCATAGGACGCGTTTGCAGGATTCTCGGCTTAGGTAAGCTTAGAGTTCCCATCATTTCGGCTTGTAATGAGGGTAAGGTGATCAGGGATACTCTTGAGATGAAAAGCGAAATGAACATCGTTCAAAACATAAGTAAAACAGATGTCTTAGACTAGCGTCCTTAAAAGATGACTTTAATGCATGACATACTTTAAAACGAGTTCTCAACAAAACATAGCCAATCATAGAGGGAATAATAGAACGGGACTTGATCATGTAAAAGTTATCATCCCCAAGAGCAACCTAAGGTGCTCGAAGGGACGTCTATCAAGTGCTTTTGTGAAAATATCGGCCACTTGGTCCTCAGTCCTAACATGATCCACTCTAATTAATCCAAGTTCAACATTATCACGAAGGAAATGATGTCTTATATGAATATGCTTCGTCCTAGAATGATGAGCAGGATTCTTGGCAATACTTATAGCACTGGTGTTATCACACAAGATAGGGACTGCGTTGAGGAACGTACCGTAATCTTCAAGTTGGTACTTGATCCATAGGACTTGTGAGCAGCACGAAGCAGCAGCCACGTATTCAGCTTCCGCAGTAAAGAGAGCCACGGAGTTTTGCTTTTTGGATCCCCAAGACACAAGACAAGAGCCCAGGAATTGAGCCATTCCCGAGGTGCTCTTCCTATCCACCACATGGCCAGCGTAGTCTGCGTCAGAGTACGCTACCAGGTTTAGGGACGTCCTTCTGGGATACCATAGGCATAGGTCATCCCGTCCCTTGAGATATTTGAAAATTCTTTGCATGTGGGACTCCTTTGGATTTGCTTGGAAGCGGGCGCACAAGCACACAGCAAACATGATATCGAGACGACTTGCCGTTAGGTAAAGCAAGGACCCTATCATTCCTCTGTAGAGCTTTTGATCCACACTCTTGCCTTCTTCATCAGCATAAAGACGAGTGTTGGGGGAGATGGGAGTATCAATGGGCTTTGATGAGTTCATCCCATATTTCTCGAGCATTTCACGAATATACTTCTGTTGGTGAATGCGCGTCCCTTCCTTGAGCTGAGTGATTTGGAGTCCCAAGAAGAAGTTGATTTCTCCTATGAGGGACATCTCAAACTCACTACTCATCAAGTTCTTGAATTCCTCTACAAGTTTCATGTTAGTGCTTCCAAATACTATGTCATCGACATAGACTTGGACAATCAACACATCTTTAAGGACTTTCTTTAAGAACAGGGTTTTGTCAATGTTACCTCGTGTGTACCCGTTGGACAAGAGAAAGGACGCAAACCTATCGTACCATGCACGAGGGGCTTGCTTGAGTCCATAGAGTGCCTTGTCCAAGAAGTACACATGATCAGGGTGATCAGCGTCCTCAAATCCTGGGGGTTGGGCAACGTACACTTCCTCTTTAAGCTTACCGTTGAGGAACGCTGTCTTGACGTCCATCTGAAAAAGCTTGAACCCTTTGTGAGCAGCATAGGCGATGAGGAGGCGAATGGCTTCTATTCTGGCCACAGGAGCGAAGGTCTCATCATAATCAATTCCTTCCTCTTGCCTATAGCCTTGAGCCACCAGCCTTGCTTTGTTTCTTGAGACACGACCACTCTCATCAAGCTTATTCCTGTAGACCCACCTTGTCCCTATTATGTTTTTGTTCCTCGGACGAGGGACGAGGGTCCACACCTTGTTTCTCTCAAATTGATTGAGTTCTTCTTGCATGGCTTGGATCCAATCAGCATCCTGAAGTGCCTCCTTTATGTTCTTTGGTTCAATTAAGGACACAAAGGCGTTGAATGCACAGAACGCTATGTTGACATTATGGGACTGATTCACAGCTGATCTTGTTTGGACTCCTTTGGAGATATCTGAGATGATTTGATCTGTTGAATGAAGTCTTGAAAGGTTGGATCCCTTATTAGTAGCGTCCCTTGCAGGAGTACTTCTAGGATCCGACCAATCAGAGTTATCGGAGTCATACTCATTTTCTTCATTGAGAGGGTCAGAGTGTTCCCCCTCAGGTGGAGCGTCCACTCCTTGACGTGGATCGCCTTGCAAACTTGATTCACCCACATCATCCTGAGCTACACTGGGAGCATCCACTGAGACTTCTTCGGGGTTTGGAGAGGCGTCCTTAGGAACATAGTATTTTCCTGAGGACCCAAAATCAACTTCATCATCGGAGTCGTCCTGCTGTTGGGATGATGAGCGTTCTTTCTTCTTTGGTTTTTCTTTGTGAGAGGAGCTTTCTTTGAACACAACATGGATGCTCTCCTCAAGCTTTAGAGTTCTTTTGTTGAAGACTCTATATGCTTTGCTGGTGAGGGAGTTCCCAAGGAATATGGCCTCGTCGCTTCTTGCGTCAAACTTTCCAAGTCTTTCTTTATCATTGTTGTGAACAAAGCACTTGCACCCAAAGACTATGAGATAGTCGATGCGAGGCTTCCTTCCATTCAACAATTCATAGGACGTCTTCTTCAACAAAGGACGGATCATGGCTCGATTGATAATGTAGCAAGCTGTAGCAATAGCTTCTGCCCAGAAGTACTTGGGGATGCTATTAGCCAACAGCATAGTCCTTGCCATATCCTCCAGCGTCCTATTCTTTCTTTCCACAACGCCTTTTTTTTGAGGAGTCCTTGGAGCCGAGAAGTTGTGTGAGACACCATGTTGATCACAGTAGGCCAGGAACTTTGAGTTCTGAAACTCCGTCCCATGGTCTGATCTTATGGCTTTGAGAGGCGTCTCCAGAGCAACTTCTACTTGTTTGATGAAGACTTTGAATGCGTTGAAGCAATCTGTTTTTGATGCTAAGAAAAGAACCCAGGTGAATCGAGAAAAATCATCTACAAGAACGTAAATGTACCTCTTTCCACCATGGCTCAACGTCTTCATTGGTCCACAAAGATCCATATGAAGAAGTTCCAAAGGCTTCTTCGTACTGACTTCGTTTTTGGACTTGAAGGACGATCTTGTTTGCTTCCCTTTGATACAGGCTTCACACTGTTCAATTTTCTCCGGATCAATTTGGGGAAGTCCTTTTACAAGATTTCTTTGATGTAGCTTAAGGATTGTGCTTGGTCCAGCATGGCCAAGCCGGCGATGCCAGAGGTCAGCGTCCTCTTTTGACACAGATAGGCACAACTTAGATTTAGGCTTGAACTCCTGGTTGAAGATGTAGACATTGTTCTGGCATACTCCTTTGAGAACAACTTTGTTGGACTTCTTGTTGATAACGAGGCACTCCTTTGAGTCAAATGTGACTAGGTTTTCACCTTGGTCACGCATTTGAGAGACACTTAGGAGATTGAAGCCAAGTCCTTCAACAAGATTGACATTTGAAGCTTTAATGGACGGATTGAGAATAGCAGTTCCCGTCCCTTTGATCTTTCCCTTGCCCTTGTTGCCAAACGAGACAGTTCCTCCCGTGGCACTACTTTGTATAGAAGTGAGATGGATCTGGCTTCCTGTCATGTGATTTGAGGCGCCACTATCAATGATCCATGGGCGTCCCCTCACTACCACCTGCCAAAACAAAGTTAGTGTTTGGCGACCCAGGCAAGGTGTTCCTTACCTGGTTCGTTACAGAAATAGAACTCTGGTTCTGGCATGTAGTCATTTATATTCACATCATTTGAAATAGCATGCTTTCGGAAAGATCTCTTAGAACGTTTAGGACGTCTGGGGTTAGCCTTGTGGACAGACTCATTATTTTCAACGTTAGTCCTAGCTGCTTCTCCCCGTTCAATGTCTTTCTTTAGTTTCAAACATTCATATTTGAAGTGATTTCCTTGTCCACAATACCAACACGTCCTGTAGTAAGTACCAAGGTAGTACTTCTTGTTAGGACGTTGGATTTTGTTCTTTTTCATCTTTTGGGGGTCACAGACTTTTGAATCTTCCCCCTTAGCAATTTTCTTGTAGATCTTATGACTAGTAGAGTTAGTGTAGTAGTCCTCTTGACCTTTCTCTCCACTTTCTAGGACTCTAATTCTTTCAAGAAGATTCTTGGTCTTTTCCCTTTCCAACTCAAGTTCTGAAGTTTTGCTTGCCTCAAAGTCGCTAGGGAGGGAGTTCCTAGAGTCAGACTCATAGCCTAGTCCTTTCTTGGCTGGGACAAACACCATTGGTCTAAATTCCTCAATGATAGGACTCTTTCCTAACACTTTGACTTCTTCTCTAAGGTTAGCGTTCTCTAGTTTGAGACACATCATTTCAGTTTTTAGGGACTTGATTTCCTCACAAGAGGACTCTAGTTGAATTGTCATGGGACTACAACTTTTACATTCAACCACAATGTTTTCATTTTCAAGTTCCATTTCATCCATTCTATTTTGCATGCTCACACTTTCTTCCATGATTTTTCCAATGATTAATAAGCTGGGACTTAGAGCATTTTTCTAAACACTTCATCATGGTCTCACGGGTTACCTCATTTTCCGATTTCGGAGCGTCCTCTTCAGCAACTGTGACGTCCTCCATAGCCATGAGTGCTATATGTTCGTTATCAGAGGCGTCCTCAACAGCTATGTATGCCTCTTGTTCATCGGGTTCTTCATCATCTGAACTGACATTATCCCATGCAGATGCAAACGCTCCAATGAGAGCCTTCGTCCTCATGTCCTTTGAGGATATTCCCGTTGTACATCTTTTAGCAAAGTGTCCTTTCTTGTTACATTTAAAACAAGTAAGTTCTTTCATCTCTGCCTCTGTGTACTTGGGACTCTCTTTCTTAGGCATCTTGTTCTTGTTGAAATGTTTGCTCCTTTTGCCAAAAGAACGTAGAACTTTGTTAAAGAGAATAAGTCCTTCTTCTTCTTCAAGCTGTTCCTTAGACTTGCTTTCTTTTTCTTTCAAAGTTTGAACGCGCATCCTTTCACGGTTCTCATTCTTATTTGCTTCCACCATCATAGCGAGTTCTTGTTGATGACGAAGATACTCAGCGTACTCTGGTGTTGATGTCATTAAGGCGAGATCTGTCTGAGGGTTCCTAGCCAATTCAGCCATATCGGCTTCCCTTCTTGCTTCATAGCCTCTCAGCTTCCCATAGATCTCTTCCATATCCAGGGTCTTGTTGGCTGTATTCTCCTTGAACGTAGTCCTATCAAAATTCCATTTCCCTGTGAGTCCATCAATGACTACTCCAACTCTGTTCCTCATAGGAATTTCAGCTTCTGGGATGCCCAAGTTTCGCATCTTGGTCACAAGGGCTTCAAAGCGGTACGAGTAGTCCTTGATAGTTTCATTAGGCAGCATTCTGAAGGCATAGAACTCTCGTTTGATTTCAAGCTTAACGTCTTCCTTCATCTCAACGGTCCCTACGTGGTACTTCTCGAGAGCTTCCCACTGCTGTTTTGCCGTTGGCAAGTTGCTGACTCTGGTGGCGTCCCTCTCACAAAGGGACGCTTGAAGGAAGCATACAGCCTTAGCATTAGTTTCCATTAGCTTGAATTCATCGGGACCCCACTCGTCCTCTTTGTCTTTCTTGTCCTCAGGGACTTTGAGGTCACCCTTCATGATCACCTTCCAGCATTGATAGTTCTGACCTCTACAGAAGTTCTCAAATCTGATCTTCCAGCGGTTGAAGTTGCCGTCCGTCAGACGTGGAGGCTTTGTGAAAGAGATTCCAATGGGTTCCATGTCCATCTTTACCTACAACTCAGTAAGAATCTAGAGCGCCTGCTCTGATACCGATTGTTGGATCGTAAGTCAGTTAATGAGGGCGTCCTTAACTGGGTTAAGGGCGTCCTTTAGTGCAGCGGAAAGAAGACTTAACAGGATAAGTGGACACAAGTATTTAGAGAGGAACCCCACTAAGACCAACTAGTCTTGTGGGTAAACCTCTACTTCCGTTGGAGGATTTTCAATAGCCGTCCCTTATCTTATTGAGAGTGAGTCCTTACAACTTAGGCGAGTCGTTACACCTCTCTGAGCTAAGCGTCCGTCCTTAGTCTCACTAGTAACACTCCTTTCAACCTAACAAGTAACCTAACACTCTTAGCTATAAGGAGGCTATCACTCACGTCTCTCACGGTCCGTTGTGAGAGACAAACTACAACTCTAACAGATTTGTGGTTTGTATTGGATTTGATGTGGTTGGACTTTCTTTCTCTTGCTTCAAGCTCACTTGATCTTCTCGATCTTCGTTGGTGTTCTTGAATGCTTCGGGAGAGCTTGAGAGAAAGTCTTCAAAGTCCACCAACGCTATGCATACCCTTGAGAGGGTATTTATAGCGGAAGTGGTTCTTGTCCTCTAGCGTCCTCTGAGATTGGGCAGGATCCTTGACCTTTGATCAACGGTGCGATGAGCCTCTTGAGGAAGTCAACTCTGTTGACGCTTGGGAAGCCTCCACGTGGGTAGGGGACCATCGCTAGGAAAGCGACATCTTTGGCATTGTCTACACGTGTCCAGACAAAGGAAGCTTCCTTCTGAGGACTACGGCCGGACGTGATGTAATCATGTTGGGGCGGCCTTGATTTGAATTTGAACTTCGTTCGTATTTTGGCGCGCGTCCCTTCTTGATGAGGACGCCGTCCTATCTGCGCAGGAACTTAGCCAATTACGTTTATCCTTGGAAGTTCTGGAACCGTGCGTCCCTACAGCTTAGGGACTACCGTTCACTTGTTGTCCTTTTCGCTCATGTGCGTCCACTGGACTTACCTGAGATCAACACTTGGACAACTTATCAAATACCTTTGAGTTTGTCATTATCAAAACAAGGGACGATTATTATTGGTTTAGATATTAACGACTGGCGTCCTTAATATCGTCCCAACACCTTGCCCTAAAAAAAACCCTTGATAAACCCTTGCTAATGCCTGCTTGACTAATCTAGCTTTTGTAATAAAACAACACTCCGTAATACATGTAAGAAACTTTAAATCTTCAATTCATGGTTACTTTTCTAGACGAAGGACAAAAATAATTCAGGGTCACTTCTCAAAAAAGTAGACCCAATGAAAGAGATGTACGACAGTGGGCAACTGCAACAAGCTTCCCGCCTCGGTAAATGCAATTCAGTACGGCCTGTATGCTTCTACAAGCTTCCCGCCCCGGTAAATGCAATGTGATTTGACACACTCGCACCTATCACTATAAAAGCATGCATTTTCTCAAGTACTGAAGTACTCCGTATTTGAAAAAAATAAAAGTATGCATTTTAAAGCTTCCAGTTCATAGTACACATATTTGTTGCAATTCATAGTCAAGACTCAAGAGGGTGCATATATATGTACTCCGCACATCCGTTCAACGTAATGTCCTATGGTTATATATATTTTCCCATTTATCACCCTTCCTGAAGATGACACCTGTTTAATAAAGGGTATTATGTAAAAATCTGCCTTTTGAAGGGGTTAATGGCGGAAGTGGCGCCACTTTTGTAGTAGCTTAATGCAAATAATTTGAAATATGCAATTACTTATAGATGACTTCATATAAGTATATGTGAGGGCAAGCATAAGTGTATTGCAAGTGCCGGACATTATGCCAGTTCGAAGCATGTCAACACTAGCCTCATGTATATGGAAAAGCTATTTCATATTTCACAATGAATATGTATGTATATGAATACATAAAAATTATGTATGTGGATGAAATCGCTATTTCATATTTCGCGAGTACATAAAAGTTATGTACGTGTACGTATATAATGTACGCAATGGAAAAGAAATTCATATACGTAAAGTTATTTCTTTCTTTTGGTATACACAACTTTAATTTGGAGATATTTACTTATTTGATTTCCACGATATCTCAACGTGATTTTTATATATGTAAATTTTGGTAAGGGATGAATTATAATTTTGGAATAATTTATGCATTCATATTTCTCGGTAATTTTTAAGCATTTTTATATTCAGCTGAGAATACGTGACATTAATAGCATGTTTTTATTCAGTTGATGAGGTGGCGCAAATATTTACGGACAGAGATAGGTTCTGCTTTATACTGTATTGTAGTCCATATGGCCATTTAAGTGCCTAGCATGGATGCTTGTTTTTACGAAAAAACAAACGTAAAGAGATTACCCTTGCCAAATTTCACTTATCAATTAAAGCAATTTTGAAACCATGTGTAAAATCAATTATACATTTTGGATTTTTTTTATCATATATCTAGGTTTCCTTTCCTCTAAACGTACTCATCCATGTTATCTTTATATATATCTCGTTTAAACCTTTAATTTTTTTGGTTGAAATATCTCGTTTAAACCTTTAATTATAACTAGTCCATATTAGCATTACAACACATCAATCATAACCCTTGAGTCACCACAATTAAACTGCCTTTTACATTATTCTTGCATTAACAAAGAAGTTTGATTAATTGAAAGAACGAAGATGTCAGGGAAGGGAGAGGGACAATTGAAAGCCGGAATAAGATATAGGTACGAGACTACAAACCAATTAACAAGTGAATTAACTTAGTATGTTGCGTTATTTACCCAGATTTGGTTTTCCCTCACCATGTTACTATGAGAAGTTCAATTCACGGTTAACAAAGACTATCCAATTTGGAACGTGCAATGAGGGTCATAATACGGAGTTTTGCACACACGACTACTATGCCACTAATGTTTTGTTCATCCTTCACATGATCCACGCAACAGAGAGCACAACGAAATAACACAAAACCAGACGTTTAGTATTAAGGAAGCATCACCCATCTTTGTCGGTCGAACAAGGAACAGAATAACTTGGCTTCGCGTTCGAGACTGCATAGCCAGCACCATCGTGCATCATCGACCCCGTAAACAACCCAGTAAATCCATCCACATCTCGGGTTCGTCACACGGCACCGGCTCCGTCCTGGTTCGGGGTGCCTAGACCATATAGGTGGTTTAAACCGTGCGACGACTATAGGGGCAGGCGTGTTGTAATACAAGAACCGGACGACCTGGCTACGGCATTCGAAGATGCCAGCGCCGGCTGAATTCCAGAGGGGACGGAGCAGATTCATAACCCTCTCGACCAGCTGGTCCTGGTCCTGGTCCTGTTCTTGGGAGTAGAGCAGCACCACGGCAAGCACATAACGAGCTGGGTTGTGCCCTAGCGCAGCCGATCTCTCCAGGCACTCCAGACCGTAGGGTTCATCTGTGCCCCCGAAATACTTGAGCTGTGATCGGAAAATACCTGTTTAAGCAATATTCCACCACATTTCAAGTGAACATACGAATCAGCTTACCAAGCCTTGGCCGTATAAAGCACCAAGGTTCCCGCTATCCGCACACAGTCGGAGGAATGCATACGCAGCTTCCCGATGCTCCTCCAGTTCGAACCGTCGCGTGTAGATGTCCTGCGTTGGCGCCTGCCGGAGAACCAGGGGGTCCTGCCCGCATCGGTTGAAGGGCTTGCAACTACAAAAGGGATCTGTGTGGTATGAACCGAGTACATTCCGGCCAATAGGTGAAACCAAACAAATATAAGGCACTTGGGGGGTTTACCTCTGCCTGCAGTTGAACTGATCTCTCAGAGAACAAGATGCCACCCTCGAAGCGATGTCGATGATGACCTCGTCTGGCAACATACCTATCTCACATCTCGCTGGCCGCACTGCTCTGCCGTTCCCCATCATCGTCCAGGTGCTTGGAGTTTGTTTTGCCAACAGAATGACAAGGAAAAATTAGCCCTCCATTCTCTTTTGGTCTGAAATACGGCCTGGCTTCTTCTACAAGCTCCTCGCCCCGGTTACCATCTCCCACCGTATGGTATACTCGCCCAATACTCCAAATATAGCATATCACCTTCTCCCACCATATGCTATATCACAATCTGTATCATTTTTTTTACAGATTGTCTACAGTAAAATGCTAAATATACCGATTCCACTCCAATTGCTATATCGCTTTACCTTTTTTTTTATCTAATTCCTTTCCTACCCTTTTTACACAACTACATAAACACTCTATTCCATATGTACCCTTTTTAATTTTAGACACATTTTAAATTTGTCCTTTAATTTGACGTTAACAAATTTTGCTAATGATAAAAATTATACCATTATAAAAATCATAACAAGCTTGTTAATTTGAGCCTACTATTGAATATAGTCGGATTAATTTTTAATTTAATGCATAAGCATTAGTTAAGGTTGCATAATAAATAACGTATATTATTCATTATAAGATAGGACAATGGCCTCATCAAAACATTGATGAAGACAAAGAGGATGATGAGATATGAGAATTATTCATTGTGGGATTTTCAGAAGGAAAGATTAAAGGGTTTATAGAATATGGTGTGATGAAAATGGTGATGGTGGCTACCTTATATAGAGGTTTGAAAAAATAGCCGTTATAAAAAGCTTGAAAAAATGCATTGCACACCTTTAAAATTAAAATCAATTATATTTATATTTTAATATATATCTTATAGGGTATGGTGGGAGGAAATTGAAAACACAAGCGTACAGTGCACACATTTGCAATTAAAGCCAATTATATCTATATTTTAATATATACCTTATGTAATTATACCTTATGATGGGAGAAAGAAAAATAATGCACTTATAAATTATTACTCCCTGACGTTAGAGGAATATGCACATAGATCAAGAAAAGAATTAACTTCCCTCTAAACTCACCAATTATAGAATTATTCCAACACGGTCAAGGTACATGCATTTGGTCTACCTATATAACGGAAAGGAAAGCCGAAAGGCCATTCAAAAAATACTACGCTGCTGGAGATAATAAATTCAGCCTTGTCATGCTCACCCAAAAAAAAAAAAATCAGCCTTGTCATTATTACAAAAGCATTGGGATAATGGAGTACTTGATCAGAAAGTGTATGAATTAACGTCACTTTTATATTGAACAAAGATTTAGACGACACTTAAACTGGATCGGAGGGAGTAGTACGTAATAGCAATACAGTAATGAAGTACGGCCTAATAACCTTAAGTTTTTCCCTTTAATTTACAGTATGTGGGAAAGGAAAAGAATAGGGAGTACATTTTTTTTGGATTGTTTGTTTGTACGAAACCGAAAGTGTGTGGCCAAACTCCCCATTTGATGTACTTGTTTTCCGTTCCGTGACTTTTTTTTTTTTTTTGGTTGAAGGAGAGGCGGCACTCTCGGTTCCGTGACTTATGACAAAATTACAAGCAGCAACCTTTTATTTATGGGGTCAAAGTTTCCTATACTGTATTTAATAACTCTAATACAAATAAATTTCGTATGAACTTTTTTTGAATGAAGGGGTGATTCAAAAACTCTGAGTAAAAGAGATCACAAAAAATTGTAGGGAATTCCTAGTTCAAATTTGGGCTGGTTACAAAAGTTATCTCCGGTCTCCCCCGAATTGCACCAAATGCATGGCCTAGGCGGAGTAGGTGAAGGTCAATGTTAAATCGACTTCTGCAGGTTGGCGTGCAAAGCATACTTTGTGACAGTGGTTTGCAGGGGTTGCATTTAATGCAACGTGATTTGACACAACCACACCTGACACTATAACAAAACCATGCTTTTATAACGTTTGCAGTTGATACGAGTAGTATACATAATTGTTGCAACTCATAGTCAAGACTGAAGAGGGTGCATATCAAAGTATTTGACTTCAACATAACGTCGTGTGGTTATATATCGTTCCCATTTATTACCCTTGCATAAGCTTTCATCTGTTTATATACAAATCAACTTTTGTATTGAGTAATGGAAGAAGTGGCGCCAATATAAATTTGTATAGATGAAAAGTACAAAAAAGTTAGACTAGAGACAAACGATCAGATCATCAAACTTGTCCATATGTCTTGCTCTGGACTTGGGATTGATCAAATTGGTTTATATTGAGTGATGTTGCTATGTTGCTATTACTCGGTTGTATTTGGCTCATACGCACATTGAACAGCCATCTACGACATTAAAATCTTCTCTTTTTTTAAAACAATGGTCTGACACTCTGACCGTACCTATCCAAGTTCCAACCGGACTAAAACAAAACTTGATGCCCTCTAATTCTCACGAAAAATCCGACCAAAAAACAGAAGGGTTCACGGGCTTATGTTTATTTTATTTTTTTTGGTCAAGACGGGCTTATGTTTATGTTATAGTCAATTAGTCATCATTAACCTCAAAATTAACGTTAGACATAGAGATAATTTATACCATTAATGTCATGAAAAAGTAATAAAGAATCCATGAAAAATTCAACCAAAAAAAAGAAAAAAAAAAAAAGAATCCATTAAAAAAGTATGAAATATGAGGCGAAGAGGTGTGAGTGGCGTTGGGTAAAGGTCGCTGGCTCCCCAAGGACATCTCCAAGAGCTTCGGTATAATTTTCTTCAAAATAAAGAATCAAAACACATATTTTTCAAAATGATTTTAGTCTAAATCCAACAGTTTTCCCTTTTTAAACATTCTTATATTTATTATATATAAAAATATCATATAAAAAATTATAAAAAGATAAATCAACAAATCAAAAGATGTCATGATAGAACTTGCAATTAATGTCTTCCCCAAATTATTTTGGAGAAATCTCCAAATATAGGGAAATGAACTTATTTTTTTGGAGAAATCTCTTTAATGAAGATTATGATTTTTTTTTGGGTTGAATAATGAAGATTATGATTGGTAAATTGTGGAAGTGAAAACTTGTATTATATTCTCCGTATTTACACTTTTTAAGAATATGAGAAAGTTTTTGAAGATGCTCAAACTTGTCCATTGGTCTTGCTTTTGGACTTGGGATTGACCTAATTGGTTTATGTTGAGTCGTGTTGTTATGTTGCTACTCGGTTATATTTGGCTCATACATAGATAGAACAGCAATCTTTCGACCAAAAAAAAGATAGAACATTTGATAAAAAAAAAAGAAAAAGATAGAACAGCAATGTACGACATTAAAATCATTCTTTTGAAATCCTATATATGTTAACGGTCTTCTCTTTTTAAAATAATGGTCTGACCCATCCAACCGAACTAGAACAAAACTTGAAGCCCTCTTTCTCGTCGAATGGTAACAGTACGTGTCCTCACGAAAAAACAAAAGGGTTCACTAGACCCGCAGTTCACGGGCTTATGTTAATTGTCAATCAGTCATCTTGAACCTCAAAGTTAACGTTAGACACAGAGAAATATAACGTAATTTATACTACAAATAAGGTCATGAAAAAGTAATAAAGAATCGATATTATCTGTTCTTCCACCGCCAGGGGGGAAGCTTGAGATTGTTTAAGCAAAAAAGTATCAAATACGTACGCACCCTCTCGATTTGCAAATCTACTTTTACTCCTCTCTATAAAACAATTGGAATCCATGTAATGAAGGTGAGTTTTTATATGGAGGCCAGGGATGAAATCCAACAATGACAACGATTGTCTGTTATAATATATATATATATATACAAAAAGTAGAAGCTTTGATTTGTGAAAACTGATTCCAAAAATGTGTCGAGCTGGCCTTCATGATGATCCTTTTGTTTTTTCGTCGACTCCAGCCATCTCTCCTCCCGGACCCACCACGACCGCCTCATCCGTCGGCTCTCCACCACCAAAGTCGTCCTCGTCCAATGCCACATCCTCAAGCCAGCTGACAAGTGGTACAAGCCTCCGATATGGGACGACCTCACCAAGCTCGTCGAAAAGGGCGGCGGCCAGCAGCCCATCGACGGCGTCTCCACGCTCCTTCTCAACCTCGATGAGCGCGGCATCCCAATCCGTTACGTTGTCCAGGCGGTCCAGACCTTGGTCCTATGCAACGATCACCGACGTGTGGATTTTCGTGAATTGCTCAACTATAATCTTGCAATCTTGAAAGGATACGGTGATGATAAGAGCTGTCAGCAACATCACTCTGATGGAAAGGAGATCATTAGCCGAAGAATCACACAAAGAGGTCGGTTCTGCGAGCACGGGCATTGCTTAACCGTCTTTCAACAAGAAGGGATCAACTATGAAGCGACTTGCAGCGTTTGCGAAACCGTCATCTCCGGAGCAGCGTACACCTGCGCTGTATACTATGAAGCGACTTTCAACAAGATGGTTAATTTTCATTCAAGTATATGTTCGATCAGCTGTTTTTTTTATCGGTTCATCGAATGCTCTTTACAGCAAGATTGTAGAATAACCAAAATGGTGTTCCTACTACCAGGACCAGAATGATTCATTCAAGTAACCGTCAATACAAGGATAAAAACATATTTCAAGACACAAGTAAACATATTATAGTTGTTGTGAACTCTGCAAATCTAGCAGAGTTCAGTTCACGATCGATGCTAAGTTGCTAACCAGCTCACGCAAGAAGCAAGAAGTTTCGAGAAGAAAAGTAGAGTTTGGAAGTTTGTTATGAATAGCATGAAAAACTTGTCTGACAATCCAGCAAACAGAGTATTTATAGAACAAAGCTACTAGCTAACTAAGCGTTGCCATTTCAGTGGCTAATATTTACAAATATATTAATATCTGAATTCTCTATAGCCCCCTCAAACTAGACATGATTGAAATTGAAGTCCAACCAGCTAGAAAATGATGTTGAGCTCCAAGTGGCTTTGTAAGTGATTCAGGCTATTTTGTATAGGCTAACTTTTGTATTTTGAGGTGATTTAGAGAGTGTTTGGGTTAGCTTTGAGCGTTATTGTAATATGAAGACCGAAGACACAAAGAATGAAGAATCAAGAGTTAAAGAGCTTAAAGACGAAGATTCGCCACTGCATGGATATCGCGGTCGCGTTGTCTAGGACGCGGGCGCGGTGGTGTGAAGGAACGAACCAACCAAGACCATGAAGGCCGCGGTCGCGCTGTCTGTGGCGCGGTCGCGGTAGAAGCCGACTCAGCCTTGACCATTTGAAGACCGCCGCGGGCGCGGTGGTGGTGCCGCGGTCGCGGTGCGACCGACTTTCACGCCGACGATATTTCACCGTTTCTATCTTGTTTCCTTTCTTATCTTTCGGTTTCCTATCTTGTTTAGTCCGAAAAGGTTGATCCTTGAGGCTATATAAGGGGAACCTTTCTAGGTTTTTACGATATCATCCAACTTACTTGTCAATCAATTGTCTTTCAATAAAGATTAGAGTTTTCTTTGTAATGGAGAACTAACTCTCCTCTTTAGTTTATTCAATCAAGGAAGCTTTATTATGAAGTTGTGAAATTCTGGTAATCTCTTTATCCCTAGGTCTTTATTGATACTCTTGTGCTTCATCCCATGATCTATGTTTGATTTTAAGTGCCTGATCAACTTGTTTGATTGACTTAGATCTATTGTTTGATTTAGGATTGGTTGTTGTCTATGCATCTTTCCTATTTCTCAGAACAACTCTATTCTAGGACCGTGGACTAGTTTAGGGAAGAGTATTCAATGGTTAAGTTGTGCATGAGACTCGTAGCTTGATTGCATGATTTGATTTCCTAATATCCCTATGCTCTATGCTAATTCTAGGTTAAGCGTCCTTGCCTAGAGTTATAGAATTGCTTGGACCGTGGACTTGCGATTGCTAAAGATTGGGATTGGAATTGACCTAGGCATATAAAGAGGTGGATGAATTCATGATCAACGGATTAATAAAGTGGAATTGATTGGATAAACTCTACTTGATAACCTTAGATTGAAACCGAATTTCAAAACCCCCCCTTTGAATTCTTGCATGAAAACCACTAAAATCTGAATAGAAACTGATTCCTTTGGGTTCGACCCCTTGCTTGCCTACTATACTTTGTTTGCATGTTTGGGATTTATTTTTGATAAGGGAACAACGACTTTGCCCGAGTCAAATTTTGGCGCCGTTGCCAGGGAATCCTTTTTCTTGTTTTGATTTCGTGTGTTTTCGTGTTCTGCGCTCAAACCGCGCCCGCGGCCCCCTCGGCGCGCCCGCGGTTCGTGCGCAGAACCATCCTTTGGGTGCGGGCCTAACATATGGTCCGTACCCGGTCTACTAATACTTCCCCTGTCCGTTTTGATCCAGAAATTGACAGGACTCTTCGGAAGATAAGGAGGGCCCCCAGAGTGTCTACTTCCTACAATCTTCTTGAAACTCTTTCTCTCTCTGATTCTGAACCAGAAGGCGCCATGGCGGAGCAAACTATTCGCCAACTCACAGCGCCTGATCTCTAGCAACAGCAGCTCGCTGTTCAATTCCCCGAACTCTGGGAAGGTGTGAAGTTCGAACTGAAGTCTGGCCTTATCCACCACTTGCCCAAATTCCACGGGTTAAGCGGTGAGGACCCGAACAAGCATCTCACTGAATTCCACGCGGTGTGCGTGAGTATGAAGCCCACTGATGTAACGGAGGATCAAATCAAGCTCCGGGCTTTTCCCTTCTCTCTTGAAGACACCGCCAAGGACTGGCTCCTTTATTTGGTGTCGGGCTCTATCACTACTTGGGCGGCCATGAAGAAGGCGTTTCTTGAAAAGTATTTCCCCGCTTCCAAACAAACATCTATTAAGAAGCAGCTCAGTAGTTTGGAGCAAGGGAAAGACGAGAACCTCTATGACTACTATGAGCGCTACAAGAGGCTCATCGCGAGTTGTCCTTACCATGGCTACCAGGCCAAGGATCTTATTTTCTATATCATTGAGGGACTCTACGACAATGACAAGAGGCTCGTGAATGCATCTTGTGGGGGTAGTTACGAGAACTTGACCCCAGCTACAGCTTTTCAGAAAGTAGAAATCTTGGCGGAACAAGCCTGCAATCAGAGGTCCAGGACCAATGTGAGGTCCGTTAGTGTGGTAAATAAGTCCCTGAATGCTGAAGTAAGGGAGCTCAAGGATCTTATGAAGCAGCTGCTCACGAAGAAGACGACCCATCAAGTCAACGCTTGCGGTCTCTGTTATGATGCGAGCCAGCACACAGATCAGTGCCCTACTATTCAAGAGACCGAGGAGTCGGTCAATGCGATTGGCAACTATGGTGCGCCCCGGCCCCGGAATGATCCTTACTCTAACAACTACAATCCGGGGTGGGCGAACCATCCTAACCTAAGGTGGAGCAACCAGCAGCAGCAAGATCCACCACAACAGCAGCAGTAGTACGCTCCTCAAGGCCAACAGCAACAATTCCGGTCCAACAACTATGCCCCGAGAGCGCCTGCTCCTTCTCAGAATGATGCTATTACCGCCCTCTTGAAAGAGAACCAAGAGACGAGAGCTGCTGTAAAGAATCTTGAGACTCAACTGAGCCAACTTGCCACCATGATCAATAGGCTCGAGTCTAAGGATTCCGGGAAACTTCTCTCTCAACCGCTCAATCACAAGGAGAATGTGAGTGCCATGAATTTGAGAAGCGGTAAAGTATTGGCGAGTCGGGAATCACCCCCTGGTGATGATCCGCGACCGCATTCCCCTGGCCGCGACCGCGCCGGGGCGACAGAGCATGAAGACCAAGGCTCTGTTGGAATTCCGCGCCCGCGCTCTCCCCTCCGCGCCCGCGAGATTCCAACAGAGAACTCGGACCACGAGAGGCGTAACGAGCCGCGACCGCGGAGTCCGGACCGCGCCCGCGGTAAGGAGGCCGAGCGGAACTTCGAGGCTTTACTCGATTATGCTTTCAAGAATTAATCACCTCCACGCCCGAGCTCTCCTAGACGGAACCGAGCCCCAGCAGCAGAGGAGGACGATGGCTATGTGGCTCAACCTCTTCCACCATTGAATTCTTTCAAGCCCTCTCC
Organism: Polygonum maritimum; assembly: GCA_963924305.1. Classification (NCBI taxonomy): domain Eukaryota; kingdom Viridiplantae; phylum Streptophyta; class Magnoliopsida; order Caryophyllales; family Polygonaceae; genus Polygonum; species Polygonum maritimum. Next base: position 13,230,920 of record OZ002728.1, read on the forward strand.
TCCATTTCCCGATGCTCTCAAGGACACAAGGAAGCCGGCACATGACAAGGAACTCTTCGAGACCTTCGCCAATTGTCGGGTAAATGTTCCTCTCCTTAATCTCATCCAAAGTGTCCCTCGTTTTGTTAAGTTTATGAAAGAGCTATGCACCATAAAAAGAAAGAATAGGACTAGTCCTAAGATTGCAAAGGTAGCTCTAGTTGAAAAGACGCAGGATAGCAAAATTGAGACTTGTAATTCCCTACTCCAAAAGCAATTACCTAAAAAATGCTCAGACCCAGGAAGATTCACCGTCCCTGTCACTATTGGAGAAACTAAAATTGAGCGTGCTATGCCAGATTTAGGTGCCTCCATTAATGTTCTTCCAGCTTGCATGTATGATAGCTTAGGCCTTGGTCTTTTGAAGGAATCTGATATTGTTATTGAATTGGCTGACCACTCTAATGTGCACCCGAAAGGGTTAGTAGAGGATGTTCTAGTGCAGGTGCAGGGTTTGATCTTTCCTGCAGATTTCTATGTGATGGAGATAGGCGAAGGGCGGTACGACCCGGTTCTCTTACTAGGTCGTCCTTTCATGAAAACCGCCAACACGGTCATTGACGTTGTCAATGGATCTCTTTCCATATCTTATGGTGGCAACATGGTCCGAATTGATGTTGATGAGGACCCATATTGATCGTATCCACATCGAGCCAACGACGTTAAACAAAATCGCTGCTTGGGAGGCAACCTAAGGATTAGTTAGATTGTTTTTCCATTCCTAGCTTAGGATTTGCTTGTGTTTTTAGCTAACATGCAGGTACTAGGTCCGAAAGGACACGCCTGGCGTGAAACCGCGCCCGCGCCGCCTTGGCCGCGCCCGCGGTGGATCGTCAGCGCGCCCCGACGAACAGGTACTAGCCCGTGCTCGCGGCAACAATACTGCGTCTCGGTTTTAGATCGTTTTTATTTATGAAAAGAAAGAAACAAAAAAGAGAAACAAAAAGAAACAAAAAAAAAGAAACAAAGAAAGAAAAAAAAAATAAAAAGAGGACTTTTTGGTCCCATTCTACCTTTATATTTTCCATCCATCTATATCCATTCTATCCATCTTCTATCTTTCCATCTTCGATTCCTTCTTTTCATCCATCTTTGTACTTTCCATTCTTTGGCTATGTGTAAAGCCTAAGTATGGGGGAGCTTTGTTTTCCCGAGATTGCATCTCTACGGCTTGAGTTCAAGTATTCATCTATCTCTCGAAGAACGAGCCAAGATACGAAGTTTGCTTACACATCACGCTTTTCGAGACGAAGTCAAGACCTCGTCCCTGCCGAGATTCCACGCCCGCGCTCCATCAACCGCGCCCGCGGTGCACATCCGAGGACAACTTCACTCTCTGCCGAGATTCCGCGCCCGTGCCCCTAATGCCGCGCTCGCGGTTTGCCCACCGATTGGAAATACAAAGTGTTTCATTCTTCTACACCTTTGAAGAGTTCTTCCATTCCACCTCTCTTCATCGATTGTGAGTCTTCTGATATACCTTCTTCCTTGCTTCTATCCTTTCTCTTTGCTTCATTGAGGACACTGAAGGATTTAAGTATGGGGGAGGGAGTACTCGCATTCGATTATCCTAGTTAGCTTAGTTAGAAATTTGCTTCAGATTTTTGATTTTCTTCTTTTCATGGAGCACTTGCACCATATTTTTTGCATAATAAAGGAAGAAAGAAAAAGAAAAAAAGATAGAAAAAGCCATAAAAATTGAAAAAAGGCATATAAATCCTGGGATGAGTCGAAAACCCGAAAGGGCGGCTCAGGTAATAAGCAGGTAACCCGGACCAGCATTAGGCTGGGGTAATATGAGGTTCATGAGTGTTGTGAGTATTTGTGAGCACACCTATTGAAAAATGAAAAGAGCGGTTAGGTGAAAACCCGAAAGGGCGCCTAAGCAGAATTGAGCGGAAAAAAATTCGAGTGTTAGGATCATTCTTGCTTAGGGACTTCGGGGCTTACATGTTAGATTTGGGTAGATCCTAGGTTGCTCTCTTTCATCTTTTTAGAGCTTGAGTGCTATATCTTGTGGTGAGGTGTGTGTTTGAGCTTCATTGTTTTATGCTCATAATTTCTCTATATTTTTGGGTTTGGGTTGTGAGCTGAGTGTTTTTATCTTCCCTTGTATTTCCTGAGATCTTAGATGTGCTACCTTGTTATATTTATTTTGAGCTTACTCGAGGACGAGCAAGATCTAAGTATGGGGGAATTTGATTCAGGCTATTTTGTATAGGCTAACTCTTGTATTTTGAGGTGATTTAGAGAGTGTTTAGGTTAGTTTTGAGCGTTATTGTAATATGAAGACCGAAGACACAAAGAATGAAGAATCAAGAGTTAAAGAGCTTAAAGACGAAGATTCGCCACTGCATGGATATCGCGGTCGCGTTGTCTAGGACGCGGGCGCGGTGGCGTGAAGGAACGAACCAACCAAGACCATGAAGGCCGCGGTCGCGCTGTCTGTGGCGCGGTCGCGGTAGAAGCCGACTCAGCCTTGACCATTTGAAGACCGCCGCGGGCGCGGTGGTGGTGCCGCGTTCGCGGTGCGACCGACTTTCACGCGGACGATATTTCACCGTTTCTATCTTGTTTCCTTTCTTATCTTTCGGTTTCCTATCTTGTTTAGTCCGAAAAGGTTGATCCTTGAGGCTATATAAGGGGAGCCTTTCTAGGTTTTTAGGATATCATCCAACTTACTTGTCAATCAATTGTCTTTCAATAAAGATTAGAGTTTTCTTTGTAATGGAGAACTAACTCTCCTCTTGAGTTTATTCAATCAAGGACGCTTTATTATGAAGTTGTGAAATTTTGGTAATCTCTTTATCCTTAGGTATTTATTGATACTCTTGTGTTTCATCCCATGATCTATGTTTGATTTTATGAGCCTAATCAACTTGTTTGATTGACTTAGATCTATTGTTTGATTTAGGATTGGTTGTTGTCTATGCATCTTTCCTATTTCTCGAAACAACTCTATTCTAGGACCGTGGACTAGTTTAGGGAAGAGTATTCAATGGTTAAGTTGTCCATGAGACTCGTAGCTTGATTGCATGATTTGATTTCCTAATATCCCTATGCTCTATGCTATTCTAGGTTAAGCGTCCTTGCCTAGGGTTATAGAATTGCTTGGACTGTGGACTTGCGATTGCTAAAGATTGGGATTGGAATTGACCTAAGCATATAAAGAGGTGGATGAATTCATGATCAACGGATTAATAAAGTGGAATTGATTGGATAAACTCTACTTGATAACCTTTGATTGAAACCGACTTTCAAAACCCCCCCTTTGAATTCTTGCATGAAAACCACTAAAATCTGAATAGAAACTGATTCCTTTGGGTTCGACCCCTTGCTTGCCTATTATACTTTGTTTGCATGTTAGGGATTTATTTTTGATAAGGGAACAACGACTTTGCCCGAGTCAGTAAGGATGTCAGCAAACTGCAAACTTGACCCAACATGAACTGTGCGAATAAACCCCTCTTGAACCATATCACGAAGGAAATGATAATCGATGCGAAGGTGCTTAGTTTGTTTGTAAAAAACAAGATTCACAGCTAGATGTTGAGCGACCTAGTTGTCACAATGCAAAGGAATTGGGCGAGGTATGTGAACTGTAAGATCATTAAGCAGCCTATTCAACCAAACCATTTCACTAGCCGTATGGGACATACTCCTGTATTCGCTTTCAGCCGTGGACTTAGAAACGTTTTATGCTTCTTTGTCTTTCAAGAAACCAAAGAAGAGCCAAAAAACACACAAGAACAAGTAATGGATCGGTAAGAGAAAGCACAACTACCCCAATCAGCATTACAATAAGCCATCAAGTCCAAATTAGACTTTGCTGGATAGAATAAGCTGCAGTTAATAGTCCCTTTCAAATAACGAAGAAAATATAAGGCAGCTTCCATGTGAGGCGCTCTAGGAGAACCAACAAATTGACTAAGTTGTTGGACTGCAAAGGAGATATCGGGGAGAGACAGATTGAGGTACAAAAGACGACCAACAAGACGTCTGTAAGACTCAGGATCGTCCAAAACAGCACCAACCTCAGGTTGTGATTCCAAATTCTTTTGCACAGGAAAGGGTGCTGCCTTGCAATCAAGTAAGCCAGAATCTGTCAAGAGATCAATCACATACTTTCTTTGATTAATTCGAATTCCTTCAGCAGGCCTAGATATCTCAATACCAATGAAGAATCGAGCAAGCCCCAAATCCTTTATTGTGAATGTTGTATGAAGAGATGTAATCTCATGAACATCATCACCAGTTAACAACAAATCATCAACATAAGCCAAGGCAACTGTCATAGAAGATGATGTCTGTTTAACAAACATGGAATAATCCTGCTTTGATTGCCTGAAACCAAGACTGATAAGATGTTTACTAAGTTCTATGTTCCATTAACGACTAGCCTGTTTCAATCCATAAAAAGATCGAGTAAGCTGACAAACCTTACCTTTCTAAGCTTTAGAATATCCTTGAGGAGGAACCATATAAACCTCTTCATCCAGAAAACCATGAAGAAAGGCATTATTAAAGTCAAGTTGAAAAATAGGCCAACCCTTTGCAGCAGCTAAAGCAAACAAAACACGAGCATAAGTAAATTTTTCCACAGGATGGAACGTGTATTTTAATCTTTATCTTTAATTTCGAGATAGCCCTTTGCAACTAAACGAGCTTTCAATCTTTCAACTTGACCATTAGGCTGAAATTTTACCTTGTATACCCACTTTGATCCAATGGCCGTTTTTCTTGGAGGCAAACTGGTAAGCTCCCAAGTGTTATTCTACTCTAAAGTTGTATGCTCCTTTTCCATTGCTGCAACCCACTCTTTAACCTTGGTAGCTTGAGCATAGGAAGAAGGTTCAATAGTAGATAGCATATTGAAAACAACATGCACATAGTCAGCAGCATAATCAGTGAAATCCTGAGAAGAAATCACATGAAAAGTTGTAGCAAAAGCATCAACATCTTCTGAAATTTGCAATGCATTCTTAGGAACCATAGTAGGACAAATAAAGTCTTGAAAACGTTCTAGAACTTTAGAAACTCTAGAAGATTTCCTTGGAGGAGGCTGAGGAGAAGGAGAATGAACAATATTAGGCTCATCATGATGTCAGGAGGAATGATGAGAATGAGATGAAGACTCTTGATGAGAAGAGATATGTGGAATATTGCTTGTTGGAATAGGTTCATTATGAATCAAGGCAGGAGAAGATATGTCTGGAGTAGAAGATAGAGATACATGAGGCACAAAATCAACAGAAGTATCAACTGTAGGGGAAACAAGAGGCAAATCTTAATGCTGATCAACTGTAGCATCAACTCTGTCAAATTTGAAAGTAAAATAATCTTCCTTTAAAAGTGACATGTCTGGTTACAAAGACTTTTCTAGAATGAAAATCTAGAACTTGATAACCTTTCTGTCCTGGTGAGTAACCAAGCAAGACACACCTCAATGCTGTTGCATTAAACTTAGAAGGTTGGCTTTTATCAATCAAGGCAAAGCAAAGACAACCAACCACTCTAAGCTGATCATAAGAAGCTGGTTTGTTGTATAGCATCTCAAAAGGAGTTTTCCATTGCAAGATTGCATATGGCAACAAATTAATAAGGTGTATAGCACTGAGAACACAATCACTCCGATATTGTAAAGGAAGGTTAGCATGTAGGTGAATTGCTCGGGTTGTTTCAGTCAAATGCCTATGTTTGCGTTCTACCCTTCTATTTTGTTGAGGAACCCCAGGACAAGAACGCTGATGAACTATTCCCTTTTATAGCAACAAGTCTTGCAAAGACATATTCATAAATTCTGTTCCATTATGAGACCGCAAGACTTGAATTTTAGAATCAAATTGAGTTTCCACATAAGCTAGAAACTGTGCAATCTTCCTAAAAGCCTGATCTTTGCTCCTGAGTAAAAATGTCCAAGTTCCTCTAGAATAACCATCCAAAACTGTTAAAAAATACTTTGATCCGCAATAAGAAGATATCCTGTAAGGCCCCCATAAATCAAGATGTATAAGAGCAAAAGGCCTCTTTGCATGTGAATCACTAGAGTTTAAAAGGTAATCTGTGATGTTTAGCAAGAGAACATACATCACAATCAAGTTGTGTTAAACACAATCCGTTCCAGTAATATGTTTCAATTTTGACAAAGAACCATGTCCCAATCTAGCATGCAACAATTCAACTGAAATCCCTTTATTACAAATAGTAGTAAAAGCCTTAGAAGGCTGTAATTTCTTAAAACTCCAAACAACATCAGTTCTAGCCAAACTCTTCCTTGTATCCTTATCCAGCTCATTAGAAAATTTGTATAGACCACCAATCTTCTTTCCAATAGCAACAACCTTACTAGTTGAAAGGTCTTGAAGCATACAATCATGATGACCAAACACAAAGACAAGATTCTCATCTGTGAGCAACTGCGGTACAGAGATCCGATTATGCTTGAATGAAGGGATGTACAAGACATTATGCAAAATCAGTGCATCAGTCACTCTAACAGTACCATGATGATCAACAATTCTTACAGTACCGTCTAGCAGACAAATCTTTATGGGTTTTGGCAAGTCACATATATTAGAAAAACACTTATAATCATAAGTGACATGATTTGTGGCTCCTGAATCAACAATCTAGATACAAAACTGAGATAATAAAGTACTATCATGAGTTAAAGTACTAAGATTACTGTTGGACCCAGAAATAATCCAAGTAGGAAGCAACCCAGTACCAGAGAAGTCCCAGTGCCTTACAGCTACAAGGTACTGTTCGACCCAGGTTTTAGGCGAAGAAGTATCAATACATAGTCGAAGAAGTATCAAGACCCGATTAGTACTTCTTTGCTACCTCTTCAGAGTAAGACAAGACTTGCGGCGAAAGGAAGGTCGGTCGAACAAGATAGATTTTGTCCGAGATATGGTTGTTACAAGATAGAATCTTTCCAAGATATCTTCTAATACATGATAGATTCGCTGCCAGAATGGATAAAGAGTATCCAAGATATAAGATAGATTTTCCGGAAGACTTGTGGGTTAAGATAGATTTATACCTTGTATAAGATAGAATTCCTACCTTTTGTCTATAAATACCTATCTAAACCCACGAAATTGGGGAGGATAGATGGAGGATCATAGCATATCACATCAGATTACACCCCATAGCCCTCGCCAGAGGCATGCATTGTAAACCCTAGAAGGGGGGTCATACCTTCATACATCCATTGTAAACCCTAGAACGGGGTACCATGTTTTTACACATTCATACGCTTTTCTCATCAATACAAACACAATTTTCGTCCTTCTCTTTGATTTATTTCGATCTAGGCCCGATTTAAGCCAAAGTTCTTCCTTGGGTAAATTTTGGTTCAAACAATTTGGCGCCCACCGTGGGGCCGAAGATCGATACAATCATCAAAGGACAAAAGTCTCCACCTTTCTTGATCGAAAGACACAATATCAGGACTGGAAAACACCCATCCTGACCCTCTCGCTACGGTATCAACAGAAATCACAAAAATCAAAGCACCAGATCGCGAGACGAGGAGACGGCAGAACTCCGAAAAAGTCTCAAAGAAGTTCCGAAGAAGTATTGAGCGATCAGCGAAGCCAGAAGTGATGCGATCATCAGGGCGACATCGATGATCATCAAACCAAAGCTGGGGATGATGCAATACTAGGGTTTGATTTGCAAACATCAAAGCCATGTGCTTCGTTATCTCCTTGTCAAATTTCTAGACAGGGAAGCAAGGCAAGCCAATCATTCATTGTTGGTCGCTAAAGAGCCTCTAGGCAACAACTAGGCGGATCGGACCAGTACTTAGCGGGCTGAACGCAACCTGTCGAGTCGACCCTTTCGGATCACGTTTTCCGTCCTTCATATACTGTTTTCCTCGTTCCCTTATCTCACAATTTATTCCGTGTTTTGCTTCTCTATTCTAAGGGTTCAAATTTCGTCTTTATCCTTGTTTGATTACAAATTTTCTAATATGCCGCCAAAAGATAGTCTTTCTTTCTTAATTACGCATCTTATAAATATCGACCTTCTATACTTATACGTATATGTTGTTCACTGGTTTCAATTGCATGACACGTCACCCTAACCTGGATCGTGGGTGACGACACCAACAAGGAAGATTACGAAAGGCGTAATAGATCGGCCTGGACACAGCCATTCCAAGTAAGCCCGCGTACAATAGGACCACATATCCTCACGAAACGTGGCAATATACGAGCAAAAGATGATGGCAAGTGCAGTCCCCTACCATTCCAAAGAAGCTATGATGAACAAAGGGTTCGGCACATCCCTAACAGGGCTAGCCCTGACTTGATTCACTAGTCTCTCACGTGGGAGCATTCAGTCCATTGCGGATCATTTAGATACTTTTCGCCCTCAGTTCACCTCTAGTCGAAAGCAATCCAACGATCTCAACAGGGTACTATTGAAGTCCCAAAGATCCACCAGAGAATTCCTGAAACCATTTTGACCGCGAAAAAGTCTTAATGTAGTCTTGCGACATCACCACCACCTTCGCTAAACTCCATTAAGCTCAAAATCTCTACGGACAAGCTCCTACAAAATATGACCAAGCTTGGGGAATACGTGAGGTGACCAATAAAAGACAAGGCTCCAAAGGTCGATAGAGATACCACCAAGTGGTGTGACTACCACGAGTATCATGGGCACCGGACTCGCGGCTGCATCATGCTAAGAAAAGAGTTGTCTCGTTTAATCATCGAGAGGCGGATCAAGGACTTGGCGCCGGACGCCCAAGTGCCCAAAGAAGTACTGAAGAATCTCCAGCCCGAGCGCTAAGAAAGGCGACATTCTCCAACACCAGACAGAGCGGTCAACATGATATCTGAGGGATCAAACATATGTGGTTGACATACTCAATAGCAAATCTCAGTGCTAAAGAAAGCGATTTTTGGCCGACCCCGACCATCGGGGCACGCTGTCAAGAAATCTTCAACACAAGCCATCGTGTTTGAAGGCACCGATGCAGAAAACCTCCCTCATAACCGGGCTGGGCACATATTGCTATCACGTAATGCCCTTCGGCTTGCGAAACACCGGGGCTACTTTCCAACGATTAGTTAATCGGATGTTCCATAATCACATTGGAAAGACAACGGAGGTGTATATCGACGATATGGTGGCAAAGAGCACAAGCGCTTCCTTACACAGGGGGCACTTGGAAGAAGCATCTAGAACCCTTGAAGAATACAACATGAAGCTAAATCCCCAGAAGTGCATATTCGGGTACCGTCTGGTACTTTTCTGGGGCACGTGGTGACCAAGCGAGGGGTTAAGGCTAGCCCTAACCGAGTTCGGGCGATTGCTCCCTTGAAATCCCCTCTAAGCGTAAAGGATGTTCAAAAGCTGATCAACAAGATAGCCGCGCTTAGCCGGTTCATCTCCAAATCCTCAGATAAGTATTGACTATTTTTTGAAGTACTAAAGAAGTATCAATTCACAGATGCTCGCTGACTTCGTTGCCGACTTTACCCCAACCCCCGAGGAGAACGCGAAAGCAGAAATCCCGACATCGTCCCTCGACGAGCCCTTGGGCAAACGGTTACTGAACACCGAAGGAGACTCGAACGCAAGGGGGCAGGTCTCGGAGTCGTGCTAAAATCGGCAAGGGGGGCAACAACAGCTCAAGCGGTCAAACGTAATTTTGACGCCACTAACAACGAGTGGGAGTACGAAATTCTCATCTTTGGACTAGAGTTAGCCACGGCTCTATCCATCAAGAGACTTAAGGTACGAGTCGACTCTTTACTGATCATTGACTAAATATTAGGCATCTTTGATGCCAAAGACGACATGATGGCAAGCTATCTCAAAACGGTCAAATCCTCGACCAAGCAATCCTAAACCCTAGGGAGTACAACAAGATACTTCTCACTTGCCTACTGCAATCTGCAATGGCCGAATCATCAAAAGAATCAAGGCTAAAGAATCACCACCCGAGCCACTCGCTTCAGATATTCTTCAAAGATCCACCAGTCCAAGGGTCGGTTCAGTCGACGACTAGACCAGGCCATACCTAAACTGGTTCCTACATGGCGAAGAAGGACAAGATCAAAGCCAAAGCCCTAAGATCGAAAGCAACACGCTTCACCATCCTACATGGGATCTTCTTCCACGAATCCACCTCATGCTTCCTACAGCGGTGCGTAGAAAAAGAAGAGGCCGAGAAAATCATGTGCGAAATGCACGAGGAAGACTATAGGAACCACACTAGGGGTCGGAGCTTAGCCAACAAGATCCTCAGGCAGGGGTGGTACTAGCTAACTATTCTACAGGACTAAACCAGGTACGCCTAGGCGTACGAAGCCTGTCAGCGCCACACACCTATCCCACACCACCCAAAGGGAGCAACGGTTCAAACACCATTCTTCCTAGCGCACGGATGTGAGGCCGTCATTCCGGTAGAGATTAGAATGCCCATTACCGGGTACTGACTCACCACTACGGAAAGCAACGAACGAGAACTTGAGTCAGGTTCGGACACCGTCCAAGAACTCAAGGAAGCGGCCCACGCTCGGTTCACAAAGTACCAATTCACCACGAGTTGGGGTTACTTGAACCAATAAGTAACAAGATATTGGCTTAACTGTCCATGGTCAGGGGTTCACTCCCTTGGTTCAGAAAAATCGGTTTCGAGCAGCTATCTACAGAGAAGATTGCACAAATTGGCATATCCCTAGACAATCTCTAGGCAATCTCCAGGCAGTCGCTGGAAAAGTTTCAAAGAAGTTCAGAAGATGGCTCCAAGGCCAAACATTTTCGGCTTCAAAACGACGACTGGGGTGTAGCGACCTTGACACCAGATCAAGCTACAACACCCCTCCAACGTCCTTGCTTGGGCAACAAACCAGGCCAAATACTCATTGTTATTCTCTAGACAACGGCTATGCAGCCGTTGGAAAATCTCCAAAGAAGTTGCGAAGACAGCTTCAAAGCCAGACCTTGATGGTTACAAGAAGACAACAGGGGTCGTCTAATCTAACTACGACACTCCTTAGACCCCCATTCTTTGGGAACAATCCAAGCCGATCACTCACTGATTCATCACTAGATAGCCGCCAGGCCGCAGCTAGAGAACACCGTCCAGTTTGGTCGGTATCCAGGAACCTCAGGTGAGAAGACGACGATGACAATAACCATTGTCACGAACATGATCCAATCGCTGGAAAAACACAGGTTTCATCCGTATCACTCCCAAAAACTATTGTTTACATTCTGCTTTCCCTTTGCGGTTTCTTATAAAGACATTACTAACTTAAGCATTGGAGGATCATTGGGGAAACCCGTGATCACCTATTTTTGACTTCTTGATTATGCATTATCCAACCATGCAAAACGTCAATGGCCAGCCATGGCCCGAATACAGTCCCGAGGCGCTATACGCCAACAATGGCTACAAGACTAAGGTACTTACTTTTACTATCTATACTTTATTACTCGTTCTCATTCTTCCTACATTCTATAATGTCTTCCCGCTCATTCACGAGCCAACGCTAACGACAGTCGATCACGACTCACACGCGTTAAAATGCAAGCCATCTGAAGAAGTATTACTTCTGAATCGATTTGGTCTCATTAATTTTCTGATCATCACTTAACTTTAGTTTAATACTTCTTTAAGACCTCTTTGAATTTTCTTTTAATAAACGACTCCGGGGCACTAGCTCCCACCGTCGATGCATTATCTGTAATTCGTAGCATAGAAGTTTTTCAGTTCTATTTGTGATATTTTGCGAGAAAACAACTCTCCTGCGACTCAACTACCGCTTTAAACGCACCATACACGCTATTTTATGTCTTACCGACTAAACAAATACGCGACAAAAACACACAAAAAACCACTGTAAGTATACATGGTTATACCGTCTAAATAAGACGATGTCGTCACGCATACAACGTGATGAAGTAACCCATAAGTTGGTTACCCCCCATCTAAGTCCAATCAATGTAGTCACATTGGATTAGTACGGGAAGGGGAAAGCTATAGCAACGATAACCCGAGGCCACATTCGCGGGACGCCGCGAGGACAATATATCCTAAGGACTAAACTTAAGGATCCAAAGGACGCCTAATCATAAGCAATTATGCACGGACCTTTGCAGTACACAAAGCGCAAAGACCTGAAAATCTATTCAGGGTCGAACTAATGCGCTATGGGAGGAAGCCACATAACACTTCCTCTCGAATGCTGATCTACTAACGCATTCATACACTCACAGATGCGTCCTTGGACAATCTCTAAGACCGTCACCTCCCTCTAGATTTGCCAACTGACGCAAATAAAAGGGTACTAGCAAAACAGCATATATATATGTGAGTGCCATACCATGGCATCGAAGCTCAATACGAGAAAAACAAGACGTCCCCTACCAACGGACGATGTTTCTCTGGATATTCTCCGGATATTTACTTATACTAACATTATTGCAAAGTTATTTTATTTTAGTGCAGGGACAATACTGAAAGAAGCGCTCCATACAAGGGCGTCGAAACAAAACAAACATACACCCAATCAGGGGTTCGCTTTCGTTCACTCAACGAAGTTAAGTCAAATAAGCGACAAGGGAAACGGTAGAAGCACCCTTCAGTGGCTGGGGTCTTAGAAGCCGCCTCGTCCGAGGGCTCCTCGCCATCGACTTCCTTAGTTGCGTCGGCATCATCGCTGGATAGACGTACGCGAAGATTCACCAGAAATGGCTCAGATGAACTCGCTAATCACGCGTCAGTACTTCTCTGGTCATTCTTTGGTTAAATGACAATTTTATCTAGCCATGCCTAGTTAGTAATCGGTCAGCGTACGAAGATTGCACATAGATCCTGCGTTCAAAGAATCATTCTATCATCATGGGGTTAACTCAACCTCATAAATCAGACCCGTCGTGACGAAGGAGGCTGGGGTCCATTACTGTTGAAGTATTAGGTACGTCAATCACCTTATCCTCATCATCTAGAAGTTCCACGTCCACCTCAAAGGAAGATCCTAATGCTGGGGTACCAAGTGGATAATACTTAACGAAGGTATCTTACGACGTCATTAAGTCCCAATGGTCGTTCTTCGCATCAGAAAAGTCTTGAAGAATCTCCAAGCAAGGGTTCGTCAAATACTAAAGCAATCGTTCTAACCACCACGATTGACCAAGCACTGGGTCACCTTCACAGCTTCTCACAACTTCACTTCCCGAGCACAGTATAACTCATCGAGTATTCGTTATCTTACGTGGAGAATCTCCGATGCAGACCTTAAAAACAGTCAAGTGTACTACCTTAAGAGTACCTTCGGGACATAGCTTCCAAATACACAGGCTCTCAATCCGAGACATGTATCTTCAGTTTCTCAAGTATCGCCTTTGCACGACAATGAGTGTAAGCTCTTGGTTTGTGACTTCGGTCGAGTCTATGCGATGGGCTAGCGGCTTCGATCAGGCTAACACCCGATGCTCACGGTTATCGTCAAGTTAACATGGCCAAGGCTACACAACTTCGATTACACCAACGCTGGCGGCAAGAAGCTTCGGTCAGGTCCGTGCTTATAGCTGACGGCTTCGATAGAGTCCGCACCTCTAGTAAACACTTCTGTCACGAAGACGTCTGCTGTCCAGAAACTCAATTGCTTATATCAACGAACAACTCTTGCAAATAACGAAGATTCGTATCAAAGGCGTGAAATCCATCTTGCCCGTCTCGTCGCCTCAACAACCAAGATGAATTTGGGGTATTGTTGGACCCAGAAATAATCCAAGCAGGAAGCAACCCAGTACCAGAGAAGTCCCAATGCCTTACAGCTACAAGGTACTGTTCGACCCAGGTTTTAGGCGAAGAAGTATCAATACATAGTCGAAGAAGTATCAAGACCCGATTAGTACTTCTTTGCTACCTCTTCAGAGTAAGACAAGACTTGCGGCGAAAGGAAGGTCGGTCGAACAAGATAGATTTTGTCCGAGATATGGTTGTTACAAGATAGAATCTTTCCAAGATATCTTCTAATACATGATAGATTCGCTGCCAGAATGGATAAAGAGTATCCAAGATATAAGATAGATTTTCCGGAAGACTTGTGGGTTAAGATAGATTTATACCTTGTATAAGATAGAATTCCTACCTTTTGTCTATAAATACCTATGTAAACCCACGAAATTGGGGAGGATAGATGGAGGATCATAGCATATCACATCAGATTACACACCATAGCCCTCGCCAGAGGCATGCATTGTAAACCCTAGAAGGGGGGTCATGCCTTCATACATCCATTGTAAACCCTAGAACGGGGTATCATGTTTTTACACATTCATACGCTTTTCTCATCAATACAAACACAATTTTCGTCCTTCTCTTTGATTTATTTCGATCTAGGCCGGATTTAAGCCAAAGTTCTTCCTTGGGTAAATTTTGGTTCAAACAATTACCTGCAAAATTGACTGAATTGATTTGACCCGAGCTAGGTCCCTCATCATCTGCTGGATTCTTTCCCTTAATCCTCTTCATAATTCTGTTAAATACAGCATTCCCCAGCTTGTCTTCAACATCAACTTCACCCATTGCTTCATCATCATCAAAAGGTGTTTCCTAATTACCATCCATATCCTAAACATTTGACAGGAGCTTTCCACTAGCATCAAACTTAGGCCCTTTCCACCAGTCCGAATAGCCTATCAATTTAGAACAACCTTCCTTGAGATCTCCTACTTCCTTAAAAAAGTCACACTTTCAATCAGATTTATCCCTTCTTCCATCTTTGTTATAACCTGATCCATTAGACCTGTTTCCAAATCAAGAACCAGAATTAAAAGCACCAGACTTGTTGTAACCATTTCCTGAACGTGCACTAGTTCCTAAACTACCTAATCTAGTTCCTCCTTGACTATTCATAGCTAAGGCATCATGAGACTGAGCATTTCCTCCAGTGATATCCTTTTGCCTCTCAATCTGAACAACTTTATGAAAGCACGATTCAAACTTGGTAGGGGATCCATTGAAAGTATGTTGCTCCTCACATTCTCATACGAATCTGACAGTCCCATTAAAAATTGCATAAGTTTATGCATATTCTCCCTATCATACATTCTCTTCATAAGACTGCATCCACATTGTTCCATCACTCCACAAGTACACATTTCTGTTCCTTCCACAAACTGAAGTTCATCCCAAATCTTCTTCAGTTTACTGTAATAAGCCCCAACACTCGAATTTTCTTGTCTATTGTTGCTTAATTCCCTGTTCAATTGGAAAATCAAAGGAGCTTTCAACTCTGCATAGCGTTTAACTAACGGCTAAATACATAGGTAGGACCCTGAACTTGCGCCTAATAGTCATTTAGGACCCCGAACTTTAAAGTTTGCCAATTTGGCACCTTAACTAAACATCCGCGACCAAATAAACACTTAACCGCTGACCTGTACAAAACATTTGCCACATGGTAGGCACGTAAGTGTCCACATATACGCCACGTCATACTAATTAAAATAATCATTAAAAAAGAAAAAAAAATGAAGGAGAAAAACGAGAAGATGGAGGATGGGTTGTCCACCACACCGCCCGCCCGTCCGACGATAATTCGCTCCCACCCTAGTTGAACGGCTTGAAACTGTTGCCATCGAAGGTCGATTGCTGGCCTCCCCGATGTCAGATCCGGTGGAAGGCCGGAAAAGCATCACCTGCGAAGCTCGATTGACGTCGTCTAGGGTTCGGCTTCGCTCTGGCTTGATATTGAACGCCAACGTCAGCTCTGGTGGAATCAGAGCCTGCGAAAGCGGACTCAGATCTCTGATGCCGGGCAATCCGGTCTTCCACTCGAGAACTCAGTCGTCGTCTCCTCCGCTCCTGCTCCTGCTCCCGTAATCCGACATGGTCACCTCTTCTCTCATCTGGGTTCTAACTCCGCTTTGCTCCAGAATTCACAAAATCAGATGAAATTAGGGCTTTGATCCCTGAAATCAGTCCAAACAAAAACCAATTCCAGATTGAGGCAATTGAAATTAAACAAAATCAATTGGAAAGGAGAACGAATGAATTGCAAAGTTGGAATTCAATCAGAACTCGACTTCTCCTTTTTCTTCCTTTTTCTCTTTTTTCTTTTTTCTTTTTTTTTTAAATTTCTGTAATGATTTATTTATTTAAATATGACATGGCGTATATGGTGTATACGTGGACAATTACGTGGCTGCCATGTAGCAAATTTTTTGTTACATGTCATCGCTTATATATGTTTTTAATTGATCGCGAATGTTGAGTTAAGGTGCCAAATTGGCAAATTTTAAAGTTCGGGGACCTAAATGACTATTAGGCGTAAGTTCAGGGTCTTCCTTATGTATTTAGCCTTTATCTATCTCATTCCACAAATCTTCCGCATATTGCACATAAATGAAATTCTCAACAATCTCACTGGTCATGGAATTAAGTATCCAACTCATAACCATGAAGTACCTAAAGCCATTTTAATACTCCTACTCCAACTCGTGAAGTTTGATCCATTGAAACGAATAGCCACAAGCTGATTACCAAGATTATCTCAATTAGCCAAGAATAAAGGATCAAAGGAATCAGGATTACTTCAAATAAGTGACTTATTTGTTGAAATAAGTTAAATGATACTTATAAGTATCCATGAGAGGTGTTCGGCAACTTAAAATTTTAGAGACTTATTTGTCCAAATAAATATTTTGTTACTTATAAGCACAAGTAGCTACCTCCATCTTATTTGAAAATGAGTATGTTTATTTCCTGAAAAAACAATTAATCAGTAAACCTTCCTACCGAACACTCACTTTCATCATCAGTATCGTTTAACTTATCAATACCTTAAAATAATATCAGTACCAGTACCTTAAATAAGTATCAATATCGATATCATTTAAGTTATAAGTATAGTATCTAACTTATTTGTCGAACGCACCCGAAGTCTTTCAATTCTCTTAACAATAGAGATAACATAATAGTCAATTAGTCATCATTGACATTCGATGAATTGATTAAAAAAAATTTAATTAGTCAAATAGTCATCATCTATACGATGGAGATGAAGTCTTTCAAATCTCGTCAAATGAACTATGTAAAGATCGTTTTCATATCTACCTCGATTATATTGTTGATTATCGAAAGACGAAAACACAAACAAGTTGAACACAAGGATTAGTAACGTAATTTGAGAAATCTACCCTACGGAACTTCAATAAGGAAACTCAACCAAGTTTCACTAAGCAAAAAACACAAGCACAAACAAGAACGCACATGCACACATATAGAGATGACAACAACTAGACAAGGACATAAATCTAGGAGAAGCACAAAGCAACATGGAGTAAGAGCTCCTGAAATGAGTTCACAAAGAACTCCTAGCTCTACTTCTCACCCTTTCTCCTAAACTCGTCGATGACTTAAGCTCAAATTCCAGTGAGCCACCGAGAGATCGCCAGAGGACCCCCGAGGGCGTTCAAACCCTAAAGAGATCTCAGTGGCACAGAAGAGAGTAAAGGTAGGAGCTAGGGTTTCAGCTCAACGCTTTTATATGAGATCCACGTATCCCAAACGACGTCGCTTTCACTAAGTGAACGTTAGAGATGGGATTTGGGTCGAGATCAGTTTTGGGCCTTTGCCTTCAACCGGCCACGCCGTAGAAACCCAAGCAAACATAAGAATAAAGTAAGGCCCATGATCAACCTCAACAACACACACAAGTCAAATTCAACCAACACTCGAGCCGTGAGCCAGAGCCCGACACGAAGTATAACTCATGTGAGCTTGTAAGTGATGGAACGATGAAGAGGCTCATCCTGCCCTCGAGCCACTTGGCTCCTTCATGGTCTAGTGTATGCATACGAGTTACATTGTTTGAGGTTACCGGCCAGTTACCACCATAGATTACAATACACAACAAATTACCTCTGGCGGTGTCCTCGTAAAAAAACAGAAAAAAAGGGGTTCACACGAACCGCACTTCACGGGCTTATATAATAGTCAATTATTCATCACTAACATTAAAGTTAGCATTAGACAAAGAGATAGTATCTTAATATATAAATTGTCATGAAAAAAGTAATAAACAATCAATTAAAAAAGTATAAGTATGTACGTACTCTTGATATGCAAATCCACTTTCACTCCTCTCTAGAAACGTATATTCAAGAATTCGGGTTTGGATTTCCCGGTTAAGTATCGGGAGAGTAGTAATTTAATTTTTGTTTTTTTGTTGTTTTTGATAGAAGGAGTGGTAATCTAATTACTCTCTTCCTCCTAATATCTTTGTCTTATAACACTATTTATTCGTAGACTAAGAAAATAAAAAAGTTTGTTTTGTATAAGAAAATGATATCTGATGCGTGAAATGAAGAAAGATAAATAAAGTCTACAAATATAAAAAAAAAAAGAGATAAAATATGAGTGTATAAAAGGTTTTGGAGTGGATGAAGTTGATGAATGAAAAAGAGAAAAGAGAAAAAAGAATGCTGAAAAAGTAGGAAGGTAGAGTAAAAAGTAATAAATTAAGTGTGATTGTTAAAAGTAAAAAAATAGGGACAATACGACAAACATTCTAGGACAAAAAAACGGGATGAGACCAACATTAAGGGACAGTGGGAGTAATTGCTAGTGGATGGTTTTGGTGGATAAAGCACTATAGTAATTGATGATGAAAGTGTAGGTCAAACGATGCTCTTATAACACTTCACTAGAGGTACCCGTGGTGGCATGCATGACTATTATTTACGTAGTCATATAATGAAAGTTTTAACATATAAATATCTTATTTTTTTCTAGACAAAAAAGCAGTTATTTTTCAGATTTATACGACCACACGTTTTAGAATACCTTTTCAAATTTCAAAAGTTTCAAAGTATCTTCTACAAAAACTGATGATAAAGAGTGTAATTAGATTAATTTAAATAACATGAAAAAAATCTAATTGTTTGAATATGAGAGATAAAAGACAAGTTATTATGAACAGGTTAAAATATAAATTAAGTAAAATTTAATACATATAAACTAATTTAATATCAAAGATAAAAATAATATTTTATGTAGAAAAAAAATTTTCATTTTATAATTATTTTTTAAATTCGGTTTTCTAAAATTAGGTCTTATTGAAATAGATTAAAAAGACAACTAAAAAAATAAGTGATATATCAAAAAGGATAGATTAATTATCTTACCAAAATAAAAAGCTTTTACCTATCTTTTACATAAATGGATAATAGTGAATTGATTTGATTAGATTAATTAAAATAGCATAAATAAAAATTAATTGTTTAAATATGAGATGAGACTAGAGTTAGCATGAATGATCAAAAAATCTCAACTTAAATATATAGCATAAATTTGTGTTTCGACCCAAAAAAAGAACACTTAATTTCTATAAGAAAAATGTTATAGGCTGAGCTAGAACGCTGCAAGCTAGCAGTGGTAGATGGGAATATGGGATGCATCCCCGATAAATACACACCTGAGCTGTTCAGCATTGTAGCCTATCTACAAACTCTTGCGAATATAGCCATACAAATTGAGGTTGAGTAGAGCTCTTTAATTTAAACACATTAACCATGGAATGGATGCATCCGAGCATCATAGCGCTGAAGGGGTATCCCTTCACAGGCAAGTCCTCCTTAGCGTTCGAACTAGCGCTCCACCTCCGCCTCTGCCAGGTCCTCAGCCTCGATTCCATCCTCGACTCCATCACGCCTGACGCTTATTGCTCCTCGGCCCTCGAATCCGACCAGCAGCTCGTGGACAAGGCCTTCGACATCCTCTGCGGCCTCGTCGAGAAGCAGATGAGCATCGGACAATCCGTCGTTATCGACTCCCTCCCGCTCTCCCGCCCCCACCTCGACCGCCTGGCACGCCTCTCTGAGTCCTCCAACGCCACCAAGTTTATCATAGTCGAGTGCCGGATCGGGAGGCGATACGCCTGGCAGATGAGGTTCGAAGCGAAACGCACGCAGGCTGATCATGAAGCAGTACTGGAGTGGTTCAAGCCTCGGGACTGGGAAGCCGTTGCGAAGCTCGTAAAGGACAAGGACAAGGACGCGTCCTTGGACGAGCACATCCCGGGCGTCTCCAGGCTGATGCTTAACGTGGACGAGCCTGTCCGAGGCCGCCACTTGATCCAGGCGATCCAGACGCTCGTGTTCTGCCAAGAAGACCGCCATGTCGATTATCAGAAATGGAACGACTACAACCTTTCCATCATGCATCAATACGAGTACAAGGATCGCCATGATCATGCCGGCTGTACCAACAATTGTGGACGCAATGATCATCATCACGGCGGTGAAAAGGAGCTGATTAACCAGCGCCTGATTTCAAGAAGCTCCCGCTGCTGCACCGACGGACATAGTATCTCCGTCTCCACGGGAGAAGCTGGGCTTGTCGGGTACGAAGCCGACTGCGGGGTTTGCGAGACCCCCGTGGTCGGTCCAGCCTACGCCTGTAGCTCTTTCGGATGGCTCTCCACAAGTCGTGCGCGGAGATGCAATTCGTTGAAAAGAAGTCCTTCACGCCCGAAGAATTCCCAGCCTTCATCCGAAACTCAAAATCAGCCGTTGATCATCATCATTATGAGGATTCTTGTGCGTATTTCTTTCCTAAGAATTTCCCCTGCTTTAACTGCAGGGAAGATGGGCGGGAATACTCGGCCGAGTGCTCGGGTTGCATCTACGAATCCCACCTAAAATGTGGCCTCATTCCGACTGTGATCGAGCACGAGGGGCATGAGCACAAGCTTAGCTTCTGGGCTATGAAGATTTCGAGCAAGGGCGCGTACAAGTGTGCCGCTTGTGGAAAGGACGGCGCGTATGCCGCGTACGCGTGCTACAGCCATGGGTGCCATACCACTTATCATCCCAAGTGCGCGCTACTGCCTTACCCTCTTAAGGACCACAAACACGGCGGGTATCAGCATACTGTGGAGCTATTGTTTAAGAGGGAGGATACCAGTTTCGACGACTTTCCTTGTACTCGTTGCTTTGAGAATATGAGTCCAGAGGATTGGTTTTATCATTGTGCACCGTGTGGTGAGACGTACCACTTGGACTGCGCTTTCCTCGATGACGGTGCTGATTAATGTTGATGTAATTAAGCTCAGATGGATTTATGGTGTGGGTCTTGTACTTCAATTTTCTTGAATAAGGTAGATTTGCTCTAGTTTTATTGTCCACGGTAATACACAGGGTAAGCATAACCAATCAAACGTTGGTGGGTTTGTATTGTTTGTTGTCTTGCAATGTAATGTCCTTCCTTGTACTGCTGATTTCTATCATTTCAACAAGTAAAAGTTGTTGATCTATAAACTTAATCCATCGTGCTTTAAAAATCCTTTCCTGCAGTAGATTGGTAAATTGTTGTGAGGTGGTGGATAACTCATTACCCATACCATGGTTGGATAGGCCAGTATATTTGGTACTGATGAGTGATGAGGATACCATATCATCTTCCGTATCTTCCTATTCAAATATTTGACGGTATCTTTCAATTCTAATTTGCCCATCTTCTTGCGATCAAGATTTCTAATGAATTGGATGCAATATTTTTTCTTCCATGACCCTAGAATTAAATCATGAAGCCAATATGACAAATCAAATTTTTTGTAGATACCATGCTGCTGTTTGGTGCTTGAGGAAGAATAAAACCTCTACAAGCTGTGTAGAACCTTATATTAGCATTTGAATCAAGGCTGAAAGACAAAAGAACCATCATATTGTTATCAGTTTATGTATTGTGAACTTCCTCTTTATGTACAAGACATAGTTAGTATTGAGTACACCAGTAATTTTACGCTTAAGCACATCTAAGATCGATATTAGTTTGTGATATAAGATAAGCACAACATACTTTTATTCTGTTAAAGACGAAACCATACATATCTGGCTCGTTCAGTGACAAACGACAAGCTGGTACAGCTAGATTAAAAAAAAAAACAGGTTACCAACAGACAAATACATGGAAGTGGAATGAAACGAGAAAGGTAAATCGTACCCATGCATTCAGGGCAGACATGGCAAGCTAGGATGGAATCCTCCGATATTAAATTAATCATTCTTATAAATGCAGTGAAGATGTGAAGTAAAATCACACTCGACGCAGTAGAAATACCAAGCTTTTGGATCCAGTATCCGTTCCAGACACACACTGCACATGTAGTCCTCTTTGATTTCAAGGGTGCCGAACACGAGTTCCATGTCGTGGTTGTATCCGCCATGAACGTGGGTCATGGGGCGAGGCAAGAGCGCACACTCGACGTGGTAATTGAACTTGAAGGTACCATGTAAGCACGTGTATCCGACACAATAACCCGGGAGCTTGCACGCTTCACACAGATACCCGTGTCGGTCCACGTTGGGTCGTGACACGATCCAGAATCCGATGGGGTGGCTCCCATCATGGTGCCCCTCGTGTCGGACCATGGTCGGGATGTCACGCGCCCCCAAGTGCATCTCCCACAGGCAGAACTCGCAATCCACCGAGAACTCCGTGCACGCGCTGCACTTGAACCGCTCCTTGTACTACTCCGGGATACTCAAATAAAATTCCTCTGCAGAGGATACGATCCGGAGGAAAGCAGGAAGCTCGGAGTGTGGATCAGGGATCATCGCCTTGTCCTCGAGCTCCGCGCACTTGCTGTGCAAGGCGAGCTTGCAACGGGTGCAGCCATATGCCGGCTCAGCTGGGTACGAGATCGGGCCGTGGCATGCCTTGCAACACGCCAAGCCACCTTTCTCGACCCCTGTTACTTGCTCCAATAAATGGCGCCCGTCCTCGCCACACTTGATGTCACTAATTGGGGGTTGGATTTCTGGATCCTCCCCCGACCGCAGGGGTGGAGCCCGGCCAGAGTGCTTTTCGATAGCGTAGATGGGATTGAAGCCTTGGTGATAGGGCCTGTGGGGGAGCCAGTCACGGAAGTTGAGGAGGTGGCCTTTCAGAGACGAGACGATGTCGAGGGTAGCCGCGCCCAGGTGGCGGTACTTGGCAGGGACGCACCCCGTTGTGTCGACGACGAGCCTGCACACGTTCTGCGGGAGCCGCTCAGGAGGGTAGGCCTCGACGGATTCGGTTTGGACGACGTGCCTCCACTCCTTGGGCTTGTACCACTTGTTATGAGAGCCCCGACTCTCGAACCTCTGCTCCCATGTGTAATTGGACTCCGGCCTGCACTCCACGATCACGGACCTGCAGTGGAGTTTCTTGCACGTGGGGTCCGAGCAGAGCTGGAACTCGTCCCCCACCGCGAGTAGTTGGTCTAGGTGGCTCTGTTTGGAAAGCGGAGAGTCGACGACGACTGGTCGGCCTGCGTACAGCTGGATCCTAACCACACTGAGGACGACCTTGAAGGCGAGGTCGATAAGATTCTCCTGTTCTTGGGGAGATGATGGAGCACAAGGGGAGAGGGAGTCGAGGATGGAGTCGAAGCAGACAACCGAGCAGTTGTAGGCCTTGGCGATGGCGTTGGCGCAGGTCGTCTTGCCGGTGTAGGAGTCACCTTTCATGACGATGATTATGCGTATGTAACCCACGTTATTAATCCTGTCCAGCATCTCGTTGGTGGACTCCCTGATCACCAGATCCTCAAATTTGTTTAGACCCATTTTTCTTTCCGTGGGGATAACAATGGAGTACTACTATTGGAAAATCTATTAAGCTCTTACTTCCTTAACTAGCTAGCTTGTGGTTTCTTTCTAACTACTACGTGATAATTTATTTATTCGGATCAATGATGACTGACAAAAGGGAACGGAGTAGCTAGATGCATATATGTTTCCAATGGGTTAGATAATACACTATCTATAAGTCGGCTCGTATCGAAGAGAACCATGACCTCTATAATTAATATACTGTATTGAATAGTGCTCCAGGTAAAACAACTTCTTCTGTCCAATAAATGGAAGAACATCACTGTTACACGATAGGGGTGAGAATCACTATTTTGCTTCTAAAAATATGCTTGAAATCTATTTTCCATATATTGCAAAAAGCACAAGATTTTCTCCGTTATTTTCTAGCACTCTCTTTCCAATTCAATATTTTCATCTTCCTCTGGCCGTTAATTTCTCCACATAATAATAATTATTTCTTTCTTTTTCAATTCTTGATTCATCCCCCACTGTCGTCTTCAAGGTTTGTTGAAAGCCCAAATCTTCTCAAGCATATACGTCTTCATTCATCTCTCGACTTTTTGAAGATAGTTTGATGATCATTTTTTCCGAATTCGTTTTACAAAGTCCCAGATTTTTAGATAAATGAATGTTTATGTTTAAGAAATCAGTTCACTCGATTTTTTTATTTTGTTGCACAAAAGTAACTCGCAAGTAGAATGCGATTGGAGTTTTTGTTAAGAGCAATTGCGTTCAATTGGGGTGTTTTTTAAGAACGATGGCAAGTAGAATACAATTAGGTTTTTTTTTAACTATACAATTTTTTAATTGTTTGATTTAGGGAGTTTGGAGTTAGATATGGTTATTTTCTTTTGTTTATTAGGGTTGTAGTTTGTTACTGCATTCGGTTCATGTGGTTTTAGCACGAGAGATTGTTTCTTGGTAAATTCCAATTGTATTCAAGAGTTTGGGTGTCATTCTAACAGGAATTACACTCCTCTTGAAGATAATCATACGGTGAGATCACCTAATCCAAAGAGTTCCAACAAACGCAAACTTAGAGGTTGGTTCTTCGATTTCATTAAAATGTCCTGTATTTTCATGATATACAACATTGTTTTTCAATGTTCTAGTTTCAAATACGTAATTGATAATTTATTTGAATATTTTTCAACTAATCACATGGACTTACTCATTACTAAGATAAACTGAGTGATGTTTTGCACTGTGTTTTTCATGTATTTATAGTGATTGTTAGGGTTCAATTGATTATATTCTATAAAAATTGCAATTCGTATTGACGATTGTGCTTGGTTTTAGGGTTTGATTACATTCGTCAGGATCCGATTTGGATTCTTGTGATTTGAGTTCATGAACAAAGACATGTATGCTATCCCTCGTTGTATCTTTTTCGATCAACTATTTACACGAACTTATTCTTTACGAGTTTTTATTGAATGTTTTCATTTCTGATTTATGTATGTCTATTGTGTTTTTCAACATATTGATAACAATTTTTCAAATAACATATATAAGCCGTTATGTATTCTTCATGTTGTACAACAATGTTCTTCAATGATTATAAGACAACTTTTTCACATATTAGTTTCAAATATATAATAGTTTCTCTCTTTGAATCCTTTTCAAATCTTTACATGTAGTTCATTACAAGATGAAAAGGGTGTTTTTTCATTTTTGTTTCATATGTGTATATTGTGTTTTTCTACATATTGATAATAAATTTTCAAATAACAGATTTTAATTGTTCTATATTTTTCATGTTGTACAATAGTGTTTTTCAATGATTATAAGACAACTTTTACAATAGTGTTTTTCGTTTTGATAATTATGCATTATATGATGAACACATGTTCAACAATATTAGTTGTGTGTACTATTATGCATGAGTTGATATTCATATATGTGTGTTTTATTTTGCAGGACGTTATTCAAGAAGGAGGATGAGATAGTAATGGATAAAGTTTGAAGACAAAGACAATGACTTCTTTATCATATCAGTGTGTATTGAAGAATAGATGTACTATTTCAACCTTATTCTAATATGTATTCAAGTTGTAACAATCTTTATTTTCATCTTATTCAATGCATTATGTTTACATATTCAATGGTCACATAAAGTTCTTATTTTCATTTTTATTTTAATACATAATGATTCAGCTTATAATGAATTGATTTTCTTGTAAGACAAGTACTTATTCAACTTTAGTCATATATGAGCACACCAAATTAGATAAGGATTCATAAAATAATAAAACGTGTTCAACTTTGTAATTATTCAAACCATTGTGCAAAATTATTCAGACAACGACTAATAGATTTTCTGGGATTCACTAACGATTTTTGAAATTTATGGTAAATTAATTATGCTTAAAAGTATATTCTCACTTGTGTTAATCCCTAGAATCAAAGAACTTCTATTGAAAAAAAACGTGGTCTTTTAATTTGAATCTTCAATCAAATCCCCGCTAAAAATCTACTACCTTCCTTTTTAAAAATAAAGGAAATTCCTTTTGGTACCCTCGTACTTTCGACAATTCCTTTTGGTGTCCAAAAAAATATTGATTTCCTTTTGGTGCCCTTATCCTTTGTGCTGAGTTCATTCCGTGACTAAACGTCACTAAAATCCCGGTTTACATCCATTAAATAATATTTCCGGTTTAAAAAAAAAAGAAAAATAAAAGTATGTTATATTTTAACAAAAAAAATGCTTGCTCTTCGTCTTCCTCATCTCTTTCCAGGTTTATCAGAAACATTCATGGGGTGGTCTCAAACTTCCATAGGTCAATGTCGGACACCACACCTCCGCCAAATCCTCTCTTCCCTCCCAACACTCTTCGTCGTCCGCTCCTCCATAGTCTCCTCCCAGTGGCGCCGCCTCTCCCTCGACCACCTCCGCCACCCCGCTGCCTTCGACTTCAGCGACCATGATGCCGGAAAATCAATACCAAAAACCTAAGAACCGATAATCCCAAACGAGGCTAAATACTAGCTTGGATTCGGGTACTCTTGATCAGAGATCGAACACGAAAGAGAAGGAACGATCTGGTGATTGAAAGAGTGAGTGAGAATTCATGGAATTCATTCAGAGATTTTGAGTGATTTGGAAAGGGATTGTAATTCTGATTGATTATGAAAAGAGAGCCACACTAGGCATAAGTACATCCGAGCGTTAGGAACCGGGACAAACCGGATTGAATAAAGTATATAAACAAACCGGGTTCAATTAATAAAAAGCAAATGAACATAAAACCAAAAGATATGCCATAATCCTGCATCAATACTCCCTTCTTCAAATGATCCTTGTCCTCAAGGATCAAAAATTTGGCTCCATTGATGAAAGCTTGTGATTGCACATCTATCTCTAACAATGTAGCAGAGGTGTTCAGCGAGCAGGCCCTCCAAGTCTCCTTGACCAGTAAATCTTCTTTGCAACTCGGGAGTTGAAGCGGGCTGATGGGCTCCAAGGAAACTCCACTTGAAATCCTCCTTCCATTTTCATCATAGATCAACACCAGTGCAGTAGCAAATGGAGATACTTTTTGTAACTCAAACTCAATATAAAAGTTACTTTCAAATTTCAATTCAGTTGATGCACTCCATACATTGCCACAAAGAAAGATGAAAATCCAATAATCCACTGGATAAAAGGATGCCAAGAACGTCCCACCTGGATCAAAGTTAACTTCCCACAACAAGTTCAACTCCTTAATATAATAGTGTAGTAGAGCAACCGGCAGGCCCCCCCAAATCTCTTTGACCCTTAATGCTTCTTGGCTACTACTGGACACATATAATGCAACAACACCCTTAATCTCTTTCTTTGCTACTGCTGGACACAAATCTCTTTGACCCTTGATTCCACTCACCATGTTTAGGCTAGCAGTATGGCAAATCCTACTGAGAAAATCCATCATCAGTTCATAAACTCCAATGCAACAACACATTTTCCCACGCTCTCCATAATAACCCATGTAAAAGCATAACTTTCCCTTGGGAACCAAGTGAATAAGGTGAGCACAATCTTTGTACAAATTCAGCAGAGGGTACTCAAGGATGTAATCCATTTCAATAAAATGATTCTCATACCCCATCAGGACACTGACAGCTTGAAAATAACCCTTGAGGCTACTCATCAAACGATCGAACTTAAAAACCAAGTTACCATTTTCCCGCTTAGACTTAATCTCATCAACTTGAGACAAAGCGATCAGCTGAATGCATATATAACCCATCACATTCAATTCAGCAACCACCTTATATGTATACACATAAAAACACATATTACTTTCTGAACCAGCAAAGACATTAAGGTTCTTACCTCCACCCGGGTCGAATACAAAAACCTCAATGCTTGCCTGGAACATCTCAACTGAAATGCAACTCCCACATCTTCTCATAAACCAAATCAAAGTACTCTGCCAAAGACTCCTTTCAGCTTCTTCTAGCACACTGTATTTCATTAACCAGCCATTAAACTCATCCCCATTTGACAAGCCCCTAGAGTGATCACTAGACAACAACTTAGTACCTCCAGGGTCAAAAACCGCAATATCGACACTATCATTTGCATCTATCGATGGCTGAAAATTATCCAAGGGAAGTAGGAACCAACCTAAAGCCTCAGTTAAGCTGAAGTTCAGTTGAGAGGCTCTAACATAAGCAAGTGTCACCAAGCAATTATCAACCACGTATCTAATAGTTGCACTGTCAACTATTCTAGCTGATCCATGAGCTGCAAAGTCCCCCTTTTCAGCAGAAACCAACATTGAAATAACAAAATTAAGCATATCATAGTACTGATATTCTTTAAATTTCTGCACACCGTTCGTCTCGGCGTTCCACAAGCTAATTTTCCTTTGAAAATCAGAATTCAAATGCAATGAATTACCATTAGTAGGGATTGGTTCTCCTCCGGGATCAAAAGAAAAGAGTCCCATGTAATCAAGCTTGTACCTCCAATAGTTGTATTTATCAAGAGTCAAACTAAATGAATGGGACTCAAATGACTTTACCATGTCTCTAGCTTCTGAGATCTGGGAATCAGCTTGTCTACTGAGCAATATCAATGCTGAGCCGTCAGGGTCAAATGCATATTGGCTGAATACGTTAGTCTCCTTTGACATCTCAACACATGGTTCAAGTTTAAGGCAGCTTTGTGGTTTGAGCATTTTGTCGAACACTTGGCGGCCTACTAACTCCTTCAACTCTTTTGTAGACTTTTGAGTTTGCTCCTCTTTATTGTCATCCATTGGCGTCATGTTAGCTTCTATCTCAACTTTGCTAGTTGAGTGAGGCATTTCTTCGAGCACTTGGGAGGCAGTCGAATTTGAGCTCGTCGGGAACTCAACACAACCTTCAATCCATCCAACCAAGTCGAGTATATGATCAAACCTCTCATGGCTGTAATCTGCCTCATCGAGAATTCCTTCATACAGTCCGCTTATGACCGCACCTCCATCTTCACCGACAATGACATGTGGAAGTGGGAAATTGAAGCATCTACTGATGAATCTTTGAGGTCAGATATGAAGCTCTCCTTCTTGCGAAGCTTACCGACTTGAACATAGAAGCCATCGTCGGAGGGCAACCAAGCAGGTCGGAGGAGCACAAGCTCTGATACCATTGATGCCGGAAAATCAATACCAAAAACCTAAGAACCGATAATCCCAAACGAGGCTAAATACTAGCCTGGATTCGGGTACTCTTGATCAGAGATCGAACACGAAAGAGAAGGAACGATCTGGTGATTGAAAGAGTGAGTGAGAATTCGTGGAATTCATTCAGAGATTTTGAGTGATTTGGAAAGGGATTGTAATTCTGATTGATTATGAAAAGAGAGCCACACTAGGCTTAAGTACATCCGAGCGTTAGAAACCGGGACAAACCGGATTGAATAAAGTATATAAACAAACCGGGTTCAATTAATAAAAAGCAAATGAACATAAAACCAAAAGATATGCCATAATCCTGCATCAGACCACTTCTCCCACCAAGATGAATTAGCCGCCGCTGTCGCCTCCCTCCTTCACTGCCACTCCGGCCGTAGGATTCGCCGTTCGGGCTCATCTTCAACCTCGAATGTTGCCTCCGTCTGGATAATCGCCGCTGCCCGTGCCGTCGAGGATCTCAACTGCTGTCATTTCATCCACCACCTCCTCACCGCCGGCGACTACGTCATCGGCTGAAAGGAGGCCCTCAAACTCCCCTTCACCGCGGCGCTGCTCTCGGTCGGAACCCTAGCTCCCCTTCAAACACCCGATAAGAGTTTCCCATGGTTCTTTATTACACCCAATAAGAATTTCCCATGGTTCTTTATTCATCAGTTTCCCCTTTGTTCCTCCTATGATTTGATGTATTTTGGAAAAAGATTGGATTTTTAGGGTATGCGTGCAAAATGGAAGAGGCAAGGAAGAATTGTTGGGTCATTGATTCACTCTGATAATTCTCGATTGGTTTGGATTAGTTTTTAGGCTTTGATTTGGGTTTATTTCTTTATTGTCTTCATTAGGCTTTGATTGGATTTTTCGGCTCCTAAGACTATTTCTCATATTGGAATTTCTGACATTGGAGGAAGCTTGTTTCGTTTTGGTGCCTGGAATTGGGTAGCCTGGGATTGGGGTTTAGGTTGAAGAAAAGAATAAAATTGATTTTTATTTTTATTTTTTTAATCTTTAACGGAGATTTGTGTAAAATGGATGGAATTTGGGTTTAGGTGTAATTTAGGTTACGGATAGAACTTTTTCAAAACCTCGAGGGCATCAAAAGGAATAATTTTTTTTCTTGGGCACCAAGAGGAAAAGTCCAAACCTCAGGGACACCAAAAGGAAAATGCCTAAAAATAAATTCTCCACTAATTCAATCCCCTCCCTATTTTTCTTATTATGTTGCCTAATTAATCACCATTGATTACTTCTAATCCAACGTTCCCCCTTAATCTGCATGTTGTACCACAAAACCTATTGTACTCGAATGTCCCCCATTAATATTTTCACCAACTAAAGACAATGGGGAATTTAAAGAGGTTTTAACTTAACTAAATTATTAAGCAAATAACAAACAAGCAAGTAATCAATCAGTTGGAAATGCAAGTTTATTCAAAAGATCCTCTTTGATAAAATCAATTGATCATTGATTCATCAATTCATTCCTTTTACTCTTATAGTTAATTCCTATTCTAATCTTATTTAATTCTTTGTCCACTGTCTAGACAAATCTTAATACTGATAGAGGACACTCAAATCAATATTAGCAATGCAAACAATGATATGCAAGATACATGCTAAACCAATCAAGCTATGAGTCAATTGTAAGAACATATAATCAAGAGGTTTTTGTCAAAAACCACCCGTGAGATAGCTCATATTGCGCTTAAACACCCGTCTAATAACTATTTACCGTAAACCACCCTTTTAATCAATTCTGTCAAAAAATGACCACCTCTTGGACTTTCCCCGTTAGTCGATCGTTAAAGCGCATGTGGGTTCAATTTTTTAATAATTTTATTTCTTTTTTATTGCCAAGCTGGACCTATTTCAGGCGTTGCCTAGCCAGAATCGAGGGCGGTTGAGCGAGAGCGGAGCGAGGGCTGGCGTGGCCGGCACTAGAGGGGTGGAGACGGTCGGCGTCGCCAGCGGCAGGGAGGTGGAGCAAAGGAGTCGCGGGCGGTTCTGGGGTGGGTGACTCGGGCAAAGTCGTTGTTCCCTTATCAAAAAATAAATCCCAAACATGCAAACAAAAGTATAGTAGGCAAGCAAGGGGTCGAACCCAAAGGAATCCGTTTTATTCAGATTTTATGTGATTTTCATGCAAGTAATCAAAGGGGGGTTTTGAAAGTTGGTTTCAATCAAAGTTATCAAGCAGAGTTCATTCAATCAATTCCACTTTATTAATCCGTTGATCATGAATTCATCCACCTCTTTATATGCCTAGGTCAATTCCAATCCCAATCATTAGAAATCGCAAGTCCACGGTCCAAGCAATTCTATAACCCTAGGCAAGGACGCTTAACCTAGAATTAGCATAGAGCACAGGGATAATAGGAAATCAAATCATGCAATCAAGCTACGAGTCTCATGCACAACTTAACCATTGAATACTCTTCCCTAAACTAGTCCACGGTCCTAGAATAGAGTTGTTTCGAGAACAGGAAAGATGCATAGACAACAACCAATCCTAATTCAAACAATAGATCTAAGTCAATCAAACAAGTTGATCAGGCTCATAAAATCAAACATAGATCGTGGGATGAAGCACAAGAGTATCAATAAAGACCTAAGGATAAAGAGGTTACCAGAATTTCACAACTTCATAATAAAGCTTCCTTGATTGAATAAACTCCAGAGGAGAGTTAGTTCTCCATTACAAAGAAAACTCTAATCTTTATTGAATTACAATTGATTGATAAGTAATTGGATTCTTTCTAAAAACCTATATAGGTTCCCCTTATATAGCCCAAAAGATCAACCTTTTCGGACTAAATAAGATAGGAAACCGAAAGATAAGAAAGGAAACAAGATAGAAAAGGTGAAATCTCGCCCATCTGGAAGTCGGCTACCACCGCGACCGCGGCACCAGAACCGTGCCCGCGGCGGCCTTCAAATGGTCAAACCGGGTTCAGCTTCTACCGCGACCGCGCCGGAAGCAACGCGTCCGCGGCCTCCACGCCACCGCGCCCGCGCCATAGGTAACGCGTCCGCGGTATCCATGCAGTGGCGATTCTTCGTCTTTAAGCTCTTTAACTCTTTATTCTTCAAATCTTGTGTCTTCGGTCTTGATATTACAATAACGCTCAAAACTAACCTAAACACTCTCAATATAGCTCTAAAATACAAGAGTTAACCCATACAAAGTAGAGCGAATCAAATTCCCCCATACTTAGATCTTGCTCGTCCTCGAGTAAGCTCAAACAAATATAACAAGATAGCACATCTAAGATCTCAGGAAATACGAGGGAAGATAAAAACACTCAACTCACAACCCGAACCCAAAATAGAGAAATCATGAGCATAAAACAATGAAGCTCAAACACACACCTCACAACAAGATATAAATCACTCAAGCATGAAAGAGAGCAACCTAGGATCTACCCAAATCTAACAATGAAGCCCCAAAGTCCCCAAGCAAGAATGATCCTAATCACTCGAATTTTACCGCTCAATTCTGCTTAGGCGCCCTTTCGGGTTTTCACCTAACCGCTCTTTTCATTTTTCTATAGGTGTGCTCACAAATACTCACATCACTCATAAACCTCATATTACCCCAGCCTAATACTGGTCCGGGTTACCTGCTTATTACCTGAGCCGCCCTTTCGGGTTTTCAACTCATCCTAGGATTTATATGCCTTTTTTCAATTTTTCTGGCTTTTTCTATCTTTTTCCCTTTCTTTCTTTCTTTATTATGCAAAAAGATATGGTCCAAGTGCTCCATAAAAAGAAGAAAATCAAAAATCTGAAGCAAATAGCTAACTAAGCTAACTAGGATAAGCGAATGCGAGTACTCCTTCCCCCATACTTAAATCCTTCATTGTCCTCAATGAAGCAAAGAGAAAGGATAGAAGCAAGGAGAAAGGTATATCAGAAGACTCACAAACGATGAAGAGATGTGGAATGGAAGAACTCTTCATATGTGGGAGATAGAAAACTTCGTACTTCCAATCGGGTGGCATACCGCGGCCGCGGCACTAGGGACGCGGGCGCGGAATCAATGCAGAGAGCAAAGTCGGCCTCAGGTGGTCATCGCGGGCGCGGCGGTTGAGGCGCGGGCGCGATTCTTGTGCAGGGACGTGGTCTTCACTTTGTCTCGAAAAATGTGATGTGTAAGCAACCTTCGTATCTTGGCTCGTCTTCTTGGAAGATGGATCAATACTCGAACTCGAACCGTGGAGATGAAATCCCGGGGGAACAAAGCTCCCCCATACTTAGGCTTTACACATAGCCAAAGAATGGAAAGTACAAAGATGGATGGAAAGAAGAAATAGAAGTGTGGAAAGATAGAAGATGGAATAGAAAGGATATAGATGAATGGAAAATATAGAGGTAGAATGTGACCAAGAAGTCATCTTTTTGTCTCTTTTTTTCTGATTTTTTTTTCTTTTTTTTCTTTTTCTTTTTTCTTTTTTTTTTTTTTTACAAAAATAAAAACGAGCTAAAACCGAGACGCAGTATGGTTGCTGCGAGCACGGGCTAGTACATGTTCGTCGGGGCGCGCTGGTGATCCACCGCGGGCGCGGCCAAGGCGGCGCGGGCGCTGTTTTACGCCAGGCGTGTCCTTTCGGACCTAGTACCTGCATGTTAGCTAAAAACACAAACAAATCCTAAGCTAGGAATGGAAAAACAATCTATCTAATCCTTGGGTTGCCTCCCAAGCAGCGCTTTTGTTTAACGTCGTTGGCTCGACGTGGATACGATCAATACGGGTCCTCATCAACATCAATCCGGACCGTATTGCCACCATGGGATATGGAAAGAGATCCATTGGCAACGTCAATGACCGTGTCGGCGGTTTTCATGAAAGGACGACCAAGTAAGAGAACCGGGTCATACCGCCCTTCACCTATCTCCATCACATAAAAATCTGCAGGAAAGATCAAACCCTGCACCTGCACTAGAACATCCTCAACTAACCCTTTCGGGCGCACATTAGAATGGTCGGCCAACTCAATAACAATATCAGAATCCTTTAAAGGACCAAGGCCTAACCTATCATACATGCAAGCTGGGAGAACATTAATGGAGGCACCTAAATCTAGCATAGCACGCTCAATTTTAGTTTCTCCAATAGCGACAGGGACGGTGAATCTTCCTGGGTCTGAGCATTTTTTAGGCAATTGTTTCTGGAGTAGGGAATTACAAGTCTCAATTTTTCTCTCCTAAGTCTTTTCAACTAGAGCTACCTTCTTAATCTTAGGACTAGTCCTATTCTTTCTTTTTATGGTGCATGGCTCTTTCATGAACTTAGCAAAACGAGGGACACTTTGAATGAGATTAAGAAGAGGAACATTTACCCAACAGTTAGCGAAGGTCTCGAAGAGTTCCTTGTCATGTGTCGGCTTCCTTGTGTCCTTGAGAGCATCGGGGAAAGGAGGAGAGGGCTTGAAAGAATCCAATGGTGGAAGGGGTTGAGCCACATAGCCGTCATCCACTTCTGCTGCTGGAGCTCGGTTCCTTCTAGGAGAGTTTGGGCGAGGAGGCGAGTAATTCTTGAAAGCATAATCGAGTAAAGCCTCGAAATTCCTCTCGGCCTCCTTACCGCGGGCGCGGTCCGGACTCCGCGGGCGCGGGTCGCTACGACTCTCGTGCTCCAAAGGCTCTGCTGGAATTCCGCGGGCGCGGAGGGGAGAGCGCGGCCGCGGAATACCCACAGAAGCTTGGCCTTCGTCTTCTGATGCCCCGGCGCGGTCGCGGCCAGGGGAGCGCGGGCGCGGTACGTCACCAGTGAGTGATATCCGGCTCGCAAGTGTTCTACCGCTCCTCAAATTCATGGCACTCACATTCTCCTTGTGATTGAGCGGTTGAGAGGGAAGTTTCCCGGAATCCTTAGACTCGAGCCTATTGATCATAGTGGCAAGTTGGCTCAGCTGAGTCTCAAGATTCTTTACAGCGGCTCTCGTCTCTTGGTTCTCCTTCAAGAGGGCAGTAATAGCATCATTCTGAGACGGGGCAGGCGCTCTCGGGGCATAGTTGTTGGATCGGAATTGTTGTTGCTGGCCCTGAGGAGCGTACTGCTGCTGCTGTTGTGGTGGATCTTGTTGCTGCTGGTTGCTCCACCTTAGATGAGGATGGTTCGCCCACCCCGGATTGTAAGTGTTAGAGTAAGGATCATTCCGGGGTCGGGGCGCACCATGAGGATGGTTCGCCCACCCCTGGTCTGTGTGGTGGCTTGCATCATAGCAAAGACCGCAAGCATTGACTTGCTGGGCTGGCCTCTTTGTGAGGAATTGTTTCATAAGATCCTTGAGCTCCCTTACTTCAGCATTCATGGACTCATTCACCACACTAACGGACCTCACCTTGGTCCTTGATTTTTGATTGCGGGCTTGTTCCGCCAAGATTTCAACTTTCTGAAAAGCTGCAGCGGGGGTCAAGTTTTCGTAACTACCCCCACAAGATGCATTCACGAGCCTCTTGTCATTGTCGCAGAGTCCCTCAATGATGTAGCAAATAAGATCTTTGGCTTGGTAGCCATGATAGGGACAACTCGCGATGAGCCTCTTGTAGCGCTCATAATAGTCATAGAGGTTCTCGTCTTCCCCTTGCTCCAAACTGCTGAGCTGCTTCTTAATAGATGTTTGTTTAGAAGCGGGGAAGTACTTCTCAAGAAACGCCTTCTTCATGGCCGCCCAAGTAGTGATAGAACCTGGCACCAAATAAAGGAGCCAGTCCTTGGCGGTGTCTTCAAGAGAGAAGGGAAAAGCCCGGAGCTTGATTTGATCCTCCGTTACATCAGTGGGCTTCATACTCACGCACACAGCGTGGAATTCAGTGAGATGCTTGTTCGGGTCCTCACCACTCAACCCGTGGAATTTGGGCAAGTGGTGGATGAGGCCAGACTTGAGCTCGAACTTCACACCCTCCCCGAGTTCGGGGAATTGAACAGCGAGCTGCTGTTGCTGTAGATCAGGCGTTGTGAGTTGGCGAATAGTTTGTTCCGCCATGACGCCTTCTGGTTCAGAATCAGAGAGAGAGAGAGATTCAAGAAGATTGTAGGAGGTAGACACTCTGGGGGCGCTCCTTATCTTCCGAAGAGTCCTGTCAATTTCTGGATCAAAGCGAACAGGAGAAGTATTAGTAGACCGGGTACGGACCATGTGTTAGGTCCGAACCCAAGGGATGGTTCTGCGTACAAACCGCGGGCGCGCCGAGGGGGCCGCGGGTGCGGTTTGGGCGCAGGACGCGAAAACGCACTCAAATCCAAACAAGAAAAAGATTCCCCGGCAACGGCTCCAAAATTTGACTCAGGCAAAGTCGTTGTTCCCTTATCAAAAATAAATCCCAAACATGCAAACAAAAGTATAGTAGGCAAGCAAGGGGTCGAACCCAAAGGAATCAGTTTTATTCAGATTTTATGTGATTTTCATGCAAGTAATCAAAGGGGGGTTTTGAAAGTTGGTTTCAATCAAATTATCAAGCAGAGTTCATTCAATCAATTCCACTTTATTAATCCGTTGATCATGAATTCATCCACCTCTTTATATGCCTAGGTCAATTCCAATCCCAATCATTAGAAATCGCAAGTCCACGGTCCAAGCAATTCTATAACCCTAGGCAAGGACGCTTAACCTAGAATTAGCATAGAGCACAGGGATAATAGGAAATCAAATCATGCAATCAAGCTACGAGTCTCATGCACAACTTAACCATTGAATACTCTTCCCTAAACTAGTCCACGGTCCTAGAATAGAGTTGTTTCGAGAACAGGAAAGATGCATAGACAACAACCAATCCTAATTCAAACAATAGATCTAAGTCAATCAAACAAGTTGATCAGGCTCATAAAATCAAACATAGATCATGGGATGAAGCACAAGAGTATCAATAAAGACCTAAGGATAAAGAGGTTACCAGAATTTCACAACTTCATAATAAAGCTTCCTTGATTGAATAAACTCCAGAGGAGAGTTAGTTCTCCATTACAAAGGAAACTCTAATCTTTATTGAATTACAATTGATTGATAAGTAATTGGATTCTTTCTAAAAACCTATATAGGTTCCCCTTATATAGCCCAAAAGATCAACCTTTTCGGACTAAATAAGATAGGAAACCGAAAGATAAGAAAGGAAACAAGATAGAAACGGTGAAATCTCGCCCGTCTGGAAGTCGGCTACCACCGCGACCGCGGCACCAGAACCGCGCCCGCGGCGGCCTTCAAATGGTCAAACCGGGTTCAGCTTCTACCGCGACCGCGCCGGAAGCAACGCGTCCGCGGCCTTCACGGATCAGGTTGGTTCGCTCCTCCACGCCACCGCGCCCGCGCCATAGGTAACGCGTCCGCGGTATCCATGCAGTGGCGATTCTTCGTCTTTAAGCTCTTTAACTCTTGATTCTTCAAATCTTGTGTCTTCGGTCTTGATATTACAATAACGCTCAAAACTAACCTAAACACTCTCAATATAGCTCTAAAATACAAGAGTTAACCCATACAAAGTAGAGCGAATCAGTGGGTCAGGCGTTGGAGTCGGGGTTGGCCCGGAGATCCTGAAGGAGTCGGTCGGTGCGATCGGATCCGAACCCGAGCACGGGAGTCGAGAGGTGGCTTCGGCTGGCCGAGTTGGCATCGGGGCCGCCAGCTGTTGCTAGATCCAAGAAGGCCAAGGGCAGACCGGCGAGCGAGAGTGTTGGGCGACGCCAGATCTGGGCTGGCGGGTGAGCGTGAGCGAGAGGGCCTTCGGATCGAGTGTGAGGGTGAGACGGCTGTCGGATTGTATGGTGGCCGGCGAGGTCGAGAAGAGGGAAGGAGGAAAGGCAGGTGAGGGCAGTCCGTGATCGTGGATCTAGAGCTGGTGAGGGAATGGCGAGGCAAGGGCGACCGAGGAGGCCGACGGCCAGGTGTCGTCTTAGCTAGAAGTTGGAAATCAAAAAAAAAGGAAATTATTAAAAAATTGAACCAACACGCGCTTTAACGATCGACTAACGGAGAATGTCCAAGAGGTGGTCATTTTTTGACGGAATTGATTAAAAGAGTGGTTCACGGTAAATAGTTATTAGACGGGTGGTTAAGCGCAATACGAGCTATCTTACGGGTGATTTCCGACAAAAACCTGTATAATCAAATCTCTTTCTTAACTCCCTAGTCCAAGGTCCTAGGAAATCAAGTTGTTTTCACAGATCAGGTTTGTGCACGGTCCAAACCTAGATCCAACAATAGAATATCAATCATATTCAACAAGTTAGCTACTCAAGTAAAATCAATCAACATTCATGAATAATCAAGCACAAGAGAATTAATCTTAACCAAAAGGATAGAAATCAATTATCAAAACTTCACGTATTCATAAGTCAAAGCTTCACAATTGACCAAACCCTAAAGAAGTTAGTTCTCCATAGAAGAGAGCTCAGCTCGATCGCTAGGTCTAAAATTGAATTCTGAATAATGACAACTTAATAATAAAAACCGTAATTAAACCATTGGAATTTATAATGTCTCCAAACATTAAAACATAATAAAAAGAAAACTAAAATAAAACAAAGCCGACTCGGGTCTGGGATGCACCGCGCATGCGCTTTGGAAACCACGCTCGCGGACTCAACCTTCTGAATTCCTTCGGACTTCGCTTATTGCCTTCTATCACGCAAGCTCTTCTCATTCCGCGCATGTGGCCTTAACTCACTCACCGAGGGCACGCCTTGGTAGCCTCCAACGTGGTTCTTCACTTTAGTAATGGAGTTCTTTGGGATGTAACCGCACGCGGCTTGTCTGCTATGCACATGATTCGTTTGCAGCACCAACTCCGAAACTCTAAAATCTTCATCTTCTACAATCTCGTGTCTTTGACCTTAATACTACAATTAAGAGCAAAACTTAGCCTATAACACTAATAATCATTCTAAAAACCCTCACTTAAATTGTCTAAAACACAATACATAGATTAAATTCCCCCATACTTAGATCTTGCTCGTTCTTGAGTAAGCTCAAAATAAATCTAGAAAATCAGCACGTCAAAGGTCTCAGGAAATATAAGGGAAAATGACAAACATAATACTCTTAGCTCATAACCCGAACCCATGTAAAGTGATAGTAAGTACAATAACGCTCAAGCACTCTCAAACTAGCAACATATGCAATGAACTCTCAAATCAAACCTAGATGAAACTACCCATCTAAACATATGAATCCCGAGATCCTCAAGCAAAAAAGTCCCTAATCACTCCAATCTTACCACTTAATTCTATTGAGGCACTCGTTCGGGTTTTCACCTAACCTTTCATTTCATTTTTCAATAAAGGTGCTCACAAATCTCACAATTACTCTTAACCTCATATCACCCTAGCCTAATGCTACTCCGGGCTACTTGCTTATTACCTGAGCCGCCCTTTCGGGGTTTTAGCTCATCTTGGGATTTAATATGTCTTTTTCAAATTTTTCTAGCCTTTTTAATTTTTCATTTTTTTTTTTCTCAAAATTTTTCTATACAAAAAAATGAAACAAGTATCCCATTAGAATAAAGAAAATCAAAGAAATACAAATGTCTAAGATAAGCATAGTCAGTACTCCCTCCTCCATACTTAAAATCTTACATTGTCCCTCAATAAACTTAATAGTAAGGAAATGAGTACAGAAGAAAATCAGAAAACTCTCGAACGAAGTAGAAGTGATGGAATGGATGAATTCTCAGAGTAGTAGAATTCACAGCTCAAGAACACTTGAAAAACAGAACTCGGCTACTAGTGTAGGTATGCGCACACCTTGTAGAGGCCGCCAACACATTGTCCTCTTTAGACAAAATTGAACCTTCTGTAGATAAGTTACGCGTGCAACAAAGGGGCTGCGAGCGCGGTATGGGCATCTTGGGACTAAATCACATCTAGTGAACACCACGAGCGTGGTTGAAGACGAAGACTCCTCCATACTTGAAGATCACTGCTAACTAGGGTTGTTCATTAGATCGCAGGAACATGTCCAAACCGAAGAACCGAATCGATCCAGGGCGAACCGCACTGATCCAAGGTAATTCGGGCCGGGTTGCGGTTCTAGGTTCTCATAAGTCTGTTTTTCGGTTAGGATCGGTTCGGTTCATACCTATAACCGAACAAACCGAAATAAAATTAAGAAAACCCTAGATCGGGTTAAGTGTTCTTTGAGAAACTTCCTTCCTTCACTTGCATAGCAGCCTCGGCCCTCACTCTTCACGACTCCTCGAAGTCGCATAGTAGCCTCAAGCCCTCGACCTCGTCGGCCTTCACTTGCACAACCTCAGCCTTCACAACTCCTTCACGACTTCGTCGGTGCTCACTCTTCACGACTTTGTCCTTGTAAAGCAGCCTCATCGTCCTCAACTCCTCAGCGCTCCGCTCCGCTCTGCTCCGCTCCTTCGATGACGACACGGATCTACAAACGGGGCGGTGTCTCCTCCTTCACGGCATGGCGGTATTCCAGTGTACCTGTGCACGAATCGTTAATTTTTTATGCTTATCTTTGTGCTTGTGTACACTGGTTGGACATGGAGGATTGCAAATATGCAATCTAAGTTCTCAACTATTGATTGTTTTAGTGCTTAACTCATTGTTTTGTATATCAGTATATGCTGAACATGGATTTTTAAGCGGGTCCATTTCGGTTTTATTTGGTTCGGTCCATTTCGGTCCAAAAACGATCCGGCTTCCGCATGGATCGGATCGGACTTTGGTTTTTATCTTTATTTAGATCACAAAAAAAATTCAATTTACAAAGTTCGGTCGATTCGGGCAGAACCGAAGCCAAATCGAAAAAATCAAAACTGAACTGATCCAGTCTAGTTCGGGTCGGTTTTCGATTCCAGTTTTTGCCGAGTTCGGTTCTCAGGTTCGGTTCGGTTTCCTCGGTTCAGTTCTGTTTTTGTCCAATGAACAGCCCAACCGCTAACGGCAAGAACAACTCCGAACAAGGTGGAGGAAAGATGGATGATGCGAAGGGTTGAATGAATCTAACTATAAAACAAATAAACGCACACTTTTTTTTTATCTCTCGACCTCGCATAAAACCGCGCACACGAACCAGGATCTGCGTGCGCGGTCTAGTACGGGAATTATGGGCTCCACCGTCTGCATGATTGGGTAACCGCGGCCATGGTGTCACACCAAAATTTGTCCTTTCGGACATAGCACCTGCACGTTAACCCCTTGGGTTGCCTCCCGAGCAGAACGTTTATGGCTCGACGAATACCATCTATATACAAGATCGGACATCATTAGTGCCCTGAGCAGTTGGTCAAATCCCTGCAAACACATCTCATGAAAGCATAGATTGCTTTTAAACACCTTTTTAACTTATCAGAAATACTAGAAAAAATTTTGTGAAGGATGAAACCAATTCACTGGGTTTGGTAGCTTTTCCAAGTATTCATCAAAAGTCGTAAATTTCATTTTGGCACTACCACCCTCGCCAAAAATGAAATCTGAGAACTCGGTAGATGACCTTTCATACCTAAAACGTGTTTCTTTAGAAAGATAGGAAACCCTGATTGGTAAGGGCGGAGAGTAAATGATACACTGATCGCTATCGATCAAGACGAAAGACTCCACGACAGAAGACATAGACATTTCCACTGGTGAAGAAGAAATTTCTATGATGTGATCTAGCTCCTTGTCCAACTCATTATGCTCTTTGTCATCTCCAAAGGAGCTAGCATTAGGGATGCACATGGGGTCGGGGCGGGTCGGGGACTACATTCCCCATCCCCGTACTCGTTTACTATTTTCATACCCGTCCCCGCCCCATACCCGTTTAATCCCCAGCGGGGATCGGGGCGGGGAATATCCGTCGGGTTTAGTATATTTAACGGGGCCCCGTTTATATAATTCTAGGAGATATATAATAATTTTTTTATGAATATATAACAATTATTGTAAATTTGTAATGCATTTGTAGATTGTAGTTGGTAGACACATTTATAAATAAAATACTAAATATCCATACTTTTTGAATTAATAATAAAACGTTATATAATAATACATACCGGGGATATTTCGGGGCGTGTAATGCTCCCCCCGTCCCCGACCCAAAACCGAACGGGTATTTATAATCTGGCCCCGTCCCCGACCCCGATACCCGATATAACGGGGAATCCCCGCCCCATTAGGGTCGGGTCCCCACATGTACCCGAGCCCGCGGGTAAAATGTGCATCGCTAGCTAGCATACTCACAAAGATACTCCTCCTCCGTCATAACATAATCATGATTCACCTCCTCATCCCATGGAAAATCCCTAAAAGCCTCTGGAAATGATGAAATTGGCTTTTGAGTCTCGAGAGGAGGAAAGTATGGCCTAACATAGTGATCATAAACATCTGAGGTACATCCGCGCTCCCGGCTTGAGTCCCATGTGCGCGGATGGCCAAGAAATTTCTCCACAGAAGAATAGGGTGCGCGGATTATGTCCTCACGCGCGCGGTCATACATGGCCAAACTTCCAAATCTCTTAGGAGAGATTTTACGTGCGCAGATGTGGTCACCGTGTGCGCGTTCTTTTACATGATCCTCAACCCTCTCAGGAGAGACACCGCGAGCATGGTTGGTATGACCGTGTGCGCGGTCGCTCTCTAAAGAGAACTCGTCCATTCTTGTATCTCATCCGCAAACGCAGTTATTGTCCCGCGAGTGTGGTTCTTGCACATAAACGTGAACTCTCGAACTAAGCTCTTTCCCAATGCCCCAAAGCCTCCAATTGACCCATAACAGTACCAATTCAAACGCATAGTAGTAGCAACGCCCAAACGTGATCTTTGTTCCCCTTGATGGCATAGAGAAAATTCCAGCATTCCATAGGCATCATGATTACATACCCTCCATTGCTCATGCCAGTTGAGTCTCAATAGTCATTCCATTGAAAATTCCATTACAAGCATCATCAAGCTCTATATGCATCCCCCAAGCAAAGAAGTTATCCAACTGTTCCTAGCATCTAATGAGGTCCTTGTAAAAAGGTTCATCTTGAAATTTACAAAACTCAAACAAAGACGTACATTAGAGTATATATATATATAAGTGTAGACCGTAAGATGGGTTCACACAAAGTCAATAAAAAAATTGACATTAGAATTCAACCAAAGTTTCCGCCAACGGCGCCAAAATTTGACGCGGCCTAGGTCGTTATGCGAAAAATCAAAGATAATTAACCCTAATTACATGCTTTAGTGTAACGAGTAAATCGGGGCCAAGGGAAATGTTGTTTCTAGAATTAATATTTTTACCAACTAAAGACAATGAGGGATTTCAAGAGGTTTTAAGTAAACTAAATTATTAAACAAATAACAAACATGCGAGTAATCAATTAGTTGAAAAAGCAAGTTTATTCAAAGAATCCTTCCACTTCGATAAAATCATTCGATAATTGATTTATTTTACTCTTATGGTTAATTCCTATCCTGACCTTAGTTATTTGTCTGTCCACGGTCCATGCAAATCTTAATAATGACAGAGGGCGCTCAAATAAATATTAGCAACACATACAAGGATATGCATGATACAAGTAAGGCAATCAAGCTACAAGTCAACTGTAAAAACATATAATCAAATCCCTTTCTTAATTCCTTAGTCCACGGTCCTAGAAATCAAGTTTTTTTCACATATCAGGTTTTTCCATGGTCCAAACCAAGATCCGACAAAAGAATATCAACTAGATTCAACAAATTAGCTACTCAAGTAGAATCAATCAACAT
Source organism: Polygonum maritimum (assembly GCA_963924305.1). Classification (NCBI taxonomy): domain Eukaryota; kingdom Viridiplantae; phylum Streptophyta; class Magnoliopsida; order Caryophyllales; family Polygonaceae; genus Polygonum; species Polygonum maritimum. The sequence goes on from OZ002728.1 coordinate 13,274,936, forward strand.
CCATAAATAATCTAGCATAAGAGAATTAATCTTAACCAAAAGGATAAAAATCAATTACTAAAATCTCATGAATTCATAAGTCAAAGCTTCACAATTGAACAAATCCTAGAGAAGTTAGTTCTCCATAAAAGAGGGATCTCTAGGTCTAAAATCGAATTATGAATAATGACAACTTAATAATAAAAACCGTAGCTAAACCATCGGAATTTAAAATGTCTCCAAAAATTAAAAGATAATAAAAGGGAAAATGAGATAAAAACAAAGTTGACTTAGGTCTGGGATGCACGCGCTTTGGGAACCGTGCTAGGGGACTCCGCCTTTAAACTTCATTTGGACTTCGCTTATCGCCTTCTACCGCACACGCTCTTCTCATTCCCCGCACGCGGCCTTCACTCAGTCACCGTGGGCGCGCCTTGGTCGCCGCCAACGTGGTTCTTCACTTCAACAATCGAGCTCTCTGGGATGCAACAGCGCATGCGGTTATTGTGCGGAAGCAACTTCGAAACTCTAAAATCTTCATCTTCTGCAATCTCGTGTCTTCGGCCTTGATATTACAATTAAGAGCAAATCCTATCCTAGAACACTAATAATCATGCTAAAAACTTCTCACTTAAACTATCTGAAACACGTACAGTACATCACTTCCTTATCACAATACTTCCGGTTTTGATTTTAAAAAATATTATTTAATCCTTATAAAAAAAAATTTATTTAATCCTTATAAAATTTAAATCAAAATCGTGCTTTTAATGGCATGGGGATTAATACTAGAATATATCATTAAAATAAATCTCATCATAAATAAATTAAATAAAACAATACAAGCTTTTATATCTATTTGTTTTTTTCCGGATAAATTTATGTAAGATTTATAACACTTTATATAGTTAAATCAAAATCGTGCATTTAAGATATGGGGACTAATACTAATCTATTGTTAAGAGAAAGAAGATCAGTGATCAAATCTATATTTGAGTAATGTTAATCCAACAATTCTTTACATGCACGATTTTAATACTAGTCCCCGTACCTCCTTTGAGTAAAAGGTTATATATTGTGGAAAATTAATCATCATAACTATATACTAAAGCAGAGGTTATAAATAATAATTATCACGGCATGTGTCAACTCCTCATTAGATCACATCACCTATCTTTGATAAAAAAAAAATTAATTGGTTCAAATTTCATAGGTGACCCACATTAGAAGTTTCCTTTTTATTGATTACCATTTTAGTTTTTTTCAAATAAAAAAATAAACTTTAAATTTTATGCATAATTTTTCTAGAAATCTTCTTATCTACTAATAATCATTCTAATTTTAAAGTAAAATAATTAAACTTTAAATTTTACACATTATTTTTCTAGAATTATTTTTATCTACTAAATTTAATTAAATTCAATCTTAAATTTTTAATAAAATCGTACCCTGATCAAGATCTTAATTTCAATCAATGCCTTTTATTAGCCACAATTAGATTATTTTAATACAAAATATTAATTTCCAACAAATCTAACAACATAACCATTTTATCAAATCAATGTGATTTAATATATAGTTAGTTGACTTATTTTTTATTGGTTAAAAGTTATATTGTAGATTCTTCATATAAATAAATTATATAAATACATATGATTTTGATTTGATTTTTTTTCCAAAATAACAATAAAATAAAAATATTAATTATAAAATAAAGAAACTTATTGATAAAAACAAGTATTCAGTCCTTATTTGACAAAATTATAATAGTGCAAATCTTTGTTTTATTAAAAGAATGTATTTATAACTTAAAAAATGTATCATTAAAATAAATCCCAAAATAAACAAATTATATAAAATAATACAATATTTGATATCAAACTATTATGTTAAATAACTTTATGTAAAATTTAAGCAAGCTTTTAGCTAAATCAAATCGTGCCTTTAAGGCACGAGGACTGATACTAGTATTTATCTATCACAGTACTATATACTACACCGTAAGCAAATTTTATCTTCCACCAAATTATGCTACATCACCCCTTTATTTAAAAGTTATCTTATTAAATCTTAAGTTTACCATAATATATCATCTTAATCTTATATATATTGAATTAAAATATTAGTTCTATCTTAGATTTTGAGTTGTTTATTGAATAATTCTATCATAATCAATAAACCTCACTCTTATAATTATACCTATTTAGTTAATAAAGATCTATCATAAATTTTTTATTTAATTGTTTTTATTTCTTTAAATCATAATATATAAGTCATAATCTTATCATTTTTACCCTTCAAGGAAATAGTATTTTATTTATAAGTATTTGTAATTTTTATTATAAGATTATTCATCAATAGTAACAAACTCTACCACATCTGAATGTTGCCGAAGCTGACGATGGAGCAACCGTAGTGCTGGGCAATGGCGTCGATGCAGGTGGTTTTGCCGCGTAGGAGTCACCTTTCATGGCTATTATGAGGTGTAGAGGAGTGAGAGGCTTTGGATAAAGGTCCCAAATTGGCTCCCTGGATATCAGATCCTCAAACTTGTCCATCGGTCTTGCTCTGGACTTGGAATTTATCGAATTGGTTTATGCTGAGTACGGTGATGATTTTATTTTATGTTTGTCAAAGAAAGTTAGGAAGAGCGGATGATGTCGCAGTCGATCGACAGAGAAGATCTAAGGATTAAGAAAACTCTTACAAGTGATCTACATATGTCTCACCTCAAAGAGAAGAGTGGGAAATCCAACCTCTAATTTATCAAATTGATAGGAGAATATTGGGAAATAGAACCTGTAACTTATCAAATTGATATCCTAACCCCAAGATTATCGCGTTGCTACTTAGTTATACTAGTGTAGCACCCGTGCCTTGCACGGGAATTTTATAAAATTTTATATATGCATTTAAACTCTTATTATTTAAGTTACTTGCTTCTAAAATATCCTAATAAAATCATATTTTACCCCATAAGATGTAGTCTATAGAATGAAGAAATTCAATCATCACCTTCTTTAAAAAATAATAAGAATCTCAAAATAAAAGGAATTGTCGAATTATAACGAATATGAAATAGAAAATGAAACAAAAAACTTATAGATTAGACACTGAAATAAAATCATTTTCTTATGCACAGGGTTTGGATATTCTAAGGTATCATTAAATGTTGATTCAGTTCAGCCAATTTCTATGAGGTTGACAATAAAAAGTAATTATTAATTAATCCCTAAACACAAAATAAAATGGAATTAAAATAAAATATTTTCAACCCTATGAAAAATAGAAATGTTATAGAATCCTTCTAAAAAATATTATTCAATATTCTAAAAAATATTTCGCATGAAAGTAGAAATGGTTTTGTTGGAATATCAAAATAGAGGTTGGATTCAAAATCAACCCCAAAATATCATAACTACTTCTAAACTATTTTTGGGATATATATCAATCGTATATAATTGCTTGCCAATAGTATAATCAAAGTCTATCTACTTACCCATATCAAGAGAATAAACTTATTATTATAAATCATTTATCATAATTAACAACCTTATTTTTAAAAATAAATTTAGAAAAGCGCGCAAACATATCCTCGTAAACCTTATCTACAAACTACAACATTTTTTGGTGAAAAACCTATATATAAAATTGGAAATAAAAGATTTAGAGTCTCATATTATGGATACAAATAACATATTTCGAATTAATGATATTGAGATAGTTATCTATATACTCAACCAAAAAAAAAAGATAGTTATCTATATAACTAATAAATATGAAATATCTTTTTTTGGAAATAATTATTTGTGATATTAGAAGGTTTGAAATCTTGGTTAGTCAAGATTCGAGTATAAATTAAGGGAATATATGTAAACAAATTTTTTTTTAAAAAGAAAAATACTATCTACGATGAGCAAAAAAGAAGAAGAAGCTGGTTAGATCGTAATAAAAAAGAAGAAGATGTTTCCTAGCCAAAATTAATAAGTTTGCTATGGAAAGAATAATGTGCATATTATAGATTTGGAAACTACACATAAGATATGCTGAAGATATGACACTCTTTTTGAAAATTTAAAAATTGGTTAGAAATGACCAAATTCGGATAATATCAAATCTAATGATTAAATCATGATCTTCATTTTTATGGATTATCTTTTAATTCAAAATCATGATCTTTTTTAGTAGGATTTGATAACAAAATGATTTTACTACCGGATTATGATGGATTTCTAATTTAAATCTTGATACATTTGTAAAGGATAAAATTACATATTAGTAATTATTTTTTTAGAATATTTCTAATTCAAGATCATATTATAATCTTTATTTTGCGAGATTTGTTTTTGTCAAGAGAAAATTGTGGTACGTTTTTGCAAGGGTAAAATTATTAGTGTAAATAAACTACTTGTACATAAGCAATATGAACAAATTGGAGTATTGTACAAAAAGCAAAATAATTATAATTGTTCTATTTGCAAATGAAGAACACGTATATTAGGTATATACAAAAGAATCAAGATGAGTCATGGGTTGTTAGGATTAGATTAGGATGAGTTTTCAAAAAAAAATCCATTTGAAATATGAAGTGGCCGGAAAATATAATTAATTTATAATTATTTTTGGAGCAAGTATAAAATGTCATGTGGCAAAATCTTACGTGGATTAATATAATAATGCCAATCTAATTCTAGGTAGAATGTGGAGACTTCAATTTTTAGTGGTTTTATAAAAATATATATATTTATATAATAGATTAAGCGATAAGATCAACTAAAATTGGATATTAGAGAGATATGCTCTACAAAAATATAGTTTCATGTTTTTTTATATAGAAAATGTTCTTGGATAAAAATGTAAATGTTAAAATATTATCATTGAATCATAGCATACTATTTTTTTTAAATACAACTGTTGATTTGTTCACATCTATATACCAATCGGTAAATTTAGTTTCCGAAAAAACAAAATCAAAAAATAAAAAAATTCTTAACACCTTAGGGAAAAAATCAAAATCAAAATTTTAATCTCGCATATCTATTTGTAAATTAGAGAAAAAGGGTACGGGAAATCATGACCAATTGAGTTTTTTTTTATATCCAATAGGTATTTGAAAAAAATAAATAAAATTAATCGAAAGCTTAGAATGTTACGTAGAATTTAAAAGATAAACTAAAATCAAAATAATTAGTTTTTTGGTAGATATTTATATGATGGGAAGATGTATATACATATATAAACGGCAGAATACATAACCGGCCCCCTGACCTTTTGTAAAATGGTCACTTTGCCACTTGACCTTTGGATTTTACCTATTGAGTCCCTAAACTCTACATTTTGCGACCTATTGAACACTTATTTGCTGACGTCGGAAAAAAAAATCGCCACGATGGCGCCACCATGTCTACCACGTGTACAAAACATTTTTTTTAATAAACAAAAAAAAATGAAACAAAAACACAACCCAAAAAAAGATTAAAAAAAAAAACAAATCTCTCCTTCATCTTCTTCCCCCTTCGGTACCCACACCGACAACCTTAGGCTGCCTCCAACCAATTTTCCCTCCCATTGGTGGTGGTCCACTCAGATCCAAGACGCTAGTGCCGAGCCACCCCACTCTCCCTATTCCGGCATCACCTCTTCCTCCTAAACTCGCCGGAAACCACCGTTTCCCCTGGTCTTCTCGCCGGGACTGTCATATCCGGGTTCGTCGCCGGCAGATCTGTGCTTGGACGACTCGAACGAGGTCAGATCTGGGGTTGGCGGCGGGCGGCGACAGCTCGAACGAGGTCGGACTCGACCTTGGGTGGTCAGATCTGGGGCTTGGACGTGCTGAGGAAGCACCGACGGGGCCGGATCTGGGCTTGAGAGCGAGATATGAGGCGACCCTCGCGTAGGTTGGAGGAGACGAGGTGGGAGACGAGCAGTCGGTGGCGCAACCCAGATCCCGGTGGTGGCGACGAAACCTAGATTCCGGCAGGCGGCAGTGGTGGGAGTACGTTTGGGAGATAGGAGGCTTTTTTAATTTTTTTGTTTTTTGCTTCTGTAATTTTTTGTATTTTTTGGTTGAATTATCGATTATTTATTGTTTTTGTTCTTTTAAAATGTTGCTTTTACTAAAAAAAGAATGTTGTGCATACGTGGGCGTATATGTGGCGTCAATGTGGCAAAAATTTTTACACGTGTCACTGAATAGGTGTTCAATAGGTCACAAAATATGAAATTGAGGGACTAAATAGGTAAAATCCAAAAATCAGGTAGTAAAGTGACCATTTTGCAAAAGGTCAGGGAGCCGGTTATGTATTAAGCCATATATAAACTGATTTGATATAGATTAAAAAGAAGATTCTTTCCTAATCTAAATGGTAAAAAAAGATTTGCTTAGCTAACAAATACATACATGGAGATACGATCAAAACAAATAATTATACTAAAAGATTTGTCAAACAATCCTAAAACTACAAAAAAAAAAAAAAAAAAAAAGAGAGAGAGAAGAAGAAGAACTCGGTTACATACCTCAATTCTACCTTTTAGCTTCTACATTGCTCATACCTTTAACTATAAAATTCTACGCAGTATAATCTATGACATCAATCTATCTATCCCTTTCCATCAATGGAGCTTCAAATCGCTCCTCTCACGGAGGCCGCTGGTTGTGTCGATTTCGAGGACGTTGATGCCGATGAGTCGGTTAAGCACTTAAGCATGTCGTTACCAAAAGAAATCTTGTGCAGCAACTTACGCCACCATTGAAGATGTCTCCATCTCCATGCTCTCTTCGTGCTCGTAAATATTAGTTTTCAATTGGATTAACCCTAATGTAAATTATATTTTTTTTTGTAATCATATGTAATTATGAGGTGTTATTTTTAAAATTTATAGATAGATGTGACATGTATATTAGGTAGATAAAGTGTACGTGAGGTGGCTTAATTAGAAAGATAAATATTAATGACGTGGCTTACTAAGAAAACGACATGTGTAAAAATCTTAGGTGGCTTAATATAGAAGTGCCATGTGGCGAAATCCTACGTGGCACAATGAGAAGGCTTCAATTCTTAATGGTTTTAAATATATATAATAGATTTGCCTCGCACGCAAATCGAACAGCAATCCAGGATATTAAAATCATCATTTTGAAATCTAATATTTTTTTAATGGTAAAATCGAATATTAATTGTCTCTTCTTTTTGAAATAATGGTTTGACCCATCCAACCGGACTAAAACAAAACTTGATGCCCTCTTTCTCGTCAAATGATTTACCTCTGGCAGTACCATCATTAAAAAAAAAAAGAGAAAAAAAGGTTCACGAGAACCGCACTTCACGGGCGTATATAATAGTCAATTAGTCATCATTAACATCAAAATTAACGTTAGACAAAGAGATAAGATAATTTATACAATATCATGAAAAAAATAATAAAGAATCAATTAAAAAATTATCAAATATGTACGCACTTTGGATCTGCAAATCTACTTTCACTCCGACCCAAATATAAACGTATATTCAAGAATTCGGGTTTGGATTTGTCGGACAAGTATCGGGAAACAAAACAGAAGGAAAAAAAAAAGAGAGAAGATGTAAAACAAACAATCTATGTATAAGTAGGGTTCTAGTGATTATATATAGGTACTATAGTGTAAATAAGAACATAGGGAGATCGTTAGATGATATAGATCTATGGTGTAGATAGGAAAAAAATACAAACAAACAATGGCAAAATAGTAAATATATACGGTAGTAATTTTTATATGAAAAAGACGGACATGCCCTTTATCCTAAGAAAACCAAAACAGCAACTAGTTAGTTTTTAGAACGGCATTATTGGCCTCTTTCCATCGCGATTTCGCTCCCTTTGATTGCTCTCGTTCCCCATCGATCTCATCCGAACCACTCCCCATTGTTCGATCTCGTTCAGAGATTTCGGTCGCCGTAGTTTGCTCGCTCATGATCGGTTGCCTCCGTCATTCGGTTGTTGACAATTGGTCGCCTGTAATCAGTCGCCACTCTTTGTAAATTTCACTCGCAATCAATCGCTACTGAAAATCTCAAATCTCTAAAGCTTGATCGATTTCAATGGTGAAAACTAAATGTATGAACGGATATAATTTTTCTAGGGTTTTGATGTCAGTATCCAGTTTCTGATCGATTTAGATAAGGTAAAATTCATTTAATTGAGTTTCTCAATTTCAGTTGATTTTTGATGAATCCTTGATGTGTTATTCAATTGAGTTTTTCAATTTGTTCTCAGATCTGCATTTAACTGATTGTCTATAGATCTAGGTTTTCATCAGCTTCAATTGTTACTTTTTGTGTGCATAAGAATCATTTTGGGGTGAAAAATCAAATTGTGCTTGGATTCCTTTGTAATGTGAGTAATTTTGAGTAGAATTGATAAGATTTGCTTTCAGTGTATTATAAAGGTGGTAATTGGTTAATGTTACCATTATGTGAAGCATATATTGTTTGCTATTCTATACAGCTTAACTTTATATAGTTCTATGTTTCACTTTGGTTTCCCTCAAAAGTTGAGGTGCCATCCTTCTAAAATGACAAGGATGATTGTTGATGGCTCATCAAATTGATCTTTTACATCTCAAGGAGAATCCTTGTTTCTTGGTGATGGAACTTCAAAAACGGCAATGTTGATAGCATTGTCCGGTAATGAGAAAAGTGCGCCTACGTTCATGCTTTTAAACAATATGGTTGATGTTAATTTATTCTTAAGGTTTACATGTAATTCAATGTTTGATTTATACATTGTGAAGCCTAGTTTCATGATATTCAATTAAACGGTTTATGTTATACAATAGTATGGTTCATGTTATTCAATTGAACAATTCATTGTATATAATGGTACATTTCATGCTATTCAATTTAGCGGTTCATGCTATGCAATAGTACGATTCATGCTATTCAATTTAATGGTCCGTTGTATGCAGTCGTATGGTTCATATGTTTGATCTCGTTTATTTTAATGTAGGAGCATACTCAAATGTTCGATGAACGAAAGATGAATTTATCTCATGCAATAATAGAGTTAATTGATGTTGTTAAGTTGATTTCAGTACGGTTTAAAGAAGATTAAACAACTCAAGCAATGCAAAAGATTGATCCTTGAATGCTCGTTAAATATGGTTCATTATGTTGAATGTGAAAGTTCATTGTGTTCCACTTGTAAGATTCATTATGTACAAGAAAATACTAGGTTTATTGTTTGTAGGTTCATACATTTTAATTATTCGGTGCATTGTCTTCAACGTGATGGTTCATGAATTTGTTACACTCGGTTTATATATGACAAGATGAATTAAAAGAAGTAAAAGAAAGTATTGGATTCATTGTGTTTCACGTGTATGTTCGTCCAGTTTAATTGTTCAGTTGATTTACTGTAAAAATGCAAACGAAAACAACTTAATCCTCAAAACACATAACAAATACTATAAAAAGATATGGCGTCATACAAAGTGACAAAATAATGTCCTTCTTGTGGTTTATACTCTATTGGACGAGTATGAATGTGTAAAATCTCGGTTAATACTTCAGAAGTCGTTGACACCTCCAATGTCGGCGACCAGAGTTAACAACTAGTGTTATGCAGCGGAATAAATACGCAAGAAAGACTTAGATAATACCAGTTTGAACACAGTATTTATAGTGGAAAACATTCTACAAACCAACTAGTTTGTATAGAGAAAAACCACTTGCCCTCCAAGCTTCAACTTAGAGGGACTTGAAGAGCACTTCGCTCGCTTGTATTGCTTTCTTGGATTACAAAGGTGTTCCTACTTCTAGATGTGAATCCCACACACTCTAGCAAGTACTCTTGCCTTATCTCAATCCTCACTCAATACAATCTCGCTCAACACTCAACCTCCTAAGATCGAATCCCACGATCTCACTCACCAATCACTCACAATTACAATGTTTGATCTTGCTCCTTCTTAGTCCTAGAGTGTATGCACGAAAAGTATAAATAAGACTAAGAATATTGCTGCACAATTCAGCCAAAACGGCTAAGGCATGAATCTCACACAATCTGTACAAGATCTTTCCTAAAATATAATCCTAAGACATGATAAAATCATCTTCAATATCTTCCTTGATATCTTGATGATTTTCCATCTTTATGATCTTGTCCTTGCCTTAAACGAGCTGCTTGAGATGCTGTATGTGATTTCATAACAGAAAAACACGCTGTTTACTTTTCTGAATTTCCGCACGCGCTTCGCATCTGGAAACTGAGGTCGGCGACCTCTCGGCAACCTCTTCTGTTTGGAACCATCAAAACATGAACTCGGTTTTCTAACAAATTCCCCCATTTTGATGGTGACAAACACTCATCTTTTCTGACATTAATTGGGGTCTTCATTAACCAGTTCAGCAACTCAAAAAAAAAATCCACAAAGGCAAGCAAAAATATTCTCCCTTAACTTTTCAAAATTTCCTCCTAAGTGCAAGCATCTCATGACATTCAGCATATCCCCTTAATTAGAGTCCGTTTGGCAAATCATTGCTGATGCTGATGCTGATCGATTGTTGATGCTGATCGATTGCTGATGCTGATGTTAATTGCTGATAAATTGAAAACTTATTTTTAGGATAAGCAATAGGGTGTTTGGTAGTACGGTTTGCTGATTTTATAGATATAAAACATATTTGGACCCTTTTACCCTTATAAAATAAAAACAATTAGGAAAACCACAAGGGCTCATCGGTTTCCTACGTTTGCACTTCCCAAATCCCCGACCTTGCTAATTAATTGGAATAATCTCTAATTAACCCCTATCAAATTCCCATAAATCTCTCACTGATTTGTCTTTTTTTTTGAATCTTCTCACTTCTTCCCACTTCGAAGTGGAAGAACCAGTAACTAGCCATGTCTGATTTGTCCTTTGCACTCGATCGACCTTGGCTCCCGCTTCCCCTTCGAGATCATCAATCCTGGTACTCGATCGAAGAGGAAGGCGTAGAGTAAGGAATTGGAATCGCCGATGAGGATGGGGGAAGCAGCGGTGGGTGAGAATCTGGGAGATGGAGGAGGTGTGGCGCCGGTAGGCAGAGGGAGAGAGGTCGATGGCGGTGAGGAGGCGGCGGAGGGAGGGGAGTGCGGGCGTTGGAGGGGTTGACGGCGGGGAGACGAAGAGGCTGTGAGAGTGGGAGTCGGAGGGGGAGACGACGGTGAAGGGGGCAGAGGAGTGGGAGGAGGGAGATTGGTCGGAGGGTGAGGGCCTCGATGCAGGCGTCGGACGGTGTCGTTGCCGGCGACGGTCACCCCTTGAAGATGGAGGAATGGAGGCAAGTCACAAATCAGGGACGAGAGGGAGGTGATGGAGAAGCAGGGGCATATGAGAAATTGGGCACAGACCTTGAATAGGGGATCGAGGAGAATCGAGGGTGGCCGGAGGTGGGCTCGGAGGTGGCGAGAGTTGAGCAGAGAGGTACGAAAAAGAAGGAAGCTGTAATGGTGATGGAGGAAAATCGGGGGTGAGGGTAGGAAGAAGAAAGGGTAGTTGGTGGAAATTGGGGGATAAGCATTTGCTTATAATTTGTGCTTATTTCGATAAGCATGGGGGGAGGTGCTTTTCTTTTTTGTTGCTTATAATCAAAAGTTTGCTTATAAACACTTAAAAAAAAAACGTGTTTGGCAGCTCTTAATTGCTTATTTTGTGCTTATAAGCAAAATTGTGCTTATAAGTCTTTAAAATTTGCCTTGCCAAACGGACTCTTAGACCTGCAATCCTTAGCTATTTCCACCTTTTGGCATCATCAAAAAGATTGAAAATCATAGAGAAATCAGCTAGGCAAATATAGTAGCAACTATAAGCATGCAACATTAATCAAAAGTCGGCAACCATGCAAGCATGGAAATGTCAAACAAAACAACCAAACATAGAGTATTTAGGGTTACAACCCAATCGAACTTAGAAAAGATTTTTTGAAATAGGGAATAATGCGGTAAGGGTAGAAATCAGGTGGTGGCAAAAGTCATAAGGTAGCAGAGGTTGGCGACTTAGCAAAGTCCTTGCTTGATATGGCTTATGTCCTCATCAATTGATTTAGCCAGCTTGGTCAAAGCATCCAACTTCTCAGTTTGAATCTTCTGCTCCTTCTTCAGAAATTCAATTTCAGCTCTAAGGAATTCCACCTCGGTTGGCGACTCCCCAGCCTGTGCCCCATTAGATTCAGCTTCCTTATTCTACCACTCTCCATCAATTAGATTTCATCCCATCTTTCTTAAGGTATCCCTGTTGAGAACGCGATGTCCAGGCGTCAAATAGTCTCCAGAATTATCATCATCCCAATTTTCATGATTGATGAAGATGTCGGTGACCAGTCTGCCATAAGGGAATGCATGAGTGGGGCATTCCACGACATTCTTCATGTGCAATATTATCAGCCTGGACAAACAGACCTTCTCTCTCCTAAAGATCTTGTCAAGGACAATGATCTCCTGGATATAGGTGCAATGCCTTTTCTGCTCTCGGGGTAGGAGGTTGCTGATAAGGTAGGAGAACATCACCTTTTTGTCGACAACCATGTAGTTCACAAGATAAGGACCAATGCCAATACCTTCATCATCAAGTACTGTCTTTAAAAGACTACTGGATTCCATATTCTCTGGCCACGCTCCTTTGAAATAATCAGCAAAACCTTCATGAGGAATCTCTAGAAGGTCAGCGACCTCCTAGCTAGTGAACAAATACTCCTTATCTTCCCAGACATACTTTCCAACAGTTTTTTTGCCATAATCCTCTATGGTCAACGTCTCATAAAACTTCTTCACACTCTCAGCTATGAACTTCTCTTCCTCACAAAACAGATTCTTCCAACCTTGAGCTTCCATCCACTCCTTAACCTTAGACAGATTGAACTCATCCAGAAAATTGTTTTCCCATAGCAAGACATTAGTAAAATTCCTAGATGGGATTTTCCTACTCTCTGGATTCTTCTTCTTCTTGCTAAGTGAGGCCTTAGGTTTAAGCAAGGTCGGCGACCTAGGTCGCTTAGCCCTAGACTTTCTAACTTTCCCTTTAGACTCACTCTCATTAGGCAAAGGGATATCAGGCAATACCTCTCTAGTCATCAATTTCAATCTCCTAGTCACAGGTCTATGCTCAACAGTGGGTTTCTTAGTGGATTTTCTAGAAACTGGGATATCCTCTCCGAACAGTTGTTTCTTAACATCATCCTTAGCTTAGAACGAACTTCTCTCTCAAAAGAAAGAGGTTCAGATTCAGTACCTTCACTGTCAGACGGGATAGACACTGGACGTTTGCCTCTGACCTTCGCAGAGTCAACAACCTTAGCGACAACCTCTCAGACCTTTTCCAAGTCGACAACCTCTTCAGCTTTTTCGGTGTCGTCTTCATCCTTCTCCTCTGCTTCAGCGGGAACAGTACCTTCTTCTTCAATAGCATCAACCACCTTCTCAATGGCCTCAAACTTAGATTCAGCGACGGGTTCTGCTTCCACATTCTTCTCTTCGCCTTTTTTCTCCTCAACCGCGGGTTCCATTGGCAGTTCCTCCTTCTCCGGCTGCGGTTCGGATTTTTCCACCGCCAGAGGAATGTCGCCTGAAACCGCCAGATCTGGGGCGATTTCCGACACATTCTCTGTCGGAAGGGGTTCAGTTTCGACTATTGGTTCTTGTGGAGGGGATTTGGGCTTGGATTGATTCAGGGGCAATGGGGTCTGGATTTTGAGTTTGGGAGCTTTCGTCCATGGCGGATTCCGGTTGGGTTTTTGCGGTTAGGATTTTGGCAGCGAGTGTTGGGACGATATTAAGGACGCCAGTCATTAATATCTAAACCAATAATGATCGTCCCTAGTTTTGATAATGACAAACTCAAAGGTGCTTGATAAGTTGCCCAAGTCATTATCTCGGGTAAGTCCAGAGGACGCACATGAGCGAAAGGACAACAAGTGAACGAGAGTCCATTAGCTGTAGGGACGCACTTCATCAGAACTTCCAAAGCTGAACGAAAAGAGTGATGTCCCTGCGCCGATAGGACGGCGTCCTCATCAAGAAGGGACGAGCGCTTAAAGATGGATGAAATTCAAATTCAAACCAAGGCCGCCCCAACATGATTACATCACATTCGGCCGTAGTCCTCAGAAGGAAGCTTTCCTTGTCTGGGCACGTGTAAACAATTCCAAAGATGTCGCTTTCCCAGCAATGGTCCCTTGACCACGCGGAGGCTTCCCAAGCGTCAATAGAGTTGACTTCCTCAAGATGCAAATCGCACCGTTGAAGGAAGACGACAGATCCTGCCCAAGCTTCAGAGGACGCTAGAGGGCAAGAACTCATACCGCTATAAATACCCTCCAAGGGGTATGCATAGCGGTGTGGACTCTGAAGACTTTCTCTCAAGCTCTCCCAAAGCATTCAAGTTCAAAAACGAAGATCACGAAAATCCAGTGAGCTTGAAGCAAGAGAAAGAAAGTCCAACCACATCAAATCCAAACTAAACCACAAAATAGTTAGAGTAGTAGTTTGTCTCTCACAACGGATCGTGAGAGACGTGAGTGATAGCTTCCTTATAAGCTAAAAGAGTTAGGTTACTTTGTTAGGCTGGAAGGAGTGTTACTAGTGAGGCTAAGGACGTACGCTTAGCTCTGGGGATTGTAACAGCTCGCCTAAGTTGTAAGGACTCTCTTTGAATAAAATAAGGACGGCTATTGAAAATCCTCCAACGGAGGTAGAGGTTTACCCATAAGAGTAGTTGGTCTTAGTGGGGTTCCTCTATAAATACGCGTGTCCATTGTCTTATTACGTTTCCTGTTAAGTCTATTTTCCGCTGCATCTAAGGACGGCCTTAACCCAGTTAAGGACGCCCATTCTAATAAACTTACGATCCAACTGCGAGTTTCTTCAACTCTTCCTCTCCAAGATGGGTCATGAGAAGAGATTGAAGCTCGGGGGTGAGGTTTGACCAGCGGGACTGGTTTGGGGACGCCATTGAAGCAAAGGAAAATGCTTGGGAGGGGTGGTAATGGCGTTTGGGGTTTTTGGGCAAAGAGAGAGAGAAATCGGGAGAAGCACAAAAGGGGTAAGAGAAAAGCACCTTTTAGATCTCTTTTTATGCAAGTACAACTTCTTAATTAAGGCAACTGCAGATCCACTCGAGTACATGATCATGTTAGAAGATCTATTACACCTGAAGTCGTCAACCTCAAACTGCTTTCTTCAAGAACTCTGAGCTCATCAACAACCTTACTGTGCCATGACTTTTACCACATGAAGTAGCTTGGGGGTTGGGTTACACCGGGTGGTGTCAAAGCAAACCAAGCACAGAAAATAATATTTTGTGGAATTTGTCGATCAAGTTGATAAGTCTCCGTTTTAAAACACACAAACAAACAAATAGGCTCATAGAGACTCTCAAACATGATAGGTCGGGGACAACAATAGAATCAACCATCATTTGGGCTTGTAATGAGGGTTAAAGGGTCATCAAGTTGATTCTTTTGGGCTCAAAGAAAAAGTTCAATTAAATATGTAATTTTAAACACAATATGCAGGAGGTCGTCGACATGCACACAAGCAGGAGATTTCATCGATAAATGCACGCATACCTCATTATGCCAACACTATATAAGCATGAAATTCTCAAAAAGATAATCAGTCAAATTTCAACCAGTCATAAGAGGATAGCATAAATGATTAACAAGTTAATCAAGTGAGGTCATACCTAGCTCCATGCGAAGTCGTTCAAAGGGTTCACAATTTAAAGCCTTAGTGGAAATATCCACCCTTTGTTCATCCGTCCTGCAAAACTTCATGGACACCATGCCTTTCTCCACGCAATCTCTAAGAAAATGATGCCTTATCTCGATGTGCTTTGTCTTGGAATGTTGCACCGGATTCTTCGAGATATCTATAGCACTCGTGTTGTCACACAGTATGGGTACGGACCCACACTCAACACCATAATCTTTGAGTTGTTGATTCATCCACAAGAGTTGTGAACAACATGCTACGGCGGCGACATACTCGGCTTCGGCGGTAGATAGAACAACTGAATTTTGCTTCTTAGATCCCCAAGAAAGTAAGCACGAACCAAGAAACTGGGCCATCGATGACGTACTCTTTCTATCAACACGATTCCCTGCAAAATCTACAACGGTATAGCCGACTTGGTTGAAGTCGCTAACCTGTGGATACCACAGACACAAGTCGTCACTGCCCTTGAGATAGCGAATGATCCTTTTCACAGCTTTCAAATGAGATTCCCTTGGATCGGCCTAAAATTTTGCACAAAGGCATACGGCGAAGACAATATCTGGCCTACTAGCTGTAAGATATAAGAGAGATCCAATCATACCTCGATACAAAGTAGCATTGACCTTCGGATATTTTTCATCTTTTCCCAGTGAAGTGGTCGTCGATATGGGAGTATCAACAGAGCGAGAGCTCTCAAGACCAAACTTCTTCACGCACTCCCTGAGGTACTTCTGTTGATGAACCTTGGTACCTTCTTCATTCTGCACGACCTGAAGTCCTAAAAAGAACTTGAGTTCACCCACCATGCTCATTTCAAATTCACTCGACATGAGGTTGGCGAACTCCTTCACTAACTCTGGGTCTTTAGAGCCAAAGATGATGTCGTCGACATAGACCTGAATCACAAGAGTGTGATTTCCTTTCCTCAACAAGAATAGAGTCTTGTCGATCTCTCCTCGAACATATCCATGCTGGATTAAGAACTGCGATAGCCTATCATACCACGCATGAGGAGCCTGCTTCAACCCATATAAAGCCTTATCAAGCTTATAGACATGATCCGGGTTGGTGACATCATCAAAACTTGGGGTTTTCTCAAGGCAGAATACATATACAGACCCCTGTATTTGAACGTTTTTTCCTATCAGCCCCCCGTACTTTAAAATGTGCAATTAGACCCCTATAGTTAGTTAAATTTGTTTTATCAAATACTTAATTCATTAGACCTTGTGCGGTGTTTTACACGCGCGCTGACATGGCAAAATCTATTGCCACATAGACGCCACATAAACGCCACATAAGCAATTTTGTTTTAACCTTTATAAAATCACAAACAAACATTATTTCACACAAAAAAATTATCATTTCACAAAAATCTATATCTCTGCCGGCAGATCTACCAATTCAATCTACCAAAAAAATCAACCAGCTTCCAATTCGATTTCCCCAATTTCAATTCGCGAAACCTAACCCTCCTCGGCGACTCCCACCTCCGAAACGGCGTCGTCGGCCTCACTCGGGACGCCGACGTCCGCACAAGCAGCTCTGGCTCCGTCGTCTTCAACTCCCCCGTCCAGTTCTTTGACTCCGACTCTTTCTCCAACGCCTTCTCCTTCTCCATCGTCAACCCCCTCCCTCCCTCCCGCCCCCCCATCCGCTCCCTCCTCTCCCTCTCCGTCCCCGTCTCCCTCCACGTGAAGCTGGTGGGCCCGTCCTTCTCCTCCCCCGAGCTCCTCTCGTCCTTCCTCGACCACGGATACGTCACCCCCGACCACCTCTACTCCCCCGAACGCCCTGGCTGGCTCTTCCTTTTCTGCTCCCCCGAACGGATCTGGATCTGGATCTCGGCCAGGCTCTTCCGTCACTTTCTAGGGGAGGAGGTTCGGGAGTGGCGACGGTCTGGAGAGCGGTGACGGTCGGGGAGCGCCAACGCCAGTTTTTCAATCGGATCTGGTGAGCGGCGAGGCGAACGGGGACGAAGACGGAAGGAGGGCAGAGGACGGCTGAACCCTCCCCTATCGGAAGAATACTTCGGGAACTGCGTGCAGATCGGAGTGGCGAGTGCCGGCGCCGGCGAGATTAGGCGGCGGGGTTTGGGGTGGGCGGCGACGAAGGTGAACGAGGTGGTGTTTGGTGGGTTAACGAGGTTTGATTGCTATGGAGTTGGGTTTGGGATGGGGAACGCTGTTTCCGTGATGTGTTGGAGTAATAAGCGGGAAGGGAAGGTGAGTTATGGAGGTGGGCGTGATGAGTAAGGGAGTGTGGATATGGAGGTTTGTTTGTTTGGAGACCATGAATTGGCTTGAGTTGGATGGCGAGTAAAGAAGGAGATACAACCCTCTTTTTTACCAATAAAGAAGAAGAAAGAAAAGCAGATCAAAAAAATAAGTTGCACAAATAAAGAAAATGAAGAAGAAGAAGAAAGAAAAAATTCAAGAAAAGAAAAATGCTCTTTTATTTTATTTTATCATTTGCCACGTCAGCAAAAGAAACCGAACCACTCGCACATCGGGAACTGTCAAACACGCGCTTGTCCACGTATGACATTTGTGTTCAATAGGCAAAAATACGGGTAGTACAAGGGTCTAATTGAACAATTTTAAGTAGGGGGGCTAATAGGAAAAAACGTTCAAGTACAGGGGTCTGTATATGTATTCTTCCGTTTGCTCAACATAAACTTCTTCCTTCAAGTACCCATTTAGAAATGCGGCCTTGACATCCATTTGTTGTCATTTGAATCTATGAAAGGTAGAGTAAGCAATCAACAACCTTATAGCCTCGAGACGAGCGACCGGGACAAAGGTTTCATCATAGTCGATTCCCTCTTGTTGATTGTATCCTTTTAACACACGCTGGGCCTTGTTTCTTACAACATTTCCTGAATCATCCAGCTTGTTCATGAACACCCATCGTGTTCCAATCACTGTTCTTCCCTTCGGCCTTGGGACCAAGTACCACACCTTGTTGCGGTCAAATTGATGAAGTTCCTCTTGCATATCAATGACCCAATCCGAATCTTTCAAGGCTTGCTCAGTGTTCTTTGGTTCCAACATAGAAATGAAGGCATTGAATGCAAAGAGATTAAGTGAAGACCTCATTTGCACACCCTTCGAGTAATCAGAAATAATGTTGGTAACCGGATGAGCATCCTTCTCCTGATAATTCCTGATAGGTAGTTGAGTTAGGTCGTCGACCACTGGAGTCTGCGACGAACTACCTAGAATAGAACTTTGAACTGCTTGATCAAACTCTTGAACTGCTTGACCTGATCCACTAGCCTCTGATACGTCCTGATTTTGCACATCATCTGCAATCTGATCCTGATTCTGATTCTAATCTGTCCTTGCATTCTGATTGAAGTCGGCGACACTGTCACTGTTAGCGACCTCAGACGAACCTTCAGAACGGTCCTTGTCAGAGACATCTTCAAGACCTAAGAAGTAGCCTTGATCACCATCATGAATACTTTCTTCGATCTTCTTGGTCCTCTTGTTGTACACCTTGTAAGCCTTGCTTGTTGAAGAATAGCCAACAAAGGTGCCAACATCACTCCTTGGATCGAACTTGCTTAGACTGTCCTTCCCATTGTTATGAATATAACATTTACACCCGAAGATGTGGAGGTGACCGGGCGACACTAGGCTTGACTCCTCTCAACAACTCATAAGGAGTCTTTCCAAGTAGTAGACGCAACATGGCTCTATTCATCACATAACAAGCTGCATGAATAGCTTGTCCCCAAAAATTCCTTGGGAGACCACTAGAGATGAGCAAGGTCCGTGACATCTCCTCCAAAGCTCGATTCTTCCTCTCGACCACGCCATTCTGCTGTGGAGTTCTAGGTGCCGAGAAGTTGAGGCTGACACCATTCTTCTTGCAATACTCCAGAAATTCAGAGTTCTCAAACTCTGTGCCATGATCGGATCGGATAGCCACTAAAGAATTTCCAAGCTTCCTTTCAACAGCCTTTGCCCATGTCTCGAACTCTTCAAAAACCTGACTTTTAGCAGCAAGGAAGATAGTCCAAGTATAGCGTGAATAATCATCAACAATCACATAGACAAATCTATTTCCTCCTCTACTTTGTACGCGCATCGGTCCACACAAGTCCATATGAATCAATTCAAGAGGCTTGGAGGTGCTCACCTCATTCTTGGACTTAAAGGAAGACCTTACTTGCTTACCCTTCACACAAGCATCACATACACCAAACTTAGAGACATCAAACTTAGGCAAACCACGAACTAGCTCCTCTGTATGCAATTTGACCAATAACTGTGGGCTAGCATGACAAAATCTACTATGCCAGCGGTCAGCAACCTCTACAACAGACTTCAAGCACAAACTCTCTTCAGGTTGGAAGCAAGGATTAACTTTGTAAACATTGTTTTTGCACAATCCCTTCAGAAGCGTCCTACCTATACTTATTTCAATCACCTGGCATTGCTTATGATCAATGACAACTTGATTTTTACCGTTAGCACACAGTTGAGCTACACTAAATAAATTGAAACCAAGTTTGTCAACTAGACTAACATCAGAAACTGAAACCTTACTTGAGATCATCACTTTTTTAATTCCAGAAACCACACCTTTGTTATTGTTCCCGAAGGTAACATTACCTCCTTTGTGTTATTGAAGTGAGACAAAATCCTCAGATTTTCCAGTCATATAAGCTGAGCACGCACAGTCGATGAACCAAGGGTCGTCGACACTCACTTTAACCTGCACAAACAAGATTAGTTTTTACGAACCCAGAGTTGTTTCACAACTCCTCCGGGTCGAGCAACAGATTTCATAACATTTCCAGAAGCATTAGCATTAGCAGGTTTTGGGTTCTTGACAGAGTTGGTGACATTAGGTTTCTTTTTAGCAATCCTCGACTTCTTAGCCATTTCAAAATCTCTAGCCCTTTTGAAACACTCATGTTGGTAATGACCTCCTTTGCCTCAATACCAGCATGTGATGTGAGATTTTAACTCTACATACTTACTATATTCTGGGTAGACAGGCTTGTTGTCGACCCGGGCCTGGAAATCAATTCGCGAGGGACCAGCTTTCTTGACTTGGTTTTCCCACATGGTACGAACCTTTTGATTAGGGTACCACTTCTGCTTCCCTTTACCCTTGGGATCTACCACATCCGACGAGCAACCTGAGTTGTGCTCATGCATAGGGGAATTTCCCTTAGATACTTGGGAGTTAGAAGCGTTCCCTTTTTCATTTTGGCTTTTCCCATAACCTAGACCAGGTCGCTGAACAACCTTCACAAACCTGTTTCCGAAGTCTTGCTTGACTTCTTGGACCTTGTCGGCGGCAAACTCATCCTTCCATTTCTGTTTTTTAGCTTCATCATCTATCTTCAGATTTTCAAGATCATTAGACAACTTAGCATTTCCCAGTTTCAGCATGAGATTTTCACCTTCAATACTAGACACCTGTTTTTCTAGGTCGTCAACCTGTTTTTGTAAGTCAACAACCTGAGACTCAAGGTTAGGACATTTAGAGCAATCAACAGGTTTAGAGACAACTTTCTTTTCTAGACCTATAGCTTTAGAATACCAAACTTTGTTATCATCGATCAAATTAGTAATTTTTTCATCTTTTTTATCAATTTCCTCGCTAAGATCGGAAACTTGAAGACCAAGTTTTTCAATAATAGCATAAAGTTGTTCACGTGTCTTTTTAGCTAAGAGGGAAGAAATATCATTTTCATTTACCTCACTTTTGGAGTCATCACTCAAGGCCGTAAAGCAAACTTCTTTGGCCAGCGACTGGTCTTCCTCATCGTCAGACATGTCCCAAGTCGGCATCATGCTCTTTCCAACCTCCCTTTTTGGACATTGTTTAGCAAAATGCCCTTTATCATGGTAGTGATAGCATATCACTCTCTTTAAATCTTTGACAAATTTAGGGGATTTGGTAGGGGCTTTGTTGCGACTGCAAAGTCTTTTCATCGCCTTAGAGATAAGAGCCACGTCGTCGTCGACGAACTCTTCATCATCTTGTCCTTAAGCGATGTCGAAAGCCTTCTCGACCTTCAAAGCAATGTTTTTGACCTTTTCAGAGTCAAATTTGTCCTCTCTTCTCTATTGGATACCTCCGAGCATGGTCAGTTGACCAATCACATCCTCCACAGTCATCGACTTCGTGTCCTTTTGAGACAAGAGAGAAGTCACCATGCCATCGCACTTCTTGTTGAGTCAGCTTGTTGATTTGCTTCCATTGAGGAAGCTTTTCTCCAAGGAACTCTAGCTGATTGACCACCGATTGAAATCTAGAGTGGTAGTCGTGAAGAGACTCATTCTCCCCTTGGAACAAGTTCTCATATTCTCGCTCAAGAGTTATGATTTTGTCCTTTTTGACATCATCATTACCTTGATGGAGACGTTTGAGAGCATCCCAAATATCCTTAGCAGTGTCATAACCAATGACCGGCCTTCTTGATCTCACTGCTAGTTAGTGCATGATGAAGAAGCTTCTTGGTACGTTCATTCTTTTCAAGTTTTTTTGAAGTCAGCATCGTCAATATTAGGGGTGTACATCCGGTTAAACCGAACCGGAACCGGCCCGGAACCGGAAATAACCGGAACCGGAATTTAGAAAAAAGCACAACCGATAACCGAACCGAAAATGTTCCGATTGTAAACCGAACCGAACCGGAAATTTTCGGTTTAGACCATAACTGAACCGCAATGACCGGATTATAATCTAAGCATACACGTAATACCATACATACTCTTTACAATCACTAATCACAACATCCAAAAGTAAAATTTTACAGGTCTTGCACACATAACTTAATAAATAATAACTAAATGCAAAATATTATAACTAGCTAGTATAAGTTTTCAGCAATACCCTTTAGAATGGGATGCAATTTTTAAGCATAAGGCAATACAACGATAGTTTAAAATCATGGTAATAGAGTATCAAGTATCAACCAACTAAAAGTAATTAATTTTCAAAAGTCTTTCACTTATATATGTAAGATCAAAATATTATCTGCTTGTTTATATATAAAAGAAATATTGTACATATGAATCCGGTTTATTTCGGTTAACCTAAAAACCGCCGGTTCATCCCGGAACCGAACCGGAACCGAAAAACATGAAAATTGAGGACCGATAACCGGACCAGAATAGTTCGGTTCGGACGCGTTTCGGTTTTTCCGGTTCGGTTCCGGTCGGTTTCCCAGTTTGAACCGAAATATGTACAGCCCTAATCGTCATACTCCATGACTTCTTTTGCTTTGCCATCAGGTTTGACGAATTTCTCAAGGCCAACGGAAATCACTTTCCAAGTTGCCCATCCAAAGAGCAAATGTGGGTTTGCATTTGCTTCACCCACCAATCATACTCTCCGGGTTTGAGAACTGGAGGTTTCCAGAAGGAGTCATTGATAGCGGTGTTGGTGGTACACATCTTTCCTGCAAAGTACTACAAAAATCTAGAGCCAAGGCTCTGATACCAATTGTAGGATATTGGTTAGTACTTCAGAACTCGTCGACACCTCCGATGTCGGCGACCAAAGTTAACAACTAGTGTTATGCAGCGAATAAATACGCAAGAAAAACTTAGATAATACCAGTTTGAACACAGGATTTATAGTGGAAAACTCTCTACAAACAACTAGTTTGTATAGAGAAAAACCACTTGCCCTCTAAGCTTCAACTTAGAGGGACTTGAAGAGCACTTCGCTCGCTTGTATTGCTTTCTTGGATTACAAAGGTGTTCCTACTTCTAGATGTGAATCCCACACACTCTAGCAAGTACTCTTGCCTTGTCTCAATCCTCACTCAATACAATTTCGCTCAACACTCAACCTCCTAAGATCGAATCCCACGATCTCACTCACCAATCACTCACAATTACAATGTTTGCTCTTGCTCCTTCTTAGTCCTCGAGTGTGAGCACGAAAAGTATAAATAAGACTAAGAATATTGCTACACGATTCAGCCAAAACGGCTAAAGCATGAATCGTACACACTCTCTACAAGATCTTTCCTAAAACATAATCCTAAGCCATAAAATCATCTTCAATATCTTCCTTGATTTCTTGATGATTTTCCATCTTTATGATCTTGTCCTTGCCTTAAACGATGTTCTATCAAGGACGCTTGCGTGCTTGGTAGTGTGCCCACACAAACCGTCCCTTAGTTTTGATATGACAAATTCACTTTGATTCTAATAAATTTGTCCAAGTGTTCAGGAACGCCAGTGACAAAAGGACAACAAGTGTGTGGAGCGTTCCCTAGGTTGAGGGACGCTAGCTACCAGGAAGTAAGGACCAGCAAGAGACTACTTGAGCAAGGACGGAGTCCCAAAAGCAAGTAGGAACGCAAGCAGAACGTCCTTACTCACTAGCCGACAAGATGACATCACTCGACAACATTTGATCATCCAAGGACATGTGGAGACCGATCCTGTAGCAGAGTCCATCACACACAGCTGGATACAGGAAGCTTCCTCATCACCGCCCTACTAGGTGGAGGAAGATCCTGTAGCCACGTCCATGAAGAGCATGATCGTCAGAAGAGGAAAGACCCCCTTCCCCAAGTCCTATAAATATCCCAAGGCATTTATTGTGACATCAACGCTTTCAGAGAATATTCAGAGAGAATCAGAGGAAAGCGACTCACTCAAGAACACGAAGAACAAGCTCAAGAACTCTCAAGAACTGTTCTAGGCTTGTGTTAGATCGAGTGAGAATTGTAACCAAAACCACAACTTGTTTGTAACTCAGAAAACCCAAAAAGAAAGAAAGAGAGTCCTACAACGTACTATAGGACGTAGGGATAGAGTCCTTTAGAAGATTAAACTCGCTTAGGTTGTAGGCTTAAAGGAGGACTTTACTAGTGGACTTAGGAAGTTGTCTAAGTGCCAGAGAAGTGTAAAGGACTCGCCAGTACAACGTAAGGACGTTTAATAAGAAAGGAAGAATCTATTCAAAAATCCTCCAAGGAGGTAGAGGTTTACACTCAAGGACTACTTGGTCTTGAGTGGTTCCTCTATAAATCATTGTGTTCACTTTATTCACCTGTTTAGTTTTAAATTCCACTGCACAACTAAAGGACGCCCTTACACCTCGTAAGGACGCCTGACCAAGGACGCCTTTACCTAAGTAAAGGACGTCCCTCTGTTATACTAAAGATCCAACAATGAAGACGCTTGAGATGCTGTACGTGATTTCCATCACAGAAAAACACGTTGTTTCCTTTTCTGAATTTCCTCACGCGCTTCGCTTTTGGAAATTGAGGTAGGCGACCTCTCGACAACCTCTTCGGTTTGGAACTCAAAACACGATCTCGGTTTTCTAACAGAGTGAAATAAGAACAATCTTGTGATAAGTGAAGAATGTAGGCATCTCTATCATTCTCATCTTTATCCAATGAGACTCCACCCATAGTAATAGTTTTATTATGAAATTGGTTCATTCTCATCTATATTAGCACCACCATTTGAATGAGACATGTTAGGGTGACTTGAGCTTGAAGAACAATCTACAAAAAATAGTAAGCTATGTTTAAAGTAACATGAAACACATAATGCAGACTACAATGTGCGAATAGAATTGTTCTTTTGGTTCATAAATATTGTGATTTTGGTTCATGAGTTTTCAAGGTATGGTTCAATGAAAATGACAAAGCAGTTCACGTAAATAAATACTAGTTAGTTGAGACATTTTACCGAACACATGGTAGGCACTCAATCAAGCACACACAAACAAACTTTGATTTCAAAAGAAAACTTCAAATTGCACTGTAAAAGACACGAATAACTTTTGCTTTGCACTCTTTATCAATTTTATGCTTCTGTTCACCACTCACTGTTAATGAGCACTACAAATGTACGAATACAATTGTTCTTTTGGTTCACAGATATGGACATTTTGGTTCATGAGTTTTTTTGGTATGGATAAATGAAAATGACAAAGTGGTTCATGTAAATTAATACACTTGATGGTTTATACATTTTGTTGGATCGTAAGTCTGTTAGAATGGGCATCCTTAACTGGGTTAAGGCCGTCCTTAGATGCAGCGAAAAATAGACTTAACAGGAAACGTAATAAGACAATGGACACGAGTATTTATAGAGGAACCCCACTAAGACCAACTAGTCTTATGGGTAAACCTCTACCTCCGTTGGAGGATTTTCAATAGCCGTCCTTATTTTATTCAAAGAGAATCCTTAAAACTTAGGCGAGCTGTTACAATCCTCTGAGCTAAGCGTACGTCCTTAGCCTCACTAGTAACACTCCTTCCAGCCTAACAAAGTAACCTAACTCTCTTAGCTTATAAGGAAGCTATCACTCACATCTCTCACGATCCGTTGTGAGAGACAAACAACTACTCTAACTATTTTGTGGTTTAGTTTGGATTTGATGTGGTTGGACTTTCTTTCTCTTGCTTCAAGCTCACTTGATCTTCTTGATCTTCGTTCTTGAACTTTAATGCTTTGGGTGAGCTTGAGAGAAAGTCTTCAAAGTCCACACCGCTATGCATACCCCTTGGAGGGTATTTATAGCGGTATGAGTTCTTGTCCTCTAGCGTCCTCTGAAGCTTGGGCAGGATCTGTCATATTCCTTCAACGGTGCGATTTGCATCTTGAGGAAGTCAACTCTATTAACGCTTGGGAGGCCTCCGCGTGGTCAGGGGACCATTGTTGGGAAAGACACATCTTTGGAATTGTTTACACGTGCCCAGACAAGGGAAGCTTCCTTCTGAGGACTACGACCGAATGTGATGTAATCATGTTGGGGCGACCTTGGTTTGAATTTGAACTTCGTCCGTATTTAAGTGCGCGTCCCTTCTTGATGAGGACGCCGTCCTATCTGCACAGGGACTTCACTCTTTTCGTTCAGCTTTGGAAGTTCTGATGAAGTGCGTCCCTACAGCTAAGGGACTCTCGTTCACTTGTTGTCCTTTTCGCTCATGTGCGTCCTCTGGACCTTCCTGAGATCAAACACCTTTGAGTTTGTCATTATCAAAACTAGGGACGATCATTATTGGTTAAGAATATTAATGACTGGCGTCCTTAATATCGTCCCAACAATTTCCCCTTTTTGATGATGACAAACTCTTTTAAATAATACACGCAGAAGTAAAGCTTTTAGCATGAGAGACTGCACTTTGATCTTCTTTTAGCTAAGGTTGCATGCAAGTCATTCTTTTAAGTGCGTCCTATTTTATTCTATACTAGCGTCCTTTGGACTTGAGCCGAAATTCCCCCTAAACACATGCTTTCTATGATAACTTAAAACGGTCGCATCTCTGCAAAACTATACTTCCCCCTTTTGGCATCATCGAAAAGGAGAACAAGTTAAAAAGCATGCACACACAAAATCATAACTAAAGAAAGAACGCTTGGACAAACGGAATTGCAAATGTAAGGAACGCCATCCATAGAGAAGAGAGTGCAAAAGGACCCAAGTGCAGTTATTACAAACATTCTTCACAAACGTTTCAAAAGGGGACAGCGTCCCAAAGTCTTAACGAAAACACACAAAAGATGAAATTTTTCAGGGTTTAGAAGGGATGATGTGATCATTGGCGGGGATGCTTGCCGAGAGCCTTCAGAGTCTGAGCGTGAAGATCGTTGTTCTGCGCCAGAAGCTCATTGTTGTGTTCCAGGATATTAGTATGCTGATGGACGGTGTCATGAAGTTGCTAGATGAGATCTATCATCATACACTGGTTCTCAATTATCATCCCAAGAAAAGTCTTCTTAGAACAATTTTCCGCCTTAGCATGGATGTTCGCAGCGTTGGGCTCATCGGCGTCCTCAGCATCAGCAACTAGCGTCCCTACCACTTGGAGATTTCCCTCAGCTTCACCTTCTTCAGCAGCGGCGGCAGAAGCAACAGCTTGAGCAGCTCTCCTCTCGGCGTCTTTCTTTTCCTTGGCTAGCTTCTTCTTGATGGAGGGGAGAGGCTCATCATACCTCAACTTTCCAACCGGAGGTGCTGTGATTCTCCTCACGTCCCAATGGATTCCAAAAGTCTTTTCTTCCTTGGGGACGTAGAGTTGTTGCTGCTCTAGAATCTTTCTTACCAGGCCACGATAGGGAAGGGAGTGGCGTCCTCCTGTGCAACTTGCCCATGAAAAAGTTGTACCCATGTAACGAACCAGGTAAGGGCCACCTGATTCGGGCTATTTTGTATGGGTTAACTCTTGTATTTTAGGAGTATTATTGTGAGTGTTTAGGTTAGATTTGAGCGTTATTGTAATACGAAGACCGAAGACACGAGATGTGAAGAATCAAGAGTTCTTAGAGCATAATTGAAGACAAGTTCGCCACTGCATGATTTCCGCGGTCGCGTTGTCTATGACGCGGGCGCGGTGGCGTAAGGTGACGACCAATGAAGACCCATGAAGGCTGCGGTCGCGCTGTCGGTGGCGCGGTCGCGGTAGAAGCCGACTCAGCATAATGCCAAACAGAGATCGCCGCGGGCGCGGCAGGAGCGACGTGGTCGCGGTGCATAGCCAAAAGTCAAGATTCTTCTCTGTTGCGAAAGCGCGGGCGCGGAGGTGTCGACGCGACCGCGGTGGTGCCGGATTCCGAGACGGACAAAATCTTTTCCTTTCTATCTTATTTCCTTTTCTATCTTTTGCCTCTTACCTTATCTATCTCGAGGAGCATGTTCCTTGGGCTATATAAGGAGGAGTCAGGCTTAGGTTTTAGGTACTTCCAACTCATAATTCAATTCTTCTTTTTTAGTTTAGTTATGGAGAGCTAGTCTCCTTGGGTTTGTTCAAGGGAGAAGCTCTGATGTATGAACTCGTGAGGTTTTGGTAATTGATTTCTATCCTTTGGTTGATATTGATTCTCTTGTGCTTCATCTTATGATTGTTGATTGTTTCTCTAGGATCCGCGACCCTATTGAATTGATTGATTTTCTACTGTTTGATTAGGTTTGGACCGTGAACAAAACTAATCTGTGAAAACAACTTAACCTAGACCTGTTGTCTATGCAACTAGGATTAAGAAGAGAATTGATTATTTTATCTTGCAATTGACTCGTAGCTTGATTGTTTGATATTATATCCTGCATATCCTTGTTCTCTATGCTAATTCTAGGTTAAGCGTCCTTGCCTAGGGTTATAGAATTGCTTGGACCGTGGACTTGCGATTGTTAATGATCAGGATAGGAATTAACCATAGGTGTGAATGAAATCGATGGATAAATCTATGATCGAGGGATTCTTTCATGAGTGGATCTTTTGAATGGACTTGTTTCCCATATTTGTTTGTTTGATTTGTTATTTGTTTCTTAGTTTAGTTTAGTATAGATTTCTCTCTTCAATCCCCCATATCTGTAGTTGATAATTATATTAATACTAGAAGCCATAGTTCTCTTGGGTTCGACCCCTTACTTACTTACTATACTTAGTTTGTAGTTTGGGTTATTTATCTTTGATCTTGTCACGACGACTTTAGCCGAGTCAAATTTTGGCGCCGTTGCCGGGGAACTTTGGTTTCTTTCTAGTATTAATATTTTTATTGACTTTGTGTGGACCTATCTTACGGTCCACACATGAATATTCTAATAACTTCCTATGAGTTTAAGCAGTTTCAGGGTGAACCATTCTGTGACTATTTCATTAGAGTTCGAGATGAGACAAAAAGCTTAATTGCTCGTGGAGTCTATGTCTGTGGATTTGATCTTTGTAGAGAAATCTACTATGGAATGACATCAGAGAGGCAGCTTGAGGTGGACCGTAGGACTAAGGAAGGGATTTTTTGCTTGACACCGGAGGAACAGGTGGATATTTACAAAACTCTGTGCACGGAAAGTCGGTGGCTGCAAGACAAGCTCAAGGCCGAAACGCTTTCTGACCACGAACCGCGCCCGCGGGATGCATACCGCGGCAGCGGTTCCGACGCAGAAACTGAGGAGCTGCCCCTGAAGGAGAACCGCGACCGCGGCCCACATACCGCGCCCGCGGCCCCTGATGAGGATCACCCATCGGTATTGCTAGACCAAGCTTCCGAGCCTACGCCTGAGGAGGAACGATATGTGATGACAGAAGAGGAGTATTTCCTTCAGTATGGTGACCCTTGGAGTGACAACGACGAGCCTGATGACTCGTCGAAGGAGCCAGATGCTGTTATGGAGATTTCTTCTTCACCGTTAGAAACTTTCGTATCCCCTTCCATGGAGATTCCTGAGGTCAGCCTTGATGATCCATATATCCTTTATTCCACCTCTTCTCTCTCTCTCTTGATCCTTGTTTTATTCTTTCGTGTCAATCTTTTGTCAAGGATTCCATCTTTGAGCATGATAGGCTAGTTGATGAGTTCTCATACTTTCTATTTGATGAGAGTGATAATTCAAATAGGAGATTTGCATGCTTTGCTGAATATTTTGAAAAATCACCTAAATCACCTAATTGGTTTCACTCAAGAAAATCTCACCCTAATTGCTCAAGCATGTTTGATAGGTTAAAAAGGAGTTTGAATTATTTCTTATTTCTTGATAATTTGTCAACATGTTACTTGTCCTGTTGTAAGATAGCTGTGCAGGACTTTGATTTGACGCTCAGGGCATTGACGATGTCCGATCATGAAGACGTCGAGCCAACGACGTTAAATAAAAGCGCTGCTTGGGAGGCAACCCAAGGCTTAGATAGATTGTTTTTCCATTCCTAGCTTAGGTTTATTCTTGTTTTCATGCTAATGTGCAGGTACTAGGTCCGAAAGGACGTTTCTGGTGCAAATCCGCGGTCACGGCAACCACACCGCGCTCGCGGCCAAGCCCAGAACCCATCCCGGCGTACAGGTACTAGACCGCCGCGGTCGCGTCACTCGTGCCGCGCCCGCGTCGGCCCTAGTTGAAAAAAAAAGGGAAAAAAAATAGAAAAAAGAAAAACAAAAGAAAAAAAAAAGAAAAAAAAAGAAAAAAAAAACAAAGAAAGGAAAAAAAAGAAAGAGGACTTCTTGGTCCCACTCTATCTCTATATTTTCCATCTATCTATATCCATTCTACTCCATCTTCTATCTTTCCATCTCTTCTATATTCTTTCCATCCACCTTTGTAATTCCATTCTTTTGGCTATGTGTAAAAGCCTAAGTATGGGGGAGCTTTGTTTCCCCGAGAGTTCTCTTCTCCACGGCTCGAGTTCAAGTGTTTGTCCATCTTCCAAGAGACGAGCCAAGATACGAAGGTTGTTTACATATTACATTGTTTGAGACGAAGTCACGAACTCGTCCCTGCACGAGTACCGCGACCGTGCCCCTAGTGCCGCGCCTGCGGTGGTCCACCCGACGATGACTTCGCTCTCTGCCATGATTCCGCGCCCGCGCCCCTTGTGCCGCGCCCGCGGTTCGCCAACAGATTTGGATTACGAAGTTGCATTTTTCTTCCACCTTTGAAGAGTTTTTCCATTCCACCTCTCTTCTTCGTTTGTGAGTCTTCTGATATACCTTTCTCCTTGCTTCTATCCTTTCTCTTTGCTTCATTGAGGACAATGAAGGATTTAAGTATGGGGGAAGGAGTACTCGCATTCGCTTATCTTAGTTAGCTTAGTTAGAGATTTGCTTCAAATTTTTTGATTTTCTTCTTTTCATGGAGCACTTGCACCATACCTTTTTGCATAATAAAGAAAGAAAGAAAAAGGAAAAAGATAGAAAAAGCCATAAAAATTTGAAAAAAGGCATATAAATCCTGGGATGAGTCGAAAACCCGAAAGGGCGGCTCAGGTAATAAGCAGGTAACCCGGACCAGCATTAGGCTGGGGTAATATGAGGTTTATGAGTGTTGTGAGTATTTGTGAGCACACCTATAGAAAAATGAAAAGAGCGGTTAGATGAAAACCCGAAAGGGCGCCTAAGCAGAATTGAGCGGAAAAATATGAGTGTTTTAGGATCATTCTTGTTTGGGGACTTTGGGGCTTACATGTTAGATTTGGGTAGATCCGAGGTTGCTCTCTTTTTGAGTGTCTTATTTCACTTGTATTTCCTGAGATCTTAGATGTGCTGCCTTGTTGTATTTGTTTTGAGCTTACTCGAGGACGAGCAAGATCTAAGTATGGGGGAATTTGATTCGGGCTATTTTGTATGGGTTAACTCTTGTATTTTAGGAGTATTATTGTGAGTGTTTAGGTTAGATTTGAGCGTTATTGTAATACGAAGACCGAAGACACGAGATGTGAAGAATCAAGAGTTCTTAGAGCATAATTGAAGACAAGTTCGCCACTGCATGATTTCCGCGGTCGCGTTGTCTATGACGCGGGCGCGGTGGCGTAAGGTGACGACCAATAAAGACCCATGAAGGCCGCAGTCGCGCTGTCGGTGGCGTGGTCGCGGTAGAAGCCGACTCAGCATAATGCGAAACAGAGATCGCCGCGGGCGCGGCAGATGCGACGTGGTCGCGGTGCATAGCCAAAAGTCGAGATTCTTCTCTGTTGCGAAAGCGCGGGCGCGGAGGTGTCGACGCGACCGTGATGGTGCCGGATTCCGAGACGGACAAAATCTTTTCCTTTCTATCTTATTTCCTTTTCTATCTTTTGCCTCTTACCTTATTTATCTCGAGGAGCATGTTCCTTAGGCTATATAAGGAGGAGTCAGGCTTAGGTTTTAGGTACTTCCAACTCATAATTCAATTCTTCTTTTTTCGTTTAGTTATGGAGAGCTAGTCTCCTTGGGTTTGTTCAAGGGAGAAGCTCTGATGTATGAACTCGTGAGGTTTTGGTAATTGATTTCTATCCTTTGGTTGATATTGATTCTCTTGCGCTTCATCTTATGATTGTTGATTGTTTCTCTAGGATTCGCGACCCTATTGAATTGATTGATTTTCTACTGTTTGATTAGGTTTGGACCGTGGACAAAACTAATCTGTGAAAATAACTTAACCTAGACCTGTTGTCTATGCAACTAGGATTAAGAAGAGAATTGATTGTTTTATCTTGCAATTGACTCGCTCGTAGCTTGATTGTTTGATATTATATCCTGCATATCCTTGTTCTCTATGCTAATTCTAGGTTAAGCGTCCTTGCCTAGGGTTATAGAATTGCTTGGACCGTGGACTTGCGATTGTTAATGATCAGGATAGGAATTAACCATAGGTGTGAATGAAATCGATGGATAAATCTATGATCGAGGGATTCTTTCATGAGTGGATCTTTTGAATGGACTTGTTTCCCATATTTGTTTGTTTGATTTGTTATTTGTTTCTTAGTTTAGTTTAGTATAGATTTCTCTCTTCAATCCCCCATATCTGTAGTTGATAATTATATTAATACTAGAAGCCATAGTTCTCTTGGGTTCGACCCCTTACTTACTTACTATACTTAGTTTGTAGTTTGGGTTATTTATCTTTGATCTCGGCACGACGACTTTAGCCGAGTCACCACCTTGCCTGGGTCGCAAAGAACTAACTCTTCTTTTCAGGTGGAAGTGAGAGGAAGCCCGTGGATCATTGATAGTGGCGCCTCAAATCATATGACTGGAAGCCAAATCCATCTCACTTCTATCCAATCAAGTGCCACGGGAGGAACTGTCTCGTTTGGCAATGAGGGCAAAGGAAGAATTAAAGGAACTGGCACCGCAAAGTTGAATCAATCCATCAAAGCGTCAAATGTTAGCCTTGTTGAAGGACTCGGCTTCAACCTCCTTAGTGTCTCTCAAATCTGTGATCAAGGTGAAAATCTAGTCACATTTGACTCTAAGGAGTGCCTAGTCATCAACAAGAAAACAAATCAAGTCATTCTTAAAGGGACTCGCGAAAACAATGTCAACATCTTCAACCAAAAGTTCAAGCCTACATCCAAACTGTGCTTATCCATCTTTGCTGTGGATGCCGATCTCTGGCATCGACGTCTTGGCCACGCCGGACCTAGCACAGTCTTTAAGCTTCATCAACAAGAGCTTGTAAGAGGACTTCCCCGAGTTGATCTTGAGCAAATTGAGCAATTCGAAGCATGCATCAAAGGGAAGCAAACAAGATCGTCCTTCAAATCCAAAAATGAAGTGAGCACAAAGAAGCCTTTGGAACTCCTTCACATGGATTTATGTGGACCCATGCAGACTCAAAGCTATGCTGGAAAGAGTTACATGTACGTTATTGTAGATGATTTTTCAAGATTCACTTAGGTTCTTTTCTTGGTGTCAAAAGCAGAAGCTTTCCAGATGTTTAAGATCTTCATCAAGCAAGTAGAAGTTGCTCTTGGGACGAGTTTGAAAACCCTAAGGTGAGATCATGGAACGGAGTTCAAAAACTCAGTGTTCCTTGACTTCTGTGACCAACAAGGAGTCTCCCACAACTTCTCTTGTCCTCGAACTCCTCAGCAAAATGGCGTTGTTGAAAGAAAGAATAGGACGCTGGAAGATATGGCAAGGACGATGCTCTTGGCTAGCGGCGTCCCCAAACATTTTTGGGCAGAAGCCGTGGCTACAACAACGTACATCATTAATCGAGCCATGATTCGTCCCTTGCTCAAAAAGACGTCCTATGAGCTGCTCAATGGAAGGAAGCCAAACATTTCTCACCTCAAAATCTTTAGGTGTAAATGTTTCATCCACAATAACGGCAAAGACAACATCGGCAAATTTGATGCTAGGAGTGATGAAGGAATATTCCTTGGATACTTCCTCACAAGCAAAGCCCATAGAGTCTTCAACAAAAGAACTCTCAAGCTTGAGGAAAGTATCCATGTGGTATTCAAATAAAACTCATCTCACAAGAAAGAACCAAGTAAGAAAGAACGTCGTCCCTCTCCAAAGGACGATGATGAAGATGATGAAGATGACGAAGAAGAACCTAGAGGGTCCTCCGACAAATATTACGTTCCTAGGAACGTCCTTGAAACTCGTGATGAGGTTTCAATGGGAGTCCGTAGTGAACAGCAAGAGCCCTCTCAAACTTGGTCGCTAAACCAAGTGGATGTCGCTGAGTCAAGTCAACAAGGAGAAGAAAGGCAAAGTGTGGACGCTCACTCTGAGGGGGAACACACTGAGCCTGTCAATGAAGAAGAAGGGTTTGACTCTGATGATTCTGATTGGATAGACCCTAGGTGTACTCCTGCAAGGGACGCTACTCATAGAGGATCCAACCTTTCTAGACTTCACTCTACAGATCAAATCATCTCAGACATTTCAAAAGGAGTCCAAACCAGATCAGCTGTGAATCAGTCCCATAGCGCCAACATGTTGTTTTGTGCATTCAATGCTTTTGTGTCCTTAATTGAACCTAAGAACATAAAGGAGGCACTTCAGGATGCTGATTGGATTCAAGCTATGCAAGAAGAACTCAATCAATTTGAAAGAAACAAAGTTTGGACCCTCGTCCCTCATCATTTGTCCTTCTAGCATACTTCCTAGGAGATTGAATTTTAGCATTAGGCACACTAGCATGCGTCCTATCAACAGATTTAGGCTTAGCGTTCTTACTACCACTTCTAGCCTTTCTTCCATTCTCAAGATCTTGTTTCAGCTTAAGACACTCATACTGGTAGTGACCACCTTTGCCACAATGTCAGCACGTCCTATAATAGTTTCCAAGGTAGTACCTCTTGTTAGGATGTTGAATTCTATTTTCTTTCATTTTCTCAGGATCAACTTGGACGAATTCAGAATTGCAGTGCCCGTCCCTTTGATCTTTCCTTTGCCCTTGTTGCCAAACGAAACAGTTCATCCCGTGGCACAATTTTGGATAGAAGTGAGATGCATCTGGCTTCCTGTCATATGATTTGAGGCACCATATGAATGATCCATGGGTGTCCCCTCACCTCCACCTGTCAAAACAGAGTTAGTTTTTAGCCACCCAGGCAAGGTGTTCCTTACCTGGTTCGTTACAATAGAAGAACTCTGGTTCTGGCATGTAATCATTTATATTCACATCATTGGACGTATCATGCTTTCTAAATGAACTTCTAGAACGTCTAGGACGCCTAGCATTTGCTTTAGGGACGGACTCAACATTTTTATTGTTAGTCCTAGCAACTTTTCCATTTTCAATGTCTTCCTTTAGCTTAACACAATCATATTTAAAATGATCACCTTGTTCACAATACCAGCACATCCTGTAGTAATTACCAAAGTAATATTTCTTGTTAGGACGTTGGATTTTGTTTTCTTGCATTTTTCGTGGATTGCAAACCTTAGAGCCTTCCCCCTTAGCAATTTTCTTATAAATCCTATGACTGATGGAGTTAGTGTAGTAGTCCTTTTGGCCCTTTTCTCCACTCTCTGGGACTCTAATGCGTTCAAGAAGGTTCTTAGT
Organism: Polygonum maritimum; assembly: GCA_963924305.1. Taxonomy (NCBI): domain Eukaryota; kingdom Viridiplantae; phylum Streptophyta; class Magnoliopsida; order Caryophyllales; family Polygonaceae; genus Polygonum; species Polygonum maritimum. The sequence goes on from OZ002728.1 coordinate 13,310,864, forward strand.
TCTCTCCCTTTCAAGTTCTAGCTCAGAGGTCTTGCTAGCTTCAAAATCACTAGGGAGAGAGTTCTTAGAGTCCGAATCATACCCTAGTCCTCTTCTAGCAGGGACGAAAACTACAGGTTTGACTTCCTCGGTAATAAGATTCTTTCCTAAAACTTTAACTTCATCCCTAATCTTAACGTTCTCAAGTTTGAGACACATGACTTCAGTTTTTAGGGATTTGTTCTCTTCACTCGAGGACTCTAGTTGTAAAGACACTGTTTCACAGTTCTCACATTCAACTATTATGTTTTCATCCTCAAGTTCATCCATTCTATTCTTCATAGCATAGCTTTCTTGCATGATTTTAGCAATGAGTTTGATAAGCTTAGGCTTTGAACATTTTTCTAAGGAACTTATTGTTAGACCTAAGACTTGGGGCCCGTAACTCTAGCCCAAAACCCGTGGACGTATCTAGACAAGCCCACGAGATTTGAAGCTTCCATGCGGGAAAATCTTATCATAACAATGAGATCCAAAGTTGTTACCCATGAAACTTCACCATATTGACGGAAATCTTATCTTATCTAGGAGAATATCCTATCCATTGTATCATATCTATCTAGTTGTATGAGATCTTGAAAATCTTTATCTTCTAGACATCCCTATATATACAAGGGAGGGTCATTCATTGTACACAGGTTATCATTCACAATGTACACGTTATTACTCACATTCACATACATCAATACAAATTTACACGTTTTCTTCTTCAATTCTTTCGTTCTTGTTGCTTTGTTCAAGCCCGACCTAGGCCAAGGGGTCACCAATCTTGCTTGGTAGATTTCTGGCTCAAACAATTTAGCGCCTACTGTGGGGCTGAGAATAAAGCAATCAACTTTGAATGCCATTGACAAGCCATGTCAAGAGCGGAAGACAACGTCGTGGATCAAAACAACGCTGGAAACGCCCAGCACAAAGAATAGCAGGTGTTGGGCCCTATCGGTAAAATCCCACTAGCGCAGCCCGCAAGGAATTCGAAGAAGATCAACGATGAGCTTCTAGAAGATAGCCCGAGTAGAGAGTCATGTTTTCGGTATAATTGTCCGTTTAAAAATAAGATAGATTTAAAGTATATCTTATGAGTTGTGGATTTATCCAATGTAACGGAGTATCAAAGCAAATCTAGGGATATTATATCTTAGACGATTCATATCTATCTAGCTATCCATCTATCTTGTAAAGCACTCTATCTTTAGTACCCTTATATATACATAGAGGGGGTCACGCATTGTAGATACACATTCATACATATATACAATCGAATACACACGAGATTAATACAATTTTCGCATTCTTTTCACTTAGTTCTTGAGTTCGTATTGCTTAGTTCAAGCCCGATCTAGGCTAAGGGGTCACCAACCTTGTTTGGTTGATTTCTAGCTCTAACAATTTAGCGCCCACCGTGGGGCACAGAATTTGGCAAATTACGAACGACGAATCGCTTGTTGGTCAAGTCTCCCGTCCAAGACGATGTCGGAATCTGGAGAAATCGTGCCAGAAAAGAACAACGCCACCCAACAAGAAGAAGTCTTGTCTAAGCAACGAGAAGACGAGATGGCGGACGTTCGGCACCACATGGAGCTTCTCCAGAAAGAGCTTGAGCAGCAAAAAGGCTTCTTTGAGGCCAGCATGGAACGTTTAACCAACGAAAACAACCAGCTTAGGAGCCAGAACCAATTATTGACTACGGCAAGACAGCCCGCCAACGTCACTAGAAACACTGAGGGCCTGGTGACTCGGCTGAATTTCGACTCCGGAGAGGGAACTTCGGGGGGTAACAACAGAAACGACACCCAGGGTGGAGTCTTGAGCACTCAATAAACGCCCGCCCCTCGAAAGCAATCGCGAGCAGGCCGCAAACAGGGAGACCCCCGGAATCCAGGTCACGCCTCCGGGTAACACCTACAGGACCCGCTCCGGGAATGTATGGATAGCTGAGAACGCTTACACTGAAAGACACTAGGAGATGGACCTAGACACTCTCATCAGAAAGAAAGTCATAGAGCAAATCGGGGCCATCTCCGATCAAGTTGTTAGAAGCCACACCTGATACCAGCCGGTGCAGCTAGAGGCCCAAGACGGATACGACGAATTACCTTTGTCCCTAGGATTGCTCGGGCCGAAATTCCGAGGAAAGTCACTATCCCCACAATGAACCCCTACAATGGCACCACGGACCCAAACGAACATATCGCCATCTACAAACAAAAGATGATGACTAGTTCCGTCCCCGGCCACTCGAAAGAGTCGGTGATGTGCAAGGAATTCGGAACGACCTTGACTGGACCAGCCCTTACCTGGTTCATCGGCCTACCCAGGGGAAGTATCAAGTCTTTCGCCGATCTCTCGGACACCTTCCGGAGCCAGTTCGCGAGCAGTCGCAAATTCGAGAAGTAGTATAGTGACCTTTACCGGGTCAAACAGAAAAATCATGAAGCCACAAGAGCTTACTTAGATCGCTTCAACAAGGAGAAAGTAACCATCCCAAATTGCGACACCACCACCGCAATCGAGGCCTTTTGACAAGGAATCATACCGGATGGAGGGTTATACCACGAGCTAACCAAACACCCATGTGCGACTTTCGAGGAAGTCCAATCGAAGGCACTAGCACACGTGCGATTGGAGGAAGATAGATCTCTCCGAAGGAGGTCGGCCGAACCTAGAAGCTCCGATAGGAAAAGCGGTAATGATCGCAAGAGGGAATATCCAGAGCGAAGGCGATCGCCCTTCGGCCAAAGAAGGGATAGACACGATCGATCCTACGACAAACACCCAACCAAACGGGTTAACGTAGCACGCAATAAGCCTCCAATGGAGAAGGAGCATGATCCATTGCCGCCACCTCTGGAGGACTACAACCTCAAAATCTCACCATCACAACTGGTGAAGAACCTTGCCAAGATGGGAGATCTAGTCAGGTGGCCCAGAAAAGACAAGGCGCCTAAGGCAGGAGCCGACGAGAACAAGTGGTGCGAGTTCCACGATAACCACGGCCATTAAACTAAGGATTGTATCATGCTAAGGAGAAAGGTAGCACACCTAATTTCTAAAGGCAAGATCCGGGAAGCGGCCCCAGACGCCAGAGTTCTTCGTGATCTCCTAGATAATCCCTACCGGAGCAAGACGAACGAGAGAACACCCCCCGCTCCAGAAAGGGTGGTGAACGTGATAACCGGAGGATCTAGCGTGCGTGGCCTTACCTACTCGGCAGCTAAGAGACACGCACGAAAGGGATACCTGGGAAAACCTACCCACCTAGAGAGGCGACCTAGACAGCCCACCGGGTTAGCAATAGTCTTTGACGACTCCGACATTGAAAACCAGGTGGGGCCTCACCACGACGGTCTGGTAATCTCCCTACACATCAGAAACGTCCTTATGAGGAGAATACTGGTCGACACCGGTAGCTCTACCAACCTCATAACACTCACCGCCCTCAAAGAGATGGGATTGTCTGAAAACGACATCCACAAGCAACCAACCCCCCTCGTGGGATTCAGTGGAGAAGTGAAGCACACCACGGGTAACATAACTCTACAAACCTTCGCCAAAGGAGTGAACTTGCAAGTAGAAATCATGGTGATAGACTGTCGATCCAGTTACAACGTAATCCTGGGTCGCCCCTGGTTACACGACATGAAGGCAGTGGATTCCACTTATCGCCAGACGGTAAAATTCCCTACACCGCGGGGAATAGAGGAAATTCGAGGAGATCAAAGGCTAGCTAGAGAATGCTACAAGACAGCTCTGAAGCCTACGGCCGCAAGGCCGCAGGCATAGCAATTACAGAGCGCTACCCCTTGATGACAGGCCCGATGTGCTATACCAATTCTAAGGATAGGGCCCCGGGTCAATCAACAAAAGAAATTTGTATCACGACCCCGTTGTAGTACGGTGGTCGAGGTCGATCACAGGGAATTATTTCATGCGCGTTTGAACGGTCGATTTGTCTAACACAAACACAATCGGAAGAGAACACACGCGAAGCAACTCGGGACCGAGGTAGCTAGGCACAAACAAAGTCGGACTCGAGGCTTGGGGACTCGGGCAAGACTCAACAATCAATACGAAAGGAGAGAAACAAGCTAGGCTAAGGAGATCCTAGGGCTAGGGGTTCATGCCAACATCAACTTCACATGCTCTCATATAGATCAATGAACTAGAGGCTTTCGCCTTAGACATAGATCAACAATTCCAATCATGCCATTAATCTCAAGGAACTAGGCTCACGCATTCATTCAAGCCAAACGACTCTCTATCTACTCCTATTCGACCGTGGGATCAATCTCTTCATCCCTTCGAACCAACTTTCCTAGGTTGTTAATCTAAGAATCTTGCTGATAAGGTAAATAGACATGGATCAAGGCATTCAAGTCATGAAATTGGTTCAAGCACATGCAATTGAGTTGGGGTTTTCGCCCCCTACCCTAAGATCAAGCTAACTACTCGCTAATCATGGAATTCAAGCTAGCATTCATCAAAGACCAAAGATAAATCATGATTCATGCAAGTCAAATCCACAATCAACAAACACAAAATCAAAGCCAAAGCAAACTTGAATTAAACAAAGGAAGAATTCTTACAATCTCTACTCCCGCTCCAAGCCTAAGGGTTTCTTTCCTCTCCAAGGAAAGGAATTCACCCAAATCCTCCTCTAGATCTTGGGTTCTTTCCCTCCCTTGGAGAAGAGTCCACCCCCTTCTTCCTTCTACTCTCTCAAACCTCACTCTCAATTCACTCCCTCCAAAGTTGTTCCTCTAGAATAAGAGATTACAAGGGTTTAAATAGAGATTTTCCCTCCTACTACAAAGACTAGATTACCCCTCTAAACTCCTTGGGCTCCAAGGCTTGTCCTTGGCCTCCAAGGCTTGTCCTTGACCTCCAAGGCTTCTAGAACTCCTTGATCTCCAAGGCTTCTAGACTCCTTGATCTCCAAGGAAGCAAATATAATTTTGGGAATTAATAAGAAAATCCCAAAAAGAAAGGAATCCGGAGCCACGACCGACATGGATCGACACGGAGAACCTCGGGCCCGACTTGCTTCAACCTCGGTCCAATGACACACGTTCCAGGGATCTCGGGCCCGACTTGCCACACCTCGGGCCAACATGGTACCTCGGGCCCGACATGCTGGGTACCTCGGTCCTAAGGCATTTTTCAGCTGGTTTCGCTCCGTTCTCTCTCGTTTTAGCTCCGATTGACTCGATTCTTTCGCCATTCTCTTCGTCTTCACTTGAGGCTTCTTTCCATGCATTGTTAGCTCCATTTTGGATCCTTTTTTATCCTTGAATTCCTCCATCACTCCATGCTCCAATCTCCATGATTCTTGCTCCGAAATGCCTACAAAACACACAAAACGTGCATAGTCTCCGAATCTCATAGAAAATCGGAATCTAAGCTAAAAAGGGACGAAACATACAAGAAAAGGGACTAAAGACACATATTTACCAAGGAAAATGACCTATAAAACACTACTAAAATGAGAGACATCAGAATACCCCATACTTAAACTTGCTTGTCCTCAAGCAATAACAATGTAAGCAAGACCGAAGCATAATCTTCTAGTAAAGCCTCATATGAAAAATCAATCAATCAAGCACAAATGATAGATATGCTAGCAAGATTACATCATCACACATGATCAAGTGTTCAAGGAATATAGTCTAATACAACAAAGCCTCACTTTAGGTATGTGAAAATGTGTATCACTCATCATGTGTTTAGGCTTGAACACTCATACTCAAAAATCATGCAAGTAAAGACTTTACCATTGAAGCTAATATCACCAATTCCTCCACCTAGAGATGCCTATTACAATGCACACAAAGAATATGAACTTGGCTCAATGGAGGTCCTCAAAGAGGTTCCATTCGGCCGGGTTGTAATGGGGCTTTTGGTATTTCTCAAGGTGGGAATCATTTTGGTCTCGTGGTGCTTACAATGGGGATTGAACTATCTAGTCTCTCACCAACTTCACCAAATTATTCCACTTTCAACTTCACACTCCCAAAAGACTTTGATTTTCTCTTCTTTTCTTTTCTTTTTCAACCCACATTTCACTAAACATTCCACTTCATCTTTGCACTACACTTTTTGTTGGATTTTTCTCACTTTTTGCACTTAGGATCGACTTGCACTATACTCGGGCCCGATGTAGTTACTAACTCGGTCGGAACCCTTTTCTTTCACTTAAGCACTTTGCTTTCAATCCACTACTTTTTTCCAACTTTTCCTTTCTTTTTCTTTCCACTTTTAAACTTCACAAAGATGCACTACCCACTTTATTTATAACTCCCTTTTTGCCCTTCACCAAAGAGAATCTCAACTCTCCAAATATTCTTCCAAATCTCTCACTAAAGTCCAATCCCATAAGGGTCAAGTCATATAGGCTAGGAATCATATTTTTGAGGAGTTTTAAACAAAGGTTTAAGGCTAAAACGGGGCTACAAACAACGGTTTATTTTCAAGGTAGGATATGGAAGATTTTGTGACTAAATGAAACAAAGTTCAAATCAATGTGACAATGCATAGAACAATTCTCATATTGGTCTTGGAAAATAGATAAACACCGCAATAGCAAGTTTTACTAAGCATGCATGAGCTAATTCACACAAGAAAATGAGGGATATGCAATATGAACAAACATCCCTAAAATGGCCAAAAATCATCTCACAAGGTTCACTCTAGCTTAGTTGCATCAAAACTCATCCAAGAACTCATGTGCTCAATAAAAACATGCAAGATATCATATCACATTAAAAACAACATCCATTTAGAGGCTAAACTATCCAAAAATATGCAAAGGAATTTACATGCTCACATCATCATTAGCCTTCATATGGACATCTAAGATGGGAATTCCTAGTCCAAAAACAAAATCTTTTTGACATTTTCACACAATTTTTCGAATTTTTATGGATTTTTGCGAAATTTTCTCACACAAAACAAACAAACTCAAAAAGCACACATATGTACAAAACACTAGGAACAAAAGAGAGTTTCCTTTTCCCATACCCCATACTTAAAATATGCAATGTCCTCATTGCATCCAAATAAAACCAAAAGGGAAAATGAAAAGGGAAACTCACTAGACAAGGCGTTTGAAGCTAGGAAGAATGGTGGATTGTTGACATCGGCACATGGGGAGGGGAAGGTGGAGCACTTGAGGCTCGAACTACTTGAGAGGTGGTCGAGACCGCTTGCTCGTCTCATATCCTAATCGCTCGTCCATTTGCATCATACACCTTCTCCTTTCGAGCTCATCATTTGAATCAAGAAGCACCTACAAGATCACATCAAAGATATATCCCAAAATACTTGCATTCAAGGGGTTTAGAGAAAGGGTTAGCACAATAAGCTCAAATCCTAAAAATAAGAAAACAAATCAAAAGGAAACAAAGGATACGAAGGATACGTCGGGTTGCCTCCCGAAAAGCGCTCTTTTAACGTCATTAGCTTGACATGCCACCTACTCTCGGTTAGGGTGGAAAATAAGGCTCGGGGTCCATGAATTCTCTAAGGACCATCTCATCACTCAAGTAGAATTGAGGCCATTCACTATAGTTCAACCAAACATGCGCCTCGGCCTCGTCATAATGGCGGGGGACCCCATACTTAGACCAAGAATAGTCGGAAATCAAATCCACCGAGTATAGTCCATCCGCACCATATGACTCATAAGATATCTTCACAAAAGAGCAAAGGAGATAGGGCAAACGAGTCTCACACATGATCTTGGAGGCTTTCTCCTCGGGTTGGACCGACATAGGAGCTACATCGGACCCGACTTGTTGCGTCTCCTCCAAAGCTTGTTTGAACCGAGACTCGACTTCTTCTTTAATCATAAGAGAGGGAGAGCTTTCCTTCACTTCCATCCTTGCACGCTCAAGAGCCATGAGATAGTTTTCCTCCATCGTCACCGATCGAAGTGGATGCAAGTCGGTCCCGAGTTGGTATGCATCGGTCCTGGGGCAAAGTAGAGGCAGGGGAGGTGGTTCGATGTCTGGGCACCTCGGGCCCGACACAACCTCCAACTCGGTCCTGGTTTGAAGAGTTGGTCCGACTTGCGAGCAACTCGGGCCCGACACATTGAGTACGTCGGTCCGGGCTTGCTCTCTCTCCTCGGCTTGTGGTGGCTCCACTCGGACCTCATCATAACTCTCTTCTTCATGATAGCTCGGGAGTTGCTCTTGAGAACTCGGGAGGGATGTCCAATAGTCAAGTTGGGCGTCGACGCTCATCCTCCATAAATACATTTCCTCGGTCCTCATATCATCGACTCGCCTCTCAACATTAGTGAATTGAGTTTTCAAGTCTTGTGCCCATTGAGGTTCCTCATCGATCTCCTCTTGCAACATATGTGCCCATGGAGGAGTTTCTTCGTAGCTCGGAGGTTGGTAGGGAGGTACTCCTTGCATTTGAGTGTAAGTGGAACTTCCCCAAGTGGGACTTTCCCAATAGGATTGAGCACCACCTCGTCCATCATAGTGGTCTCGGTTCCCATACACCTCTCTCATGTAACGCTCCTCCTCATAGGCTCTCTCCTCTATCTCTTGTTGCATTCTAATCTGGGCATCAAGTTGTTCTTGAGCTCGAACTCGACCTCTCCTTTCTGTTTCCAATTGCTCGTCTAACTCGTGGAGTTTTCTTTTCAGACTTGACATCTTCATTTGAAGGTAGACAACCTCCCACTCATACTCATCATCACTATCATAGAACTCCATTCAAACTCAAATCACCTACAAAAAAGACAAAAAGAAACAAATCAAATAACACAAGAGGGTTCGGGCTAGTCCTTTACCCAAAACAAATCAACCAAACAAACATACAATCACAATAATTCCCCGGCAACGGCACCATTCTGATGACAGACCCGATGTGCTATACCAATTATAAGGATAGGGCCCCGGGTCAATCAACAAAAGAAATTTGTATCACGACCCCGTTGTAGTACGGTGGTCGAGGTCGATCACAGGGAATTATTTCATGCGCATTTGAACGGTCGATTTGTCTAACACAAACACAATGGGAAGAGAACACACGCGAAGCAACTCGGGACCGAGGTTGTCAATCTCGGGACCGAGGTAGCTAGGCTCAAACAAAGTCGGACTCGAGGCTTGGGGACTCGGGCACGACTCAACAATCAATACGAAAGGAGAGAAACAAGCTAGGCTAAGGAGATCCTAGGGCTAGGGGTTCATGCCAACATCAACTTCACATGCTCTCATATAGATAAATGAACTAGAGGCTTTCGCCTTAGACATAGATCAACAATTCCAATCATGCCATTAATCTCAAGGAACTAGGCTCACGCATTCATTCAAGCCAAACGACTCTCTATCTACTCCTATTCGACCGTGGGATCAATCTCTTCATCCCTTCGAACCAACTTTCCAAGGTTGATAATCTAAGAATCTTGCTCATAAGGTAAATAGACATGGATCAAGGCATTCAAGTCATGAAATTGGTTCAAGCACATGCAATTGAGTTGGGGTTTTCGCCCCCTACCCTAAGATCAAGCTAACTACTCGCTAATCATGGAATTCAAGCTAGCATTCATCAAAGACCAAAGATAAATCATGATTCATGCAAGTCAAATCCACAATCAACAAACACAAAATCAAAGCCAAAGCAAACTTGAATTAAACAAAGGAAGAATTCTTACAATCTCTACTCCCTCTCCAAGCCTAAGGGTTTCTTTCCTCTCCAAGGAAAGGAATTCACCCAAATCCTCCTCTAGATCTTGGGTTCTTTCCCTCCATTGGAGAAGAGTCCACCCCCTTCTTCCTTCTACTCTCTCAAACCTCACTCTCAATTCACTCCCTCCAAAGTTGTTCCTCTAGAATGAGAGATTACAAGGGTTTAAATAGAGATTCTCCCTCATACTACAAAGACTAGATTACCCCTCTAAACTCCTTGGGCTCCAAGGCTTGTCCTTGGCCTCCAAGGCTTGTCCTTGACCTCCAAGGCTTCTAGAACTCCTTGATCTCCAAGGCTTCTAGACTCCTTGATCTCCAAGGAAGCAAATATAATTTTGGGAATTAACAAGAAAATCCCAAAAAGAAAGGAATCCGGAGCCACGACCGACATGGATCGACACGGAGAACTTCGGGCCCGACTTGCTTCAACCTCGGTCCAATGACACACGTTCCAGGGATCTCGGGCCCGACTTGCCACACCTCGGACCACCACCTCGGGCCAACATGGTACCTCGGGCCCGACATGCTGGGTACCTCGGTCCTAAGGCATTTTTCAGCTTGTTTCGCTCCGTTCTCTCTCGTTTTAGCTCCGATTGACTCGATTCTTTCGCTATTCTCTTCGTCTTCACTTGAGGCTTCTTTCCATGCATTGTTGGCTCCATTTTGGATCCTTTTTCATCCTTGAATTCCTCCATCACTCCATGCTCCAATCTCCATGATTCTTGCTCCGAAATGCCTACAAAACACACAAAACGCGCATAGTCTCCGAATCTCATAGAAAATCGGAATCTAAGCTAAAAAGGGACGAAACATACAAGAAAAGGGACTAAAGACACATATTTACCAAGGAAAATGACCTATAAAACACTACTAAAATGAGAGACATCACCCCTCCTACCCAGACCCGAGAGGAAGAAGAAGAAGTGGAGGAGGTAGCAATAGGGGAAGGACGGATCGTTCGGCTGGGCATCGGACTAGAGACGTCCATCAAGACAGAGATTGTGTCCTTTCTAGAGAAACACCAGAAGTGCTTCGCGTGGAGCCACGAGGACATGACTAAAATCGACCTAGAGGTAATCACACACAAGCTCAACACCGATCCTAGCTTCCCCCCCCGTAAAGCAAAAGGGGAGAAGATTTGCGCCGGAACGAATCCAGGCGGTTGACGAATAAGTAAGGAAGCTACTACACACAGGCAAGATCCGAGACGTGAAATATCCTGAATGGCTAGCTACCGTGGTAGTCGTCCCAAAGAAGAATGGGAAGTGGAGGGTTCGTGTGGACTTTACCGACCTGAACAAGGCTTGTCCCAAAGACTCTTTCCCACTCCCACACATAGACACGATGGTCGATGCCACCGCTGGTCATGAACTCTTAACATTCATTGACGCCTTTAGGGGCTACCACCAGATCCAGATGCACCCCAAAGATCAAGAAAAGACGTCCTTCATAACAGGACAAGGGACGTATTGTTATCGAGTTATGCCTTTCGGCTTAAGAAACGCTGGTGCAACCTACCAGCGGCTTGTTAACCTTATGTTCCAAAACCAAATCGGGAAGACCATGGAGGTGTACATTGACGATATGGTGGTCAAGAGCACAGTGGCGGTTCAACACCAACAGCACCTCGAGGAAGCTTTTAACATTCTCGAGAAATTCAATATGAAGCTTAATCCTCAAAAGTGCACGTTCGGAGCCTAGTCTGGGAAATTCTTAGGCTACATCGTAACTAAAAGGGGGATTGAGGCCAACCCCGATCAAGTAAAAGCAATAGCCTCCCTGAGATCGCCCAAGAACATCAAGGAAGTACAGAAGCTCGCTGGGAAGATCGCCGCCCTTAACAGGTTCATATCCAAGTCGGCCGACAAGTGTCGACTGTTCTACGATATACTCAAGAAGAACAAGAGTTTCCAATGGGACGAGCGACACGAGAAGGCTTTCCAGGAACTCAATGGCTATTTCTCCAACCCACTATTGCTAGCCAAGCCAGTGCCAGGAGAAATCTTGAAACTGTATCTAGTGGTATCAGGAAGCACATTGAGTGGGGTTCTAGTCAGGGAAGTTGAGGGACAGCAAATGCCCGTTTACTTCGTAAGCAAGACAATGACTTCAGCGGAGACTAGATACACCCCCCTCGAAATGCTGGTCCTCGCCGTCGTCATGAGTTCGAATAAGCTGCGCCCTTACTTCGAATCACATACGATCGCAGTCCAAACCAGCTACCCCCTGCGACAGGTGATGCAAAAGCTGGAGTTCTCTGGGCGAAAGACCAAGTGGGCAGTACAGCTCAGCGGGTACGACATCAAGTACGAACCCCCCAAAGCCATAAAGTCACAGGTCCTAGCTGACTTTCTTCGCTGACTTCACACCTGATCTAGAAGAGGCGGCAAACACAAGCACACCCACCCCTATCCCGGAAGAGACACCCGAAGCGTGGATATTTAACACAGATGGGGCTTCTAACGCCAGAGGGATAGGGCTGGGGGTAATTCTGGAGTCGAGTAAGGGAGATAAGCTGGCTCAAGCCATAAGATGCGACTTCGACGCCACAAACAACGAGGCAGAGTACGAAGCTTTGATTTTCGGATTAGAGCTAGCGCGAGACCTAGCAATCCAGAATCTACAAGTAAGGTGCGACTCTCTCTTGGTGGTTAACCAGATACTGGGGCTATTTGAGGCAAAAGACGAGAGGATGGCTCTTTATCTGGAAAAGGCGAGAGCATTAGGAGGAGAATTCCAGCAGGTTACTGATAGAGCATATAGGTTGTAGTGTTTAGGACATGTTTTGATTAGTTTTTCATGCATTTTTAGGTAGATTTTCCCTTATTCTGTAGTTTAGCTCTAGTGTTGGAAGTTTCGGAATCTACACTTGTTTGGTTGATATTTGCAGATATGTTGATCGAGTGCCGGATTCATGGTGATGGTGGACTTGGAAGTGAGCTTGAAGGTGCCAAAGAAGTGCGCAAGGATAGGAGGCTAAAGAAGAAATCAAGTGCTAGGAGCTTTGAAGGACTCGGTGGAAAAGCCTTGAAAACTCGGTCACACCTCCAGAAACTCAGCCGCGCTTCAGTGACACAGGCCGCGTTTCTACGACAGAGGCTCTGGCTTGAAAACTCGGGCATGACCACAGAAACTCGCCCGAGTTTTCATGGCCTTGCCCGCGTTTCTGCCCACGTCAGCAAAGAGTGCTATTTTTGTATGGGCTTGGGCTTTTGGGTTGAAACATGTGTTGGATAATATTTTTAGACACCTCTTAGATATATTTTTGGATATTAGTTTCCAGGTTTATTATCTCATAACTCTTGACTTTGAGGATTGTTATTGTTGGAGATTGAGAAGAGCAAGAATCCTTTGGAAGAATTGTAAGCTTTTCAATGTCTTTGAACAACTAAACCTCTTTTGCTTAACTAGTTAATTGAAGTTGTGAATTAAGAATTATTGTGAGATTTGATTGTTCTTAATTTCCTTTGACTAGATTGTTTTCTCTATCCTTAATTGAATAAGTTTGATTTAGGGTTTTGTTAGATTGGCCATCTAATTGAATCTCTAGGTTAAATTACAACTAGATCTTTCTAATTACCGGTTGGAATTAATTAGATCATAAGTAGAACCTTTAATCAATCTAGGACTGGTAGGACTAGTTGATTAGAGAAGAGAATTCAATCGCATGTTATTTAGATGTCTGGTTGCTCTGAATGCATATTTCTATTGATACTTGAATCTTAATGCTGTTGTCAAGTTGAATCTAGGAGGTCTCTTAGGTTATTTGATAATTAGGGTTGTTAGTACCGGTCGGGCTAATAACTAGAATTGAAGTAGAATTAATAATTCCATGAAGTTGGGTTATTAGCATTCTGCAATAGATTAGTCAAGGTAAAAAGAGAATTTTAATAATCAATGATCAATAGTCGAATTCGCAATGGATATTAACTGGTTAAGCATACTTCTCTCATATTTGATAAATCTTTTTTAGTTTTGCATGTTCAATTTATTAGTTAATAGAATAACACTCAAAAACCCCCCGTTTTACATTCATTCGAGTAAACAAATTCAGTACACAAAAACACAAGTCTTTGTGGGATCGACCCTTACTTCCCTACTACGTTAGTTGGGTTGTTAGGTTTACTTTGATAGGTATTAAAGGCGACTAAAATACCGTTATCAAATTGGCGCCGTTGCCGGGGACTTCGTCGTCTTTGTGTATTTAATTTGTTTACTTTGTCTGGTATGAACCTGTCATATGGTTCATACCCGTGCTACTAACTCTTCACCCTTGTTGTTTGATTCAGATATTGACAGGACTTTATTCAGGTTGAGGAAGGAGATTCGCAATTCCTTTCACGAGCTGCCTTTTGCTTCTGAATCTGAGTCTGACGAGATGGGTGACGGAAATCTGAATGACGTGGCACAGACTTTGAGGTTGCTGACTGCACGGGATCTGACCCAACAACATTTGGCGGTGCAATTCCCTGAGCTGGCCGACGGAGTCAATTTTGAGCTGAAGTCGGGGTTGATCCACCTTCTTCCCAAGTTTCATGGGTTGAGTGGAGAAGACCCTAATAAGCACCTAAGTGAGTTTCATGTAGTTTGCTCAAGCATGAAGCCTAGAGAGGTCACTGAGGATCAGATCAAGCTGAGGGCTTTTCCTTTCTTGCTCAAGGATTCAGCCAATGACTGGTTCTATTATTTGGCACCTGGGAGTATTGACACCTGGCACAAGATGAAGAAAGCATTCTTGGAGAAATACTTCCCAGCTACGAGGTCTAACAGTATCAAGAAGAGCATTAGTAATATCGAGCAGGCATCTGATGAGACCTTGTACGAGTATTATGAGCGGTTCAAGAGGTTGATTGCTAGCTGTCCTTATCATGGTTATTTTGAAGAGGATCTCATCTTGTATCTCTTTGGAGGTCTTCTGGACGATGAGAGGAGAATGGTTAATGCTGCTTGTGGGGGTTTCATCCTTAATAAGACTCCCGCAGGAGCATTCCAACTATTTGATGAGCTATCTGAAGGTTCACGGCAATTTAACAAGTCTACCAGATCAGTTAATTCTGCAGTTACTCAGTCATCATTGCATGAGGAAGTTTCATAGCTGAAGAATATGGTGAAGCAGCTCACAATGTCTGGTAGGCAACAGCAGGTTAAGGCATGTGGAATCTGCTTAGATGTTATGCACCCAACAGATGCTTGCCCTACACTCCAGGAGCCGCAAGCTAAAGTTAATGCAATGGGTGGATATGGTCTACAAAAGCAGAGATATGATCCCTTTTCTAATACTTACAATCCTGGATGGAGGGATCACCCTAGCCTTCGATATGGAAATTCCAATCAACAGCAACAGTACAATCAACAAGGTGGTCAACCTGCTTACAGGCCTTCTTTCAATCCGAAGCCTCAAGCTCCTGCTTCAAACTCAATGTCAACAAAGGACATGATTCGGGCTCTTGCTCAAAGTGTGACTACAATACAAGGTTCTATGACCCAATTTCAGCAGGAGACCAAGTCAAGTGTTCAAAACTTGGAGAAGCAAGTGAGCAAAATTGCTAATGTTGTAAGCAAGTTGGAGGCCAAGGATTTTGGTAAACTGCCGTTTCAAACCGAGCTCAACCCGAGGCACAATGTGAATGCCATAACTTTACGATGTGGTAAAGTGCTTGAAGATGCCCCGGGAAAAGCTCCTCATGCTACACAAGAAGAGAAGCCCTTGGAAGAAGAGGACGCAGGAGAGAAATCCAATTCGGGTGTACAGCTACGAAAACTCGGGCAAGCCGGTGGAAACTCGCCCGCGTTTTCCAGCCCCAGCCCGTGTTTGGCCTCCAGAGACTCGACCTCAGAAACACGGGCAGGTACACCCCAAAGCGCGCCCGCGTTTTCAAGCGATAGCCCGCGTTTCTCCGCCCGAGCTACAGATTCAGAAACGCGGCCAATGACAGGAGAAAACTCGCCCGAGTTCTCGCGTCAGCCCGAGTTTCCGTTCGCAGAGGCGACTTCTCCCAAGTCTTCACCGACACCTCATATTTCACTTCCACCTTTTCCAGAGGCTCTCAAACGGACCCGAAAGCTTGAAAATGATAAGGAGCTCTTCAAGACATTTAGCAAGTGCGAGGTCAACATCCCGCTACTCAAACTCATCAAAAGTATTCCTCGCTATGTGATTCGGGCTATTTTGTATAGGTTAACTCTTGTATTTTAGGGATATATTGAGTGTGTTTAGGTTAGAGTTGAGCGTTATTGTAATATCTAGGCCGAAGACACAAGGATGCAAGAATCAAGAGTTTTAAGGCGTTTTGAACTGTCTGCGCGACACCACTTTCTTGCAAAGGCTATATCGTGAGCTAAAGAGGTCGGATTGAGCTGATTCCGGTGCCATTGGAAAGATAACTTCAAGGGCTTCAATTCTTCTGTTTACAGCGAAGTCAGATTCCAAGCCGAAGATGGTCAAAAAAGCCTCCGAAGTGACGCTAGAGGTTCTGTCCGAATACCGCGACCGCGGATTGTCCATTGCGACCGCGTTGGCTGCCGAGACGAGTTATTCTGTTCTGTCGTGAAAGCGCGGGCGCGGCCATGACGACGCGACCGCGGCGATGCCGGATCCGAAGCGAGCCGAAGATCTATCTTCTTTCTATCTTCTTATCTTTTTTCTTTCCTTTTCTATCTTTTCTCCTTTCCTAATTAGATTAGGGGAGCATGTTCCCTGGATCTATATAAGGAGGAGCCTCCTTAGGTTTTAGATACATTCTATCTTCTACCTCTTATTCATTCTATTAGTTCTTTATCTTAGTTTAGTTATGGAGAGCTAGTCTCCTTGGGTTTGTTCAAGGGAGAAGCTTTGATGTATGAACTTGTGAGGTTTTGGTAATTGATTTCTATCCTTTGGTTGATATTGATTCTCTTGTGCTTCATCCCAAGATTTATGCTTGATTTTATGAGTCTGGCCAACTTGTTTGATTGACTTAGATATATCGTTTGATTTAGGATTGGTTGTTGTCTATGCATCTTTCCTATTTCTCGAAACAACTCTATTCTAGGACCGTGGACTAGTTTAGGGAAGAGTATTCAATGGTTTAATTGTGCATGAGACTCGTAGCTTGATTGCATGATTTGATTTCCTAATATTCTTGTTCTCTATGCTAATTCTAGGTTAAGCGTCCTTGCCTAGGTTAAGCGTCCATGAGACTCGTAACTTAGGTTTCTTTCTAGTATTGATATTTTTTGACTATATATAAAAAAATCGGGCTAACATGCAGGTACTAGGTTCGAAAGAACGTTTTGTGCTTGAATCGCGCCCGCGGGTGCGCAACCGTTGTCGCGTTTTGAATACAGAAACTCCCGACGTACAGGTACTATACACCACGGTCGTGGTCCGCAAATCGCGCCCGCGGTGGTGATGCAGTTTGTTCCAAAAAAAAGAAAAGAAAAAATTTACTGCGCCCGTGCCTCGTATACCCCGCCCGCGGTGAGGCCGGGTCTGGCAAAAAAAAAAAAAGAATCGAAAAAAAAATCGGGCATTTTTCTTCTACTTTCTATATATCTTTACCATCCATCTATCTTTCCATATATCTTCTATCTTTACCATTCTCTATATCTTTCCATCTATCTTTTCACCCTTCTATATTTTCTTTTCATCCACCCTTGTAATTCCATTCTTATGGCTATGTGTAAAAGCCTAAGTATGGGGGAGCTTTGTTCCCCCGAGAGTTCTCTTCACCACGGCTCGAGTTCAAGTATTTGTCTATCTTCCAAGGCGACGAGCCAAGATACGAAGGTTCCTTGCACATCATCCGGTTCGAGCTGAAGTCAAGAGTTTACGACTGCACCAATACCGCGCCAGCGCCACACCGGCCGCGCCCGTGGTGGTCCATTAGAAGTCGACTTTCCTCGCTGTGTTGATTCCGCGACCACGGCCTGATCACCCGCGCCCGTGGTTAGCCTGCAGAAATGGTGATTCCAAAGCTTTTCGTCCATGTCTTCTACCACTCTTTGAAGAGTTCTTCCATTCCACCTCTCTTCATCGTTTGTGAGTCTTCTGATTACCTTCTTCCTTGCTTTTATCCTTTCTCTTTGCTTCATTGAGGACAATGAAGGATTTAAGTATGGGGCAGGGAGTACTCGCATTCGCTTATCTTAGTTAGCGTAGTTAGAGATTTGCTTCAGATTTTTGATTTTCTTCTTTTCATGGAGCACTTGCAACCTACTTTTTGCATAATAAATAAAGAAAGAAAAGAAAAAGATAGAAAAAGCCATAAAAAGTGAAAAAAGGCATATTAAATCCTGGGATGAGTCGAAAACCCTTAAGGGCGGCTCAGGTAATAAGCAGGTAACCCGGACCAGCATTAGGCTGGGGTAAAAAGAGGTTTATGAGAGATGTGAGTATTTGTGAGCATACCTTTTGAAAAATGAAAAGAGCGGTTAGGTGAAAACCCGAAAGTCAGAATTGAGTGGTAAAATTCGAGTGTTTAGGATCATTCTTGCTTGGGGACTTTGGGGCTTCATGTTAAATTTGGGTAGATCCTAGGTTGCTCTACACTTTTTAGAGCTTGAGTGATATATCATGTTGTGAGGTGTGTGTTTGAGCTTCATTGTTTTATGCTCATGATTTCTCTATATTTTTGGGTTCGGGTTGTGAGTTGAGTGTTTTATCTTCCCTTGTATTTCCTGAGATCTTAGATATGCTTTCTTGTTATATTTGTTTTGAGCTTACTCGAGGACGAGCAAGATCTAAGTATGGGGGAATTTGATTCGGGCTATTTTGTATAGGTTAACTCTTGTATTTTAGGGATATATTGAGTGTGTTTAGGTTAGAGTTGAGCGTTATTGTAATATCTAGGCCGAAGACACAAGGATGCAAGAATCAAGAGTTTTAAGGCGTTTTGAAGTGTCTGCGCGACATCACTTGCTTGCGAAGGCTATATCTTGAGCTCCAGAGGTCGGATTGAGCTGATTCCGATGCCATGGGAAAGATAACTTCAAGGGCTTCAATTCGTCTTTTTACACCGAAGTCAGGTTCCAAGCCGAAGATGGTCAAAACAGCCTCCGAAGTGACGCTAGAGGTTCTGTCCGAATACCGCGACCGCAGCGATGCCGGATCCGAAGTGAGCCGAAAATCTATCTTCTTTCTATCTTCTTATCTTTTCACTTTCCTTTTCTATCTTTTCTCCTTTCCTAATTAGATTAGGGGAGCATGTTTCCTGGATCTATATAAGGAGGAGCCTCCTTAGGTTTTAGATACATTCTATCTTCTACCTCTTATTCATTCTATTAGTTCTTTAGCTTAGTTTAGTTATGGAGAGCTAGTCTCCTTGGGTTTGTTCAAGAGAGAAGCTTTGATGTATGAACTTGTGAGGTTTTGGTAATTGATTTCTATCCTTTGGTTGATATTGATTCTTTTGTGCTTCATCCCATGATTTATGCTTGATTTTATGAGTCTGGCCAACTTGTTTGATTGACTTAGATATATCGTTTGATTTAGGATTGGTTGTTGTCTATGCATCTTTCCTATTTCTCGAAACAACTCTATTCTAGGACCGTGGACTAGTTTAGGGAAGAGTATTCAATGGTTTAATTGTGCATGAGACTCGTAGCTTGATTGCATAATTTGATTTCCTAATATTCTTGTTCTCTATGCTAATTCTAGGTTAAGCGTCCTTGCCTAAGGTTATAGAATTGCTTGGACCGTGGACTTGCGATTGTTAATGATCAGGATAGGAATTAACCATAGGTGTGAATGAAATCAATGGATGAATCTATGATCGAGTAATTATTTCATGAGTGGATCTTTTTGAATGAACCTGCCTCCTATCTATTAGTTTATTTGTTTGTTATTTGTTTTTTAGGTTAGTTTAGATATCTCTTTGATTTCTCCTCATATCTTTAGTTGATAATTATATTAGTACTAGAAGCCATAGTTCTCTCGGGTTCGACCCCTTACTTACTTGATATACTTAGTTTGTTTGTTTGGGTTATTTATCTTTGATCTTGGCACGACGACTTTAGCCGAGTCACTATGCTAAGTTCTTGAAGGAGCTCTACACAATTAAGAGAACTCAAAAGCTAAAGGGATAGCAGAAGGTCAAAGTGAGTGAACACATCTCAGCTGTGTTTCAAAGGCGTATGCCCAAGAAATGCGGAGTTCCAGGTATGTTCACTATCGCATGTGTGATTGGTGAAACAAAAATTGATAAGGCCATGCTAGATTTGAGTGCTTCCATCAATGTAATCCCTTATTCTCTGTACAAATCTCTTGAGCTTGGACCTTTGCATGATACTAGAGTTGTGATCCAATTAGCTGATAGATCTAATGTGTATCCCAAGGGTATAGTTGAAGATGTGCTTGTTATGGTTGATAAATTGATTTTCCCTACTGATTTTTATGTGCTAGATATGGAACATGATAAGCATGCCTCACCTATTCTCTTGGATAGACCTTTCTTGAAGACAGCTAAAACTAGGATTGATGTTTGTAGTGGATCTCTCACCATGGAATTTGATGGGGAAAGGGTAGAGTACAATATCTATGATGCTATGAAATACCCTGCTGATGTGAACTCTTTGTGTGCAATTGATGTGATCGAACCTCTTGTTTAAGAAAATTTTAATGTGAATTGCATACATGAGTTGCAATCTGCTCTTGAAAATTCTTTGGTGAACAACGTGCTGGATTTTGAGCTTAATGCTAACTTGCAGGAAATTGTGGCTGAGTTGAACACTCACTATGAGCGTCCACTCTTACCACCGGGCTCCAAGCCAATGCTACTAACCTTGCCAAGCGAGCAGCTTGTTTCTTCTATTGTGCAGGCCCCAGTGATAGAGTTGAAGCAACTTCCGGATCATCTTAAATATGCATTCCTAGGTGATGGAGAGACCTTACCGGTGATCATTTCTAATAAAGTCACGAAATATCAAGAACACCGGTTGATTGAGGTTTTGAGGGAGCATAAAACCGCCATGGGATGGACTATCGCAGACATAAAAGGAATTAGCCCCTCTACATATATGCATAGAATCTTATTGGAGGAAGAAGCAAAGCCCTTAAGACAACCTCAAAGGAGGTTGAATCCGCCAATGATGGAGGTGGTGAAGAAGGAGGTTCTCAAACTTCTCCAAGCAGGCATGGTATATCCCATCTCTGATAGCCAATGGGTGAGCCCTACCCAGGTTGTTCCCAAGAAGGGCGGTATTACAGTCAAGGAGAACGATCAAGGTGAATTGATTCCCACCAGGATCCAAACCGGGTGGCGTGTGTGCATCGATTCCCACCAGGACCCTTGCCCTTCATTGATCAAATGCTTGAGCGACTTGCTGGTCACCCTTTCTATTGCTTTTAGGATGGATATTCCGGATATTTCCAAATAGCCATTGCACCCGAAGATCAAGTGAAGACGACGTTCACTTGTCCGTTTGGTACTTTCGCCTACCGAAGGATGCCATTTGGGTTGTGCAACGCGCCTGCCACTTTCCAAAGGTGTATGGTTAGTATCATTTCCGAATACATAGAGCATTTCATTGAGGTTTTCATGGATGATTTCACCGTACATGGGGATGACTTCGATTCTTGTCTAAATCACTTGACACTTGTGCTTAAAAGATATAAGGATACTAATCTTGTTCTAAATTCTGAAAAATGTCACTTCATGGTTGAACAAGGAATAGTATTAGGTCATATAGTGTCCGCTAGGGGTATTGAGGTCGATAAGGCAGAGATTGAAGTAATTCAAACCTTGCCTTATCCTACTAATGTCCGCGAAGTGCGTTCTTTTCTTGGCCATGCAGGTTTCTATCGCAGGTTCATTAAAGACTTTTCAAAGACAGCTTCACCTCTATGTGATTTACTCAAGAAGGAGACAGCCTTTGATTTTGGTGATGGGTGCAAGAAAGCTTTTGATGAGTTGAAATTGTGTCTCACCACCGCCCCTATTATCCAAGCCCCGGATTGGTCTCTACCCTTTGAGATCATGTGTGATGCAAGTGACTATGCAGTGGGGGCGGTATTAGGGTAAAAGGTTGGGAAGGCGTCTCATGTGATCCACTATGCATCCATGACTTTGAATGAGGCGTAGATGAACTACTACACCACCGAGAAGGAGCTATTGGCGGTGGTGTTTGCTTTGGAGAAATTTCGGTCTTACTTGCTAGGGACCAAGGTGATTGTCTACACCGACCATGCAGCCCTTCGTTACTTGTTAACGAAGAAGGAAGCTAAGCCCCGATTGATACGACGGATCTTGTTGTTGAGCGAGTTCAACATTGAGATCAAGGACAAGAAGGGGGCTGAGAATGTGGTAGCGCGCGGATCACCTTAGTCGCTTGACATGTGAAGGGGAGAGCGGTCCACAAGTTTCACTTATTCGAGAAGAGTTCCCGGATGATACCTTGTTCGCAGTGCGTGTTGTTCAGCCTTGGTATGCAGATTTGGTGAATTTTCTCGCTACGGGTGAGCTTCCATCGGTTTTGACCAAAGCCCAAAGAGACAAGCTTAGGAGTGAAGCGAGGTACTATGTGTGGGATGATCCTTATCTTTGGAAGCATTGTGCAGATCAGGTCATTCGTAGATGTCTTCCCGAGAATGAGGTAACCTCTGTTTTGACCTTTTGTCATTCATATGCTTGTGGGGGGCATTTTAGCGCTAGAAAGATTGCTAGGAAGGTGTTGGATGCAGGATTTTATTGGGCTACCATCTTTCGGGATGCAAACGCCTTTTGTAAATCCTGTGACCGATGCCAACGAGTCGGGAATATATCCCAGAAAGATGAGATGTCCCAATCTCCCATGATTTTTTGTGAAGTTTTTGATGTTTGGGGCATTGATTTCATGGGACCTTTTCCTAACTCTTTTGGGAACTATTATATTTTGTTAGCGGTGGACTACGTTTCCAAGTGGGTGGAAGCGAAGGCCACCCGTACTGATGATTCCCAAGTTGTGGCAGATTTCTTGAAGACTCACATCTTTAACAGATTTGGGATCCCTAGAGCTTTGATTAGTGATAAAGGAACTCATTTTTGTAACAAGACGGTGAGTGCACTTTTGAGGAAGTACCATGTCACACACCGAGTCTCTACAGCGTACCACCCCCCAAAAAATGGTCAAGCCGAGGTGTCCAACCGAGAGGTCAAGTCCATTCTTGAGAGGATGGTGTCACCAAACCGGAAGGATTGGAGTGTCCGGTTAGATGATGCACTTTGGGCCTATAGGACAGCTTACAAAACACCGATTGGAATGTCTCCTTTTCGGTTGGTGTTTGGTAAGGCATGTCACCTTCCAGTGGAGATCCAACACAAAGCATATTGGGCGGTAAAGCATTGTAGCATGAAATTGGATGAGGCCGGTGCATTACGGAAGCTACAGTTGCAGGAGCTAGAGGAGCTAAGGATGGAAGCCTATGACAATACCGCCATCTACAAAGAGAAGACCAAAGCTTGGCATGACAAACATATTTGGTGCAAGCACTTCAAAGTTGGAGACAAAGTTTTGTTATATCAATCTCGTCTTAAGCTTTTTCCAGGAAAACTAAGGTCGAGATGGACGGGACCATTCGTTGTGGCGCACACATATCCACATGGAGCGGTTGACGTCTACGATAGTACTACTCACTCCACCTTCAAAGTGAATGGCCAGAGATTGAAGCCTTATTTCGATGGGTTTAGTAATGTTATACTTGACGAAACGGCTTTACAGGAACCCGAGCCAACGACATAAGCAGCGGACCGTCAAGCTAACGACGTTAACCAAGCGCTTCTTGGGAGGCTACCCAAGCATTAGGATAGTTGTTTTTGATTTTTAGTGTTAGATTAGTAGTAGTATAGGGTAGTTTTGTTTTGTTGTTTTGTCCCTTGTTGTGTGTTTCAACCCGGCGTACAGGTCCAAAAACTCAGGCAGGAGCCGCAGAAACTCGGCCGCGTTTCGGTGCCCCAGACCGCGTTTTGCATCCAGAAGCGCTGCTTCGAAAACTCGGGCAAGACGGTGAAAACTCGCCCGAGTTTTCGGAGATGATCCCGCGTTTTGCCTCCAGAGCCTCAGCCTCAAAAACTCGGGCAAGACGGTGAAAACTCGCCCCAGTTTTCGGTGATGCAGCCCGTGTTTTGGCTCCAGAGACTCAGCTCCAGAAACGCGGGCAAGCAGGCAAAAACGCGCCCGAGTTTTCGTACCTGCCCACGTTTCCGTTCGATCTCAGCAAAGGTTAAAACGCGGCCGGCCCTTTCTTTTCATCATTCTTCCTCACTAAACCGCGGCTGCTCGCCCTTCCTCCATACAAGAACTCGAGCTTCCCTCCATTGTTGAGCACACCAAGTCCCAAACAAGCACCAAATCAAGTGAATCTTCCCCCTTTCCACTCCTCTTCATCAATCAACAAGTAATCTCTTCTCTACTCTTCTCTTTTCCTTGATTAATTTGTGATTTTTGAGCTTTAACTTATAGATCTAGGTTTTGCCTAAATTCTCTAGATTTGTCAATTTCAACTCAAATTTGCATGATTAGTTGCTACTTGTTAGTTCCTTTGCATAAATCTAGCATGATTCCTTGATTTCCTTGCTTGTTCTTGTGAAATTTGGATTGTGATTAATTTTGCCTAAAACTAACCTAGGTAGTGGGGGAAGAGAGTGTTTGAGAGTTTTATTTGCTTAATTGTTGGATTGTTGTTGGATTGTTGTGAGATTGTCCTTGCCGGGACAATCAAATTTGCTTGTGGTGTTGTTTTGTGGATTTGTGGTGCAGGAGCAGGTAAAGAATGCCTCCCCGTCCAACAAACCATAGAGGCTCTTCTAAAGCTTCATCTTCTCGTGCCCGTCCACCGTCCTCTCGCCCCAGTTCATCTTCTGCTGGCCCCCGAGCCCATCTCTCTCCGCCTACCCGAGTAGGGGAGGTGACTCCATCTCAGTTTGGGTTCAGTTTGAGCGATCCTACACACACTGCTCGATTCAACCTCCTCCATGACCGACCAATACATGCTCCTCGGTACTTAGATTGGGATTTTCTGACAGAATTGGGTTTGAAGGATGAGCTTCAGAAATGTGAGAATGCCCAACACTTGAGAGATTTTCTCCGGCTACAGCAGCCTGCTTACAAGGGGCTTGTTTTGGAGTTCCTGAGCACTCTAGAAACACATATCCTTTCCGGGGCAAATTCCAGAGTCGGGGAGTGCACATTCCAGGTTGGGGGAGTGGGAAGGAGAATCGCGCTAGATGAGATCAATGCAGCATTTGGTTTCTCCAGTCTTGGTGAGAATGTGGTGAGATGGGAAAGTCAAGCGTACTGGCTCGATCATTCACAGTGGAGAAGGATGACAGGAAAGTCAGAGTACAAGGCCTCCAGAGCAAAGGCCTCTTCTATTACCCACCCTGTGCTCTGTGTGCTGCAGCGTTATTATGCTCTGTCTATTACAGGAAGAGGAGACGGAGAGGGTAATGCGCCCAAGAAGGATTTGATGCTCTTGGCTGCGTATTTGGAGAACCGGAGAGTAAACTATGGCGCAGTCCTTATAAATAACTTGGCTCACATCAGCAGGAAGGGCACAGGACCTATCACTATTGGAGCCCTTGTCACTGTTTTGGCTATGCATTACGAGCTTGATTTGACTCAGTTTGGCGGGAGGATTGAGCCCGTGCCGATAGACTTCGCCTACCTCAACAGGATGGGTGCCCTATTCTTACACTACGGTCACTATTACTAGGCGATTGGAGATACCAAGAGGGTGATGCAGCTTCCTGATGTGCAGAGAGTTGTCTTAGAAACCGGACGAGAGAATGTTGCTACTTGGATGATCACTCCTCGGGATGGTGATCTCCTGCTTGAGGCAGTTGAGGGACGTCGGGTCAAGAGGCGTCGGATCCAGAGGAATGTTGAGGATTCCAAGGATGAGGCTACAGCTGATGAGGATACTGAGGGTGACGAGGATTTCATTGCTGAGGAGGAGCTCGAGCCCGAGATTGGTGATCAGGATGAGGATGCTGATGTAGTGGACGTTCAGGGTGTTGGTGGTTATCCTCAGGACCAGTTTGACCAGTTGGTGAGCATGATCGGAGGGCTCACTACACAGATGACTTAGTTTAGGGCTCATGTGGATCAGAGATTTGATTATCAGGAGTAGAGGATGGACCACTACAGGCAGTACCACGATGAGCAGCTTCATCAGCTTCATACTCGCATGGATGGTTGGACACAGGAGGGTGGATTCCCAACTTATCAGTATTACCCATATCCGGGCTACCCACAGCAGTTCCCACCACCACCACCACCGGAGTAGATCCCACTTCCTTCCCATCTGGATGACTCGGTTAGTATTTTTGTCTTCTTTTCTTTGATTTTACATTAGGACAATGTAAAGTTTAAGCTTGGGGGAGGGGATTATTGGTTGAGTCATCTCATCTTTGCATTCATATAGTTGCATTTGCATGTTTAAATTATAGTTTTGCATCGATTAAAATTGAAAAACAAAAATGAAA
The DNA here is from genome assembly GCA_963924305.1 of Polygonum maritimum. NCBI lineage: Eukaryota > Viridiplantae > Streptophyta > Magnoliopsida > Caryophyllales > Polygonaceae > Polygonum > Polygonum maritimum. Next base: position 13,337,043 of record OZ002728.1, read on the forward strand.
AAAAAAATCAAACAATCAAAAATCACAAAAAAATTGAAAAATTGAAAAATTAAAAAAATATTGCATTTTAGGAACCAAATTTCCCTACTTGACCATTTGTCTCTCTAAGTTAAGAGTATTATCTAACCCATGACTAGCTTGTTGGTTGAAGTTTCCTTGGATTGAAGCATGATTCTTTAGGTTATTAATCTTGATTATAGGATTGAGCATGCATAAGAAGTTGACATTTTGGATTGTTTATGAAGTTCTAGACATATATCCCTTGTGAGATTATTTTGAGCCTTTATTGCATATTTGCATATTTTTCTTAAGTGTATCGCTTTGATTGCTAGCTCTAGAACTTGCGTTTAGATATCTTTTTCAAGGCTACATTACATGATTTGAATGCATGACATTAAAATGATTGAGGCATGTTCATTAGCTCATATTATCCTTATCTACCTTGCATTATTCCTTTGTTTGATAGCCCCTATTTTTGAGCCTATTAGGCTTATTTTGTAGCTCCATAAAAAATTTCCTAGCCTATATAAGCTTGACCCTTTCCGGGAATTAGGATTTAGCTAGGGTGTTTTTGTGTAGTTGGAGATGATTCTTGGGTGAGTTGGTTGAAAAGAAAGGATTTGTGTAGAGTTGAAGGAAAGAAAAAGATAAAGAGTTGAAAAAAAATGATGAAAAGAAAGAAAAAAAAAGTGTGTTTGATAGAGGTAAATTAAAGTGAGAAAGCAAGTTGAAAAGCCTCCTGTGAGTTGAAAAAGAAAAATGAGCAAAAGTGTAGAAACAAAAGTGATGGAGAAGAGGTGAAACAAGTTGGTGGAGTAATGAAAGTGAAGTGGTTAAAGTTTGGGTAGTTAGCTAGTTCTAGTTCCCGGATTTAGCACCACAAGACCAAATAATTCCATACCTACTTGTGTATACCTTGGCCCCATTACAACCCTTTAAAAAGTCCTCGTGATTTTTGTTGTGTGTTTGATCATTCGTAGTGGAGATTTAGAACACTGATGCAAGCCTATGGTAGTCTAGTTTTCAAAGTTGATTTTGAGTGAAATACATCCCTTAAACACTTGAGTGAATAGTGCAAAACACATTGCCTTGGTGAGGTCTAGAATGGATGAATGATTTATTTTTGAAAACTTCTCATACATGTGTGCAATGATGTCTTGGTCAAGGTTTAACTTTTTTGATGAAATGTGGATTGATATTGAGATGGATGCTCTAACTTGCTAGTTGTGGTGTGATCTTGATTTTATTTCTTGCTTGAGGACAAGCAAGGTTCAAGCTTGGGGGAATTTGATAGAGCATATAGGTTGTAGTGTTTAGGACATGTTTTGATTAGTTTTCATGCATTTTTAGGTAGATTTTCCCTTATTTTGTAGTTTAGCTCTAGTGTTGGAAGTTTCGGAATCTACACTCGTTTGGTTGATATTTGCAGATATGTTGATCGAGTGCCGGATTCATGGTGATGGTGGACTTGGAAGTGAGCTTGAATGTGCCAAAGAAGTGTGTAAGGATAGGAGGCTAAAGAAGAAATCACGTGCTAGGAGCTTTGAAGGACTCGGCGGAAAAGCCTTGAAAACTCGGTTACACCTCCAGAAACTCGGCCACGCTTCAGTGACACAGGCCGCGTTTCTACGACAGAGGCTCTGGCTTGAAAACTCGGGCATGACCACAGAAACTCGCTCGAGTTTTCATGGCCTTGCCCGCGTTTCTGCCCGCGTCAGCAAAGAGTGCTATTTTTGTATGGGCTTGGGCTTTTGGGTTGAAACATGTGTTGGATAATATTTTTAGAAACCTCTTAGATATATTTTTGGATATTAGTTTCTAGGTTTATTATCTCATAACTCTTGACTTTGAGGATTATTATTGTTGGAGATTGAGAAGAGCAAGAATCCTTTGGAAGAATTGTAAGCTTTTCAATGTCTTTGAACAACTAAACCTCTTTTGCTTAACTAGTTAATTGAAGTTGTGAATTAAGAATTATTGTGAGATTTGATTGTTCTTAATTTCCCTTGACTAGATTGTTTTCTCTATCCTTAATTGAATAAGTTTGATTTAGGGTTTTGTTAGATTGGCCATCTAATTGAATCTCTAGGTTGAATTACAACTAGATCTTTCTAATTACCGGTTGGAATTAATTAGATCATAAGTAGAACCTTTAATCAATCTAGGACTGGTAGGACTAGTTGATTAGAGAAGAGAATTCAATCGCATGTTATTTAGATGTCTGGTTGCTCTGAATGCATGTTTCTATTGATACTTGAATCTTAATGCTGTTGTCAAGTTGAATCTAGGAGGTCTCTTAGGTTATTTGATAATTAGGGTTGTTAGTACCGGTTGGGCTAATAACTAGAATTGAAGTAGGATTAATAATTCCATGAAGTTGGGTTAGTAGCATTCTGCAATAGATTAGTCAAGGTAAAAAGAGAATTTTAATAATCAATGATCAATAATCGAATTCGCAATGGATATTAACTGGTTAAGCATACTTCTCTCATATTTGATAAATCATCTTTAGTTTTGCATGTTCAATTTATTAGTTAATAGAATAACACTCAAAACCCTCCCGTTTTACATTCATTCGAGTAAACAAATTCAGTACACAAAAACACAAGTCTCTGTGGGATCGACCCTTACTTCCCTACTACGTTAGTTGGGTTGTTAGGTTTACTTTGATAGGTATTAAAGGCGACTAAAATACCGTTATCAGTTATCTTTGAACAGGTACCTAGAGAGAACAACACGTCGGCCGACGCCTTAGCAGGTTTAGGCTCAGTGCTCAACTCAAGTGAATACTCTCAGATCCCGCTAGTGCACCTTCTATACTCGGCGATCGAGCATCCCAGAGAAACATCCATGCTACACGCACTTTCAGTAGCTAGTCTTGACACACATTCTGGAGAAAAGCCCAGTAGCTGGATCAAACCTTACCTAGACTGGCTAATACATGAGAAAGCACCTGAAGATAAGGCGGAGGCAAGGGCTTTAAGAGCCAAAGCCACACGATTCGTCGTCCACCAAGGCTTGCTCTACCACAAGTCTGCATTTGGGGTCTTGCAAAGGTGCGCGGAAGGAGAAGAGATAGAAAGTATTATGAGAGAAGTCCATGAAGGATATTGCGGGAATCATGCTGGTGGCAAGAGCTTAGCAAATAAAATACTAAGACACGGGTGGTACTGGCCAACGCTACGACGCGACGCCGCCTAGTATGCTTAGGAATGCGAGGCTTGCCAGCGACACGCGCCCACTTCTCACCAACCCTCCGAGAGCCTACATCCAACCCTTACTCCTTGGCCCTTTATGAGGTGGGGGATGGATATTGTGGGAAAATTACCTCCATCTACAGGGCATAAAGTATTCTTCTTGGCTATGACCGATTACTTCTCCAAGTGGATCGAAGCTGAAGCATATAGAGAGGTCAAGGACAAGCATGTGATCTCGTTCATCGAGCGCAACATCCTATGCCGCTTTGGACTCCCAGCAACAATCGTTTGAGACAACGGTTCCCAGTTCATTAGCCAGAGAATGAGAGAATTCTGCTAGGGGTGGAACATTGATCTAGTAACATCAACACCTAGATACCCTCAGGCGAATGGGCAAGCAGAGTCCTCAAACAAGGTGATCATAAGCAACCTGAAGAAGATACTAACCATATTCTTCTTTGGGCTGATCGCACCACTCCCAAGAAAGCAACAGGGCAAACCCCCTTTTCTCTGGTGTACGGATGCGAGGCAGTCATCCCAGCTGAAATCTAGGTCCCAACCGCGCGATATGGCCTAGCTACGCTTAACCAGAACAAGGAGCAACTCGAGGCAGACCTAGACACGGTCCAAGAATTACGGGAATCAGCCCACCTCAGAGTAGCTCGATACCATCAACAGGTGTCCAGAAGCTATAACAAGAATGTAAGAGTGAAAGCCTTCCGAGTTGGAGACTGGGTACTTCGCAAAGTATTCCAAAACACAACGGAGCAAAACGCGGGAAAATTGGCACCTGGATGGGAAAGACCTTACAGGATCACGAAGGTCGTAGGGCAAGGAGCTTACCAGTTGGAGTCCGAGGAAGGAGAACCAGTGCCTAGGAGCTGGAATGCCACTCATCTCAAGAAGTACTATTTCTAGAAACCCTATCTCTAGTTTCTTAGTTTATTTTGTGTTTTAGAAGGTTTTGGATTTTCTTTTTTTCGGGGGGATGCAAGGGGGTTCCCGAACAATCACCCCACTTTTATTTCTAGATCATAGTTATAGTATTAAGCACTAGTTTAGACACTATTTTACATTCTTATGATTCTTTTGAGTTATGAATGAAATTTATTACAAACTACTTCGTTTATACACGCAAACATACGCTCTTCGAGAGCACACCCTTGCAAATTTCGCACGATACAAAAACCCACACCAAGGTACTCACCTAGTAGCCCCGATCAAGCTACGAAAAGGTAAAAATCCCACAAAACTCGTGCACGTAACGATTAGGCCCATAAGTGACCTAGGCATTTATTGCCAGAAATCCCACAAAACTCGTGGACGTAATGATTAGGCCCATAAGAGACCTAGGCAAGTATCGCCAGTATTGCTAAATTCGCACGAAAATTTGGATCCACAGATAAGGCACAAATCGCCTGACATATATGCTAGCATCCAACGGGTTAATCCATTCACGATAACTGGTTGAACAACCCAGATATACTATCAACGTTTTACATCACAAAGCTAACGTTAGCATTTCATACAAACAAGCTTGTTTCTTATTAACTACTAAGACGCGCTAGGTACCTATACAATTCTTGTCGAAGACAAATACGTTTTTCTAGATACAGTCTCTAGAACAAAAGCAGTTCTCCCCCGAATAACACAAGGGGTAATGGAATCACCACCAATTATATCACCACACTACGACAACTTAACTAATCACGTGATTATCAAGGTTACATCCGCCAATATGGCTTCTAGACTCTTGCTCTAGAGATATACGTTTACAATCACTCGCACCTATTTAGAACACAAACATGCTTTTTGAGATGCGCTTTCCAGAATATGTATCAAAGAACGCCCCACGCAAGACAAGGGGTGTTAAGCTTTACCAGCGAAGCCTACTTAGGGCGACATCCCTAAAAATATGCTTCAGTCTAAACATCGCAAATAAAATATTCTCTAGATACGACATCTAGACTTATAACCTCGCTGAATAAACATAGGGACGGCCATACTCCCAGATAAGCATCTAAGTAATAATAGTAGGGATCAAGCCCCAACATTATATGATCCTATTTGCTATCAAGCTTTGAACGCTAGCAAGAAACGGAATCTGAGTTACTCTTTAGGATTTGGTCTCGTATACAAGTAGCTATCAAGGTTAGGCAAGCATTGCCAAAATTGAGAATGCAGCATAAGTAAATGGCCATACAAAGGGCCTATAAAGGTTGAAGCAGGTTAAAAGTTTTTACACAAGGGGTACGATGTTTTCCCCACAAATTCAAGTCTTGGCACGAAGGCCATCCCAAACCAAGTACTAGAGTCTTGAGGCAGTCGACACTGCCGGAGTTAAGTTCTTAACATAGAAATAGACAAAAACAAGAATAACTTCACTAGGTTGGCAGAGATCATTTGGTTGGGGAAGGGGTCTGCGACGAAAGGTGCTCATCCTTGTCTTCCTGCTGGAAAACATCACTGGAACCCACGGCTAGCATAACATCTACTGGGGCTGGAGAATTGGCGTCATCATCCAAATTTTCGTTAGGCAAGAACTCCTCTCCAGGTACCTTGGAGCCAGGAGGGAATAGCGCATCAAAAGTAGCCTTCAGCTCTTCCAGGTTCCAGCGACAGCTCTCCCCCCAGCAACACTCTCAAGAACTTCAATCTTGGCCTTGGTAGAGTAATAAGTACCGATCCTTACCACCTGCTGCGTGAAATCATCTGCAGCCCCTTGAAGCTCGGCAATCTTCCTAGCTTGAATGGACACTTCCTCTTGCAACTTAGCAACTTGAGCCCAGTGGGAGCCTAAGGCATCTTCAAGGACACGGTGCTGACGACCAGCCTCCAACGCCACCTCCGAAGCATGCCTCTCCTTAGACCTCAACACACTGAGCTCCCTCATGTGAACGTCCATGGCCAGAGTAAATTCTTGAGTTGCCTACAGACAGTGCTAAGTAAAATAACCTCGATAGGAAAGAAGAAAAAGAAAACGGTTTACCAAAGGGAGGAACTACAAGAACCAACCTTCTTCATGGCATTCCTGGATCGCACCAACGCTTGCTCACCTCCACCCTTGACGGAAGCGGATCTCGCTTCGCTAGGAATTGATTCCAGTACGAGGCCCCAAAAATCGGTGGTATCCTCTTTGGAAAGATCGATAGTCGGGAGGGGGGGTCTTTAGTTTGCGTTTCTGGGAAGGGCGCTCTTGTTGAACTTCTTTCTTTGGTACCAGAGGAGGGTTCGAGCTATGGGATCTCAGCATGCGCTGCAGCATGGCGTCAGTCGAGACATTTCTCTCACGGCCTGGCCATACGGTGCACCAAAAATCATGTTCCTTGGTCAAGCAGATTTATCTAACACACAAAAGGAAAGGTATTGTAGAAAACTTACCAGAATTGGAGGGCTTGGAAGTACCTGACATTTTGACAGCAAGGGGTCAGGTTTCCGGATCTGTGGTCTCGTGGCTGGAGCCCTGTGGCTGGTACTCCTCGTTGGGCTTCTCCGGTTCGTTAAACACCTTGCTATGGGCACGGTTCTTGTATTCAATGGTCAACAGTACCTTGATAAGTTTTCCGCTAGAAGACCTCGCGTTGAAATTCTTCGGCACTGCACAGAGTATCACCAGACAAATGTTAGCAAGATGTGGTACCCATAACGTCAGATCTAGTTATGTACACTAGAAATAATCACAAACAGAGCGAGCAAGGCTCTTACAAGAGGTGTTCCAAGCGTCTAGGAAAACATCCTTATGGATTTCCCCTAATTCGCCCAAGGAGCGTCTCTCAACAAAGAAATAGCGCGACTGCCATCCCGTATTAGGGTTCTTAACACCAGGGATTAAGGAACCGTGGGTGTTTCTGGAGTGAAGAGAAATCCTACCCGCCCTAGAGGGTACTACTTTGTAGGCCACTAAAAATTCGCTCACTAACTCGGGCAAAGTCGTTGTTCCCTTATCAAAAATAAATCTCAAACATGCAAACAACAATATAGTAGGCAAGCAAGGGGTCGAACCCAAAGGAATCAGTTTCTATTCAGATTTTATGGTTTTCATGCAAGAAATCAAAGGGGAGTTTGAAAGTCGGTTTCAATCAAAGGTTATCAAGTAGAGTTTATCCAATCAATTCCACTTTATTAATCAGTTGATCATGAATTCATCCACCTCTTTATATGCCTAGGTCAATTCCAATCCCAATCATTAGCAATCGCAAGTCCACGGTCCAAGCAATTCTATAACCCTAGGCAAGGACGCTTAAACTAGAATTAGCATAGAGAACATGGATATTAGGAAATCAAATCATGCAATCAAACTACGAGTCTCATGCACAACTTAACCATTGAATACTCTTCCCTAAACTAGTCCACGGTCCTAGAATAGAGTTGTTTCGAGAAATAGGAAAGATGCATAGACAACAACCAATCCTAAATCAAACAATAGATCTAAGTCAATCAAACAAGTTGATCAGGCTCATAAAATCAAACATAGATCATGGGATTAAGCACAAGAGTATCAATATGGACTTAGGGATAAAGAGGTTACCAGAATTTCACAACTTCATAATAAAGCTTCCTTGATCGAATAAACTCAAGAGGAGAGTTAGTTCTCCATTACAAAGAAAACTCTAATCTTTATTGAAAGAACAACTGATTGACAAGTAAGTTGAATATCCTAAAAACCTAGAAAGGTTCCCCTTAAATAGTCTCCAAGTACAACTTTTTCGGACTAGATAAGAAAGGAAACCAAAAGATAAGAAAGGAAACAAGATATAAAAGATAGAATTTCGTCCGCGTGAAAATCGGCAGCACCGCGACCGCGGCGTCTCCACCGCGCCCGCGGCGGTCTTCTTTAGTCAAAGGCTGAGTTGGCTTCTACCGCGACCGTGCTGCCGACAGCACGACCGCGGCCTTCATGGTCTTGGTTGGTTCGTCTCTTCACGCCACCGCGCCCGCGTCCTAGACAACGCGACCGCGATATCCATGCAGTGGCGAATCTTCGTCTTTAAGCTCTTTAACTCTTGATTCTTCATAACTTGTGTCTTCGGTCTTCATATCACAATAACACTCAAAACTAGCCTAAACACTCTCAAAATCATCTCAAAATACAAGAATTATCCTATACAGAATAGCCTGTATCACTCACCGTCATGACTATCCCTTTCCTAGAGGCCAATTCATCAACACACCTGAGTATACGCCAGGTCGTAGGCATGATTTTGAGAGGGAGAGACTCCTAAGTCTCTAAGGAAATCCCTAATGAAGGGGGAGAAAGGAAATTTTAGCCCTAGCGAAAATGGGAATTCGGTAAAGCAAACCCATCCTGGTTGGATCCAGTCAATTAGTTCGTCTTGGGGGCAGTAGGTCACAGTTCCAGTTGGAAACCCTCCCTCGGAGACGATTCTGGCGACATCGTCCGGTGTAAGATTGCACACGAACTGGTCTTGGGGCATGAGTGAATTTGAAGGTGCGAAGAGAGGGGTTTCAGCCACGGTAAGAAGAAGGATGGACAAGGGGTGAAAGAAAAACTAAGCAAAAGAAAAGAGGAAACCGGGTTTGAGAGGACAACGGAAGGTAGAAGATGAAGACGAAGAGTAAGGGAGAAGTGTATCTGTGTTGAAAGTTGAAATGACGCCTCTGTGGCAAATAGGGGGCTAGAAGCATATTAATACGCGGTAATGATGGCGTGGCAGGCGATTTCAGAGGCAGAAGGATATGGTGTCAGGATTTTGGTTCAATCCAAACCGAATTTTCGGAATTTAAAATTCGATTTCGAATGAAAGGGGTATTGTTGGGCCCTATCGGTAAAAGCCCACTAGTGCAGCCCGTAAGGAATTCGAAGAAGATCAACGATGAGCTTCTAGAAGATAGCTCGAGTAGAGAGTCATGTTTTCGGTATAATTGTCCGTTTAAACATAAGATAGATTTAAAGTATATCTTATGAGTTGTGGATTTATCCAATGTAACGGAGTATCAAAGCAAATCTAGGGATATTATATCTTAGACGATTCATATCTATCTAGCTATCCATCTATCTTGTAAAGCACTCTATCTTTAGTACCCTTATATATACATAGAGGGGGTCACGCATTGTAAATACACATTCATACATATATACAATCGAATACACACGAGATTAGTACAATTTTCGCATTCTTTTCACTTAATTCTTGAGTTCGTATTGCTTAGTTCAAGCCCGATCTAGGCTAAGGGGTCACCAACCTTGTTTGGTTGATTTCTAGCTCTAACAGCAGGAGAAAGCTCGGGGCGGACAAGATAGCTAATTACCGATGCCATCCAGTGATTTTCCGGAAGAAATCGAACACACATCGAACGCTTCGCCACCGGAGACAACCAGTCAGAGATCCTAGACACGATTAGAGTTTCTACACACGATCGGAGATCCTAGACGGAGTATCTAGATGAGATCGCAGTTTTTACACGCAATCGGAGTTTCTAGATGCGATCGCAGTTTTTACACGCGATCGGAGTTTCTACACGCGATTGGAGTTCCTAGACGGAGTATCTAGATGCGATCGCAGTTTTTACATGCAATCGGAGTTTCCAGATGCGATCGCAGTTTTTACACGTAATCGGAGTTTCTAGATGCGATCGCAGTTTTTACACGCAATCGGAGTTTCTAGATGCGATCGCAGTTTTTACACGCAATCGGAGTTTCTAGACGTGAGATATAGCTACGACACCCCTTTGACTGCCTTACTTGGGGAGCAAGCCAATCCAGTCGATCGATGGGTTGCTTCCAGAATATTTCTACAAAATATCACAAAGATGGTCTCAAGGATGGACCTTGATGGTCGCAAAGAAGCATCAAGAGACGTAGCAGCTTCGACGCCATATCTTGGAGAAACACAACATGAAGCAAGCCCGGACAAATCGACCTAGACGACCCTTCTGGAGTCAGGATCACGTTCCAGTCCTTCATATACTGGTTTCTTTGTTCCTTTATCTCACAATTCATTCCATACTTTTCTTTTGCTAAAAGATAATCTCTCTTTCTTGATTATGCATCTTAAAAGCGTCATCTTTTACGCTCATGTATGTTTACTGTGCACTAGTTTCAATTGCTAGACGCATTAAGAAACCATATTAACCTAGACGATAAATCGCTTGATTGGAACATAATTGATTGATCTATGTTTTTGAGGATTCTAGACTTTTCTCTTACTAACATTGTGCATTACTCTTATGCCCAAGAGACAGGAACCTTATAGAGGGAAGTTCACGACCTTTTGTGACAACAAAGGATCCGTACCCTTAGGTTATGCGATACCCAGATGACCTATAAGGGGTTCTACATCTTCAATACTCAGGTAATCATCCTTCACCAACACTTTTTCTCACTCTCATATCAGTTTCCTCCTTTTTATTTTCTGGATCTGATCTAGAGCATATATACTCTCCATCCATTATTTCGGTGAATTATGTTAGAGTCACTACTATCACGTGACACTGTTTGAGAACTCATCCAGAACTTTTTCTGTTTCGGCATCTAGACTCTGAAACTGACTAAGCTTTTCCCTATCTAGTACCCAGTTGCTAATTCTTATAACTTTGAGGATTGACTTCTATACTCATGTCTATATTGTTCTCTGATAGGGCCTTAAAGGGCAATCCATGCTAATGCTCATATGGTTTCCAAGCATTATATGTGGAATCCTTACACATCACGCAAGAATGGCTCGTGCCAGCATGAGGCACTGATTATCCACAATTCTTCAAAATTCACAAGAAAGTGGTCAGAACATAGACCCAGGACACTACTCGCCAAGCTTTAACCATAAGGCATAGGTACTGCTTTTTATACCAACACTTTATTGCATAGTCTCTTACTAGATACTCTATCCACAAGACTTCTTGAGTAACTTAGCAAAGGCTAGTTCACACTGCGGAAAATACATTACGAAAGACCTCCTATGAGGGTTACACACCTTGTCCGAGGCGTAGTCATCTCAGGGGTAGCTCCCTTTGGGTTGGATCCTTCGCCAATCACTACATGAAAAGTTCCTATCCATTGAAACCTAACACTTATCGCTTAAGATGTGAATAAACGCTAACAAAATGCGTTAAATAGGCACTCGCCTCGCAGCGAGCAATGTCCAAAGTTCAGTCTCCCAATAAGCGTGCACGCTCCCTTAAGACAATTTACCGCATGAACTCAAAAAGTTTTTTGCTAGGGCACATACCTAGTAAACCTGGCAAGACCAGCCAGGGGAGCGCTAACAAGGCGCATGAAACAGGCTCTTACCCCGAAGCAAATAAGAGCCTGAGTTCAACATGGACAGTGTCTTGCACAAACAAGCATGACACAAAAAGTCCTTTCTAGGATACATACCTAGTAGCCCTGATCAGGCTAACAACGGGTTATAACACCACTATACTCACATAAACAAATGTTCCCGCAAAACTCGCGGAAGAAATCCCACAAACCTCGTGGACGTAACAATTAGGCCCATAAGTGACCTAGGCAATTATCGCTAGATATCCCACAAAACTCGTGGATGTAACGATTAGGCCCACAAGAGACCTAGGCAAGTATCGCCAGTATTGCAAAACTCGCACTACAAAACTCGCACGAAACAATGGATCCATAAAACAAACAAGGCAGATAAACATCGCCAAAAAACAAGCACAACTTACACGGATTAATCCACATGAAAGCTACACAACATATCCTACCAGGTAGTCCCCCTGGAACGGTTACAAACATATCATACCAAACAGTCCCCCTGGGACGGTTACAAATTTATCTTACCAGGCAGTTCCCCCTAGTATAATTACAAAAAACTCCCTACCAGGCAGGTCCCCCTGGTATGGTTACAAACACATATTACCAGACAGGTCCCTCTGGTATGATCACAAAAAGTACCCTACCAGGCAGTTCCCCCAGGTATGGTTGCAAGAACATCCTACCAGGCAGTTCTCCTTGGTACGGTTGTAAAAACATCCTGACAGGAGGTTATCCCTAGGGCGATTTCGTCCTTAGCAAGTGACAAAGCTCTAGAGCCTACTCAAATTGAGTAACCACTACTTGCGAGCCGCATCACACTTACATTCAGGGCACAATCCTGAACCAAGCTTACAAAAACACTTTTGAAACACACATCGACCCACACCCTACCGTCAAAGAACGAGTGTACCGCTCAACAAAGGACAAAAACGAAGCAATCATTTCTAGATACAGACTCTAGAAATACACATCCCTACTTCGGAATAGGAACCATTAGACATGGTCTACCTATATTATTGAAAGGTGATCATAATACTGATTAACCTTATCATTACTAAGTCCATACAACTAGAAAACGATACAATAGAACAAGACCGAACGGTCGCCTCTGGATACAATATCTACAACATACCTTCCCTAAGTCGCCAGACTCAGTGCATTTACTTTGCCAAAACAATAGATTTGTGACATCTATCAAGTTTTCGGTTAATTAGACAAGCGCCTTGGAAACGCCCTTGGCGGAACATCGATGGTCGTCTTTAGTTTAAGCCAATACACTAAGACTCCAAGACCATGAAGTACTTTTTGAGTGTCACAAAACGCACATGTGCATCGAAGCATGAACGGCCATACAAAGGGCCGACATGGTTAGACATGGAATCGAAGATAGATGGATATGGAGCATCACCACACAACACAAGATATGGTACTAGTACCACGCCAAGAAGTGTCTCAACAGCATCAACAAGACATAGTCATCAACAGAAAGGAACAAGTACTAGCAAAGGAGAACATAAACAAAGTTATATAAACAAGTTTCATCAAGTAGAAGGATTACACTTCGGGATCTCATATCAAGAACGCGAACCCAAACAGGGATATGCAAAAACTCTTACAAGGTGGAGACGTCACGACACCAACAAAAGTTCTTGGCTTAGAGGATGCAATAAACAATGGGGTCGATTCAAGACCAGCGTTCTATAAGAAGGAAGCAATAACCACACAGGGGTACTTGAACAATCCAGAGATCTACAACTGCTCGTGAATATTTTCGGATCAGTAAACTGGAATTCAGTGAAGCACGCCCATCATGATCACAATCTGGCCGATCATCTCTGACCTAAGACAGGGGTTCGAGTACTTTTCTAGAAGGCCTCAAACGACACTATACTCGCTATTTTGTCTGGGATACGTTTGCAAGAGACAACTCTTAAGGAAGAGCCTAGTACTGGGGTACTAGGGTGGAATTACATGGCAGAGTTGTTCTAATATGCAGTTACATCCTAGTAACTATACTTCCCAGCAATTAAATCTCAAGAAATATTCAAGGCGAGGCTTCATCAAATACTAAGCAACCACGGCGGCCACCACATTGACCAAACACTAGGGCATCTTCACAAGCTTCTACCATCTTCACTTCTCGAGTGTAGTGCAACTCATCGGGTACTCGCTAGCTGACCTAGAGAATCTCCGATGGAGACATGCAAAACCAACCGATTGTGTTAGCTTAGAGAGTCGCTTCGAACACAACTTTCAAGACGTAAGCTCGCAATCTAAGACATATACCTTCAGTTTCTTAAACATCTACCAAGAGTGTTCAACTCTAGAATTCTTTTGGACAAAGGTTTCGATCGAGTCAACAAAGCTTTAAGACAGTTGAGACTTCGACAACACATTACGAATCGGCTTCCAACTCCATAGCAGATCTGGATTTACAACCCGATCCGGGGGTATTGTTGGACCCAAGACTTGGGGCCCGTAACTCTAGCCCAAAACCCGTGGACGTATCTAGACAGGCCCACGAGATCCGAAGCTTCCATGCGGGAAAATCTTATCATAACAAGGAGATCCGAAGTTGTTACCCATGACAATCCACCATATTGACGGAAATCTTATCTTATCTAGGAGAATATCCTATCTATTGTATCATATCTATCTAGTTGTATGAGATCTTGTAAGTCTCTATCTTCTAGACATCCCTATATATACAAGGGAGGGTCATGCATTGTACACAGGTTATCATTCACAATGTACACGTTATTACTCACATTCACATACATCAATACAAATTTACACGTTTTCTTCTTCAATTCTTTCGTTCTTGTTGCTTTGTTCAAGCCCGATCTAGGCCGAGGGGTCACCAATCTTGCTTGGTAAATTTCTGGCTCAAACACTTATCATGGAATCGTGAGTTACCTCCTGTTCATTTTCGGAGGCATTCTCTTCAACAACTGGAGCGTCCTCCATAGCCATGTACGCGACTTGGTCTTCAAGTTCTTCATCATCAGAACTGAGATCGTCCCATGCAACTGCGTACGCTCCTATGAGAGCTTTCTTCTTCATATCTTTGGAGGACATACCCGTGGTACACTTCATAGCAAAATGTCCTTTCTTGTTGCATTTGTAACAAGTGAGTTCTTTCATTTCTGCCTCAGTGTACTTAAGACTCTCCTTTTTGTAAGGCATCTTAGTCTTTGAGAAAGCTTTGTTCCTTTTACCCCAGGAACGCAGAGCATTGTGCAAAAGAGCAAGTTATTCCTCTTCATCAAGCTGTTCTTTTGACTTGCTTTCATTTTCTTTCAAAGTTTGAACGCGCACGTTCTCACGATGATATCTTATTTTAGCTTCCATCATCAAAGCTAGTTCTCTTTGACGGCGAAAGTACTCTGCATACTCAGGTATTGATGAAGTCAAAGCAAGATCTGTTTGAGGGTTCCGTCCTAGCTCAGCCATATCAGCGTTCCTTCTTGCTTCATACTGCCTTAGCTTCCCATAAATCTCTTCCATATCAAGCGTCTTGTTGGCTTGATTCTCTTTGAAGTTAGTTCTGTCAAAGTTCTAGATTCCAGTTAATCCATCAATAAACACTTGAACTTTATTCCTCATTGAGATTTCAGCGTCTGAGATACCCAAGTTCTTTAACTTTGTGACAAGAGCTTCAAAACGGTAAGAGTAGTCCTTAACCGTTTCGTTTGGCAGCATTCTGAAAGCATAGAAGTCTCTCTTTACTTCTAGCTGGACGTCCTCTTTCATCTCAGCAGTTCTTACGTGGTACTTCTTAAGAGCCTCCCACTGTTGTTTAGCTGTGAGCAAGTTGCTCACTCTGGTGGCGTCCCTTTCACATAGGAACGTATGTAGAAAGCATATTGCCTTGGCATTGGTTTCCATCGGCTTAAATTCATCAGGACCCCATTCATCTTCCTTATCTTCCTTTCCAGCAGGAACTTTGAGATCACCAAACTTGATCACTCTCCAGTACTGATAGTTGTCGTCCGTCAGGCACGGAGGCTTCACGCTAGAGATTCCAATCAGTTCCATGTCCATTTTCACCTGCAACTCAACAAAAATCTAGAGCGCATACTCTGATACCAATTGTTGGATCGTTAGTATGAACGGGAACGTCCTTTACTTGGGTAAAGGCGTCCTTGAGTGAGGCGTCCTTACTAGGTGTAAGGGCGTCCTTAAGTTGTGCAGCGGAAATATGAAACTAACCAGGTGAACTTTACAAGTATGGAACACAGTGATTTATAGAGGAACCACTCAAGACCAAGTAGTCCTTGAGTGTAAACCTCTACCTCCTTGGAGGATTTTTGAATAGGTTTTTCCTTTCTTATTAAGCGTCCTTACAGTTGTATTGGCGAGCTCTTTACACTTCTCTGGCACTTAGTGTACGTCCTAAGTCCACTAGTAAAGGACTCCTCTAAGCCTATAACTTAAGCGAGCTTAATCTTCTAAAGGACTCTATCCCAACGTCCTACAGTACTTCGTGGGACTTCTCTCTTTTCTTTGGTTTTCTGGGTTACAAACAGTTTTGGTTTTGGTTACAACTTTTCTCTCGATCAAACACTAAGTCTAGAAGAGTTCTAAGCTTGTTCGTCGTGTTCTTGATCGAGGTCGCTTTCTCTCTATTCTCTAAGTATTCTCTGAAAGCGTTGGCGTCACAATAAATTCCTTGGGGCTATTTATAGGAGTTGGGAAGGGCGTCTTTCCTCTTGGACGATCATGCCCTTTGTGGACGTGGCTACAAGATCTTCCTCCACGTAGTACGGCGGTGATAAGGGAAGCTTCCTGTATCCAGCTGTGTGTGATGGACTCCGCTACAGGATCTGCCTCCACGTGGTGATGAACTCTGCTACAGGATCGGTCTCCACGTGTCTTGGATGATCAAATGTTGTCGACTGATGTCATCCTGTCGGCTAATGAGTAAGGACGCTCTGAGAGTTCAAGCTTGCGTTCCTACTTGCTTGGGACTACGTCCTTGCTCAAGTAGTCACTTCGTTGGTCCTTACTTTCTGGTAGCTAGCGTCCCTTAACCTCAAGGACGTCCACACACGTGTTGTCCTTTTTGTCACTGGCGTTCCTGAACACTTGGACAAATTTATTATAATCAAAGTGAGTTTGTCATATCAAAACTAAGGGACGGTTATGTGGGCACACTAACAAGAACGCAAGTGTCCTTGATAGCGTCCCAACAAATAGGAAAGATGCATAGACAACAACCAATCCAAATTCAAACAATAGATCTAAGCCAATTAAACAAGTTGATTAGGCTCATATAATCAAACAAAGATCATGGGATGAAGCACAAGAGTATCAATAAAGACCTAGGGGTAAAGAAGTTACCAGAATTTCACAACTTCATAATAAAGCTTATTTGATTGAATAAAATCCAAAGGAGATTAGTTCTCCATTACAAAGAAAGAAAATACTTTTATTGAAAGAACAATTGAATTCATAAGATGATAGATAATGATAAGAGGTATCTAAAGCCTAAAGAGGCTCCTCCTTATATAGCCCAAGGATTATGCTCCTCGAGATAGATAAGGTAAGAGACGAAAAGATAAGAAAGGAAACAAGATAGAAAAGACAAGATTTCGTCCGTCTCGGATCTCGGCATCACCGCGACTGCGCCGCCTTGGCCACCCCCCGCGGCGGTCTCTCTCTGGCCTGGCTGAGTCAGCTGCTACCGCGCCCACGTCACAGACAACGTGACCGCGGCCTTCATGGGTCTTGAACATCCTCGCCTTGCTCCACCGCGACCGCGTCATAGACAACGCGACCGCGCAATCCATGCAGTGGCGAATTTGTCTTCAACTAAGCTCTAAAAACTCTTGATTCTTCACATCTCATGCCTTCGGTCTTCGTATTACAATAACGCTCAAATCCAACCAAAACACTCTCAATAACGTCCTAAAATCTAAGAGTTAACCCATACAAAATAGGCCGAATCACATATTCACAAATCTCTCGGGCCGCATCAAATGGCCTGCGGCTACTGTGCGCCACCTACCGGCGCTCTCCTCCGACCACAACCCAATCCTTTTGGAGCTCGACGACATCAAGCAAGGGAATAAACAACGTCGTCCCTTTCGGTTTGAAGCCGCTTGGGCCACCCACCCGGATTTCAAACCCCTTGTTCAAGAGAATTAGGACCCCAGCTTGACCATTTGTGAAGCCCTAGAGGCCCTTAAAACAGCACTCCTCTCTTGAAGTAGAGTTGTGTTTGGCAACATACACTTGAAGAAAAAAAGGCCTCATTGACAATATCGCCAAGATCCAGCAGCAACTCGATCATGGCGGTGACGAGACCTTGATCAGACAAGAAGCAGCTCTCCAATGCGATCTTGACATTGTCCTTGATCTGGAAGAGATGCTTTGGTTCCAGAAATCAAGGAAAACGTGGTTCACCCTGGGCGACAAGAACACCTCTTTCTTCCATGCTAGCACGATAGTCTGAAGGGAAAAAATCACATCTCTGCCTTGAAAAACCCTGACTGCGTTTGGACCTCCGATCCGAAAGACCTTGAGAACCTAGCGATTTTCTATTTCTCTAATCTCTACGACTTGCATGACTCTGATCGGGATCGGAATGTCCTCCAACCCCTCATGCATGTGCTCGTGAAGCCCACCCAAAACAGCTACATCAAAGGGCGCACCATTACCGATAATAGTGCCCTGTTTGACCAAGTCATCCACTCTATGCGACCCAAGAGAGAAGGGAAGAAATGGATGCTCCTCAAGCTCGACCTCGAAAAAGCCTTTGATCGTTTGAAATGGGACTTCATAATTTACAACCTTGAAGACGCCAATCTCCCGCAGACCTGGATTGGGTGAGTCAAGGAGTGTATCACGACCCCCTCAATTCAACTCCTTTGGAATGGGGAGACCACGGACAACTTCATTCCACGGTGTGGAGTCCGGCAAGGTGACCACCTCTAGCCTTATGTCTTTTTCCTCGCCCTGGAAATGCTTAGTCTTCTCATTGAGGCCGAAGTGGAAGCCGGAAGATGGAAGCCCATAAAGCTTTACAGAGGGGCCTCGAATCTCTCCCACCTCTTCTTCGTGGACGACATCATTATCATGGCCGAAGCCTCGTCCCACCAGATGAGGTTCATCATGATTTGCCTCGACCGTTTCTGCAGTGCTACTGGGCACAAAATTAGTGTTGCTAAATCAAAGATTTTTGTCTCTACCAACACCTCTAGAGACTTAGCTCATTATCTTGAGGAAGCCAACAACATCCAAGTCACCAGGAATATGGGGTCGTACCTGGGCGTTCCGTCTCCCCATGGTGCAATATCCAAATCCATGTTTTCTGATCTCCTTAGTAAAGGGAAAAAACGTCTCGCAGGATGGAAGAGTAAAACCCTTAGTAAGGGGGCTCGCGTCACTCTAAACAAGTCGGTGCTCTCCTCCCTCCCCTACTATGTGATAAAAAACCGTCAAGCTCTCGATCTCAGTCTGGAATGAAATGGATAAGATGAATAGGTCTTTTGTTTGGGGGGACAGCGACGACACGAGAAAGATTCACCTTGTCTCGCTGGAGGAAATTTATCAGCCAAAGGATCAAGGGGGGCTCAGCCTCCATACCGCTAAAGAGATGAATGCCGCTTTCCTTGGAAAACTTAGTTGGCGCATGCTTAATGGGGAGGGTGGTCTTTGGGGGAGCCTCCTGCAAGCTAAATATGGGCTTTTCACAGTGGATGGTGTTATTGAACAAACCACCAGCCAATATCCCTTTACTTTCTGGAAGGGGATCAATTGGAGCCTTCGGACGGTTGTGTACAGGGGCACCACTTGGATCATCGGGAACGGAAGGAGAACCCGCCTCCTCGAAGACGCTTGACTCGACAGTTCCCTGTTGGCATAGGAGATTGATTACGTCGCGCACCCTGATCTGCATAATAAGAGGGTGGCGGATTTTTGGGTTTTGGGTGTAGGTTGGAGATGGGATGCCCTCTCCGGCATCCTGCCCAACCATTTTCTGCCACGCTTGGCAAGCCTTGGAGTCACAGAAGAGCCCGGAGAGGACGACCGGAGGAGTTGGGCCCTGTCACCGGATGGCGGCTACGCCGTCTCTAGCACCTACTTCCCCCACTGTCAAGGCCACTAATGCTATTCTTTTGAGAGACGCCTCCACAAAACGATTTGGAAGATGAGAGTCCCGGAGAGGATCGAAGTTTTCATGTGGTTGGCTAGTAAGAACCGCCTCCTGACCAATGCGGAACGCTTCCGTCACCGAATGGCTAACTCGCAGATGTGTTCGCACTCCACCAACTAGGGTGAATCTCTCTGATCCACATTCTCCGCAATTGCCCACTTGCCCGGAATGTTTGGTAGTGGCTCTACGACCAGCAGACTTGCGCTAATCTCTTGTCCATGCCTCCACACCAATGGGCACCAACAGCCTCCAAGGCGCCTTCGTCACCACCACTATGCCAGGTCTAACACTACCTTTGCAGTTGTAACCTGGTGGCTTTGGAAATGGCGATGCTCCAGGGTGTTTGACGGGAAACCTCACCCACATGATAAAGCTACGTTCATCAGAAGAAGCGTCGAGGAGATCGAGCATGTTTTTGCCCTTCTTACTATCCAAAATCTTCCGAACCAGATCAATACTTGCAACATCATCAAGTGGGAGAGGCCGACCGTCGGCTGGTACAAGCTTAACACTGACGACTCTGTCAGTCAAGGTCAAGTGGTGGCGGGTGGGATCATCAGAGACACGAAAGGCGATTGGGTGACGGGGTTCGCCGCCAATATGGGGGCCTGTACCGTTCTGACTACATAATTTTGAGGGGTCCTCTACGGACTTCGATTGGCTTGGGACCCCGGATGCCGTCGAGTGTTAGTGGAATCCGACTCGCAGCTAGTGGTGCATCTCTTCAACTCCACTCGACCCCTCCACCATCCCCTCTCCACCCTAGTGCATCAGGCCAAGGCTTCTCTCGTAGAGATTGGATTATCCGGTTTTGTCACACCTATCGGGAAGCCAACATGGTTGTTGATAAACTTGCTGATTTAGGACACTCCTTTAGCTTCGGTGCTCATGCTTTTCAAAGCATCCCTGATGTAGTTTCTTCTATCCTGTAAGATGATGTAGCTGGGGTCGGCCTCCCCCGCTATTTTAAGGCCAACTCTTCTAATAAAACTTAGGGAGCCTCGCTCTCTTCCAGATCAAAAGTACTGGGCAAAAAAAACCAGGAACCAATTCTCCATCCCTGACCTCCGGAACCGCACCTCCCTCAAACTCCTCTTCCACCCCCACAACTCCCTTTCCGACACCGTCTCCAACCTCAATCTCCCCAACCTCGTCGTTTTCGTTTCGCCAATATTCTCGTTGGCCAGATCCCCACTCCGTCTCCGTGTCCCGAAATTCCTCTTTCGCACCCAATCTGCCAGTCCTCTACGGGCCTCCGTTACCCCCATGGTAAGGCCTCCTCCACCAACCCCGCCCGCCCCGGATCCTCCTCTCCGGTAAACCTAAAAAATCCGGCAATGGTCGTCTCGTCTTCGCCGAGCTCGGATTTACCACCGATTCCAAACAAGAAAACCGAGAACCCTAAACACGACGGCCCCAAGATGAGCGTGGTGCCCATTATCGCGCTTGATGTCGGTGACTTGCTGATCCTGCTTCTGGCGCATTTTCACCGGGTAGAAGTCAACGTCGGGTGAGAAGATCGTCTACACTAGCACCCATGCCAACACAAGCCCGTACCCATACCCGATCACGAACCCTGGCGGCGGGGCCTAGTAGAGCGGCCTCGAGAGGGGGAGGATGGTGTTCTTCGAAGGCGCCAAGAAGTTCGAGCTCGAGGATTTGCAGAGGGCGTCGACAGAGATGTTGTAGAAGGGCCTGACGGGGACGACGCAGGCGGTGTTGGATGACGACCTGAGAGACCAAGCTTTGATTTGGGTTTTTTTTTAAAAAAAACAATGTGCCTTTTTTTGTTAATGGAAAGTTAATATTTTCAAGATTTTTTTTTTGTATTATGTCACGGAGGATTGAGTTTGGAAACTTGAAGGGCACCAAAAGGAAAAAACATTGCTTTTGGATACCAAAAGGAATTGTCAATATCTGAGGGGTATTAAAAGGAAAATCCCTAAAATAAATTAGAATTCTTCATCGATAGCCGAAAAAAATAAAAATCTTTATATTTGTTTTGGTTTGAAACGATATAAAAATAATAAACTTCAAACATTACAAAATACAATATTCATTCAAAGAAATAGCAAACTATTGTATTTTTTTTTTTGAGCAAGCAAACTATTGTATTAAAACTTAAGAATGTTTTGAAATTATTTTATATAAATTATAATTAAAATAAAATAAAAAATATTCCGTAAATAGCATGGCAAAACACGTTAGTATGGCTAGGATGAATATGAACCTATTTCTGGATCGTAATTCAATTCTTATAAATATAAAATTAGTAGAGGTATTGTGATAAGGAAGTGTCTTCGTCTATTGCACAGAAGGGAAGTTCAACATCTATCTATCTATCTATTAGTATATACTAAAGTGAAAGCAAATTCTGCCACTATATTGCGTCACATCATCTCCTTTTTTAAAAATCTATCTTTTTAAATCTTGATTTTATAATAATCTTATAGATACTTAATTAAAATATTAGTTCTATATTAGAATTTGTGCTGTTTAACTAATAACTCTATCCAAATATATAGATCTCTATCTTATCATTATACACATTTAATTAATACATAGATCTATCATAAACCTTTTATTTAAAAAATTATTTTTTCGTCACAATTTATAAATCATAATTATAATATTTTACACATTTAATTAAATATCATATTAAATTCAAATTATTTTCGTAATTTTATTATGGTATATTTTTAAATCACCAATGGTAGCAAATTCTACTACTATATTTAAGACCAATATTCATTCTATTAAAATAATATACTAAATACATTTTTACTATCATATCATATTAAAATATCAATAAAAAAGTATATTTTATATTTAACATATATATCACTAATATTGCATATTGATTACACTTTAGAAAAAAAAAAGATAGATTTATTAATTAAAATAATTCTTCGCTCACATTTTCATTACATAGAATTTAATTATTTTTTCAGAAAAATAACATATATATATACGATATAATTTGGTTTTCTATTTAACTTATTAAATATTATCTATATTGTTAATATTATAATATATCAATCCGAATTTTAATTATACTTATTTATTTTATTTTATAACTTAATTTACGTAATTTAGTTTAAATGCCAAAAGATTTGTATCAATCGTTAAAAAAATGTGATAATGCATCTTATCTTATTTCATTCTTCCTCAATTATTTAAATATATGTTTATATATGTATAAAAAGTAAATACATAAATAAAACTTATTTGTATATATGATAATATACAAGAATTATGTCATTTTATAATCTAAAAAATAAGCGCCATTATAAAACAAAGTATACATATGATAATATTTGTAATTGTTATAGTAAATTCATACACAAAATAATAATTAAATAAATAACACGCCGTACAGCGGGTCATATGCTATACTGCTACAGTATAATATCATCGTTGACCATAAAATATAGTACTATAATCTACCCCATTGGAAATATACATGCATCTTGCTACTCCGTTGCCTCTTGTTAGTTGTCAGTGAGCAATATAAATAAATTATCATTCCACCAAAAAAATAAAAAAATAAATTATCACGTAGTAGTTGAAGGAAACCACAAGCTTGCTAGCTAGCTAGTTAAGGAAGTAAGAGCTTAATAGATTTTGCAACAGTTAATACTGGATCTATAATCAATCCCCACAGAGAGAAACATGGGTGTAAACAAATTTGAGGATCTGGTGATCAGGGAGTCCATCAATGAGATGCTGGACAGGATTAATAACGTGGGTTACATGAACATGATCATCGCCATGAAAGGTGACTCCTACACCGGCAAGACGACCTGCGCCAACGCCATCGCGGAGGCCTACAACTGCTCGGTTGTCTGCTTTGACTCCATCCTCGACTCCCTCTCCCCTAGTGCTCCATCATCCCCCCAAGAACAGGAGGGTCTTATCGACCTCGCCTTCAAGGTCGTCCTCCGTGTCGCTAGGATCCAGTTGGACGCAAGACGGCCCGTCATCATCGACTCTCCGCTCTCCAAACAGAGCCACCTAGACCAACTACTCGCTTTGGGGGAAGAGTTCCAGTTCTGCTCGGACCCCGCGTGCAAGAATCTCCACTGCAGGTCCGTGATCGTGGAGTGCAGGCCGGATTCCAAGTACACATGGGAGCAGAGGTTCGAGAGTCGGGGCTCTGATCGGGCGGACACAAACTATAACAAGTGGTACAAGCCCAAGGAGTGGAGGCACGTCCTCCAAACCGAATCCGTAGAGGCCTACCCTCCTGAGCGGCTCCCGGGGCACGTGTGCAGGCTCATCGTCGACACCACGGGGTGTGTCCCTGCCAGGTACTCCTACCTGGGCGCGGCTACCCTCGACATCGTCTCGTGTCCAAACGGCCACCTCCTCAACTTCCGTGACTGGCTCCCCGAGAAGCCCTATCACCGAGGCTTCAATCCCGTCTACGCTATTGGAAAGTGCTCCGGCCGGGTTCCGCCCCCACAGTCGGGGCAAGACCCGGAGCTCGAGCCCCCTGTTCAGGACATCAACTGTGGTGAGGACGGGCGCCACTTGCTCGAGGAAGTAACAGGGGTCCAGGAAACCGGCTTGGCGTGTTGCAAGGCGTGCCACGGCCCCATCTCGTATCCAGCTGAACTGGCATATGCCTGCACCCGCTCCCGTTGCAAGCTCGCCCTGCACAAGAAGTGCGCGGAGCTCAAGGACAAGTCCATGATCCCCGATCCACACTCCGAGCTTCCCGCTTTCCTCCGAATCGTATCCTCCGCGGAGGAATTCTATTCGAGCATCCCGGAGGAGTACAAGGAGCGGTTCAAGTGCAGCTCGTGCACCGAGTTCTCGGTGGATTGCGAGTTCTGCCTGTGGGAGATGCACTTGGGGGCGCGTGACGTCCCCACCATGGTCCGACACGAGGGGCACCACGATGGGAGCCACCCCATCGGCTTCTGGATCGTGTCACGACTGACCGTGGACCGACACGGGTACCTGTGTGAGGCGTGCAAGCTCCCGGGCTATTGCGTCGGGTACACATGCTTGCACGGTACCTTCAAGTTCAATTACCATGTGGAGTGTGCGCTCTTGCCTCGCCCCATGAGCCACGTTCATGGCGGACACCATCACGACATGGAACTCGTGTTCGGCACCCATGAAATCAAAGAGGACTACATGTGCAATGTGTGTCTGGAACGGATACTGGATCCAAAGGCTTGGTATTTCTACTGCCAAGAGTGTGATTTTACTTCACATCTTCATTGCATTTATAAGAATGATTGATTAAATATCGAAGGTTTCCATGCTAGTTTGCCATGTCTGCCCTGAATACTTGGATATGATGTACGTTTCTCATCTCATTGGACTTCCATGTATTTGTCTATTGGTAGCCTGTTGTTTTTTTAAATCTTGTTGTACTAGCTTGTCGTATGTGACTTTTTTTTTGATCGAACTTGTCGTATGTCACTGAACGAGCTATGTATGTTTTCATCCTTAAAAAGAATAAAAGTATGTTGTACTTGTGCTTATCCTGTATTACAAATTAATTTAGATCTTAGATCAGTTTTAACCTAAAATTACTGGTGTACTGATCAAAACCATCCCCATCCTCCTATAGTTTGCTAACTCTAATATTACTGGGTTTTTTTTGACCAATCCAACCATTGTATGGGGATGGGGATGGCCGTATGGGTATGGGTTATCCACCACAACAATTTGCCGATCTACTTGGGGAAAAGTTTTTTGAACACGATCGATTAAGTTTATAGACCAACAATTTTGACTTCTTGAAATGATAGAAACCAGCAGTACGAGGAAGGACATTACATTGCAAGACAACAAACAATACAAACCCATCAACGCTTGATTGGTTATGCTTGCCCTGTGTATTACCGTGGACAATAACACTAGAGCAAATCTACCTTATTCGAGAATATTGAAGTACAAGACCCACACCATCGATCCATCTTAGCTTAATTACATCAACACTAATCAGCATCGTCGTGGAGGAAAGCGCAGTCCAAGTGGTACGTCTCATCACACGGTGCACAACGATAAAACCAATCCTCTGGACTCATGTTCTCAAAGCAAAGAGTACAAGGAAAGTCGTCGAAACTGGTATCCTCCCTCTTAAACAATAGCTTCACAGTATGCTGATGCCCGCCGTGTCTGTGGTCCTTAAGAGGGTAAGGCAACAGCGCGCACTTGGGATGATAATTGGTCTCGCACCCGTGGCACGCGTATGCAGCATATGCGCCGTCCTTTCCGCAGGCGCCACACTTGTACGCGCCCTTGCTCGAAATCTTCATTGCCCAGAAGCTAAGCTTGTGGTCATGCCCCTCGTGCTCGATCACAGTCGGGATGAGGCCACACTTGAGGTGGGATTCGTAGATGCAACTCGAGCACTCGGCCGAGTATTCCCGCCCATCTTCCCTGCAGTTAAAGCAGGGGAAATTCTTAGGAAAGAAATACGCACAAGAATCCTCATAATGATGATGATCAACGCCTGATTCCGAGTTTCGGATGAAGGCTGGGAATTCTTCGGGCGTGAAGGACTTCTTTTCGATGAATTGCATCTCCGCGCACGACTTGTGGAGTGCCATCTGACAGGAGTTGCAGGCGTAGGCTGGACCGACCACGGGGTGCTCGCAAACCCCGCAGTCGGCTTCGTACCCGACAAGCCCAGCTTCTCCCGTGAAGACGGTGATACTATGCCCGTCGGTGCAGCAGCGGGAGCTTCTTGAAATCAGGCGCTGGTTAATCAGCTCCTTTTCGCCACTGTGATGATGATGATCATGTCCACAGTTACTGGTACAGCCGGCATGATCATGGCGATCCTTGTACTCGAATTGATGCATGATGGAAAGGTTGTAGTCGTTCCACTTCTGATAATCGACATGGCGGTCTTCTTGGCAGAACACGAGCGTCTGGATCGCCTGGATCAAGTGGCGGCCTCGGACAGGCTCGTCCACGTTAAGCATCAGCCTGGAGACGCCCGGGATGTGCTCGTCCAAGGACGCGTCCTTGTCCTTGTCCTTTACGAGCTTCGCAACGGCTTCCCAGTCCCGAGGCTTGAACCACTCCAGTACTGCTTCATGACCAGCCTGCGTGTGTTTCGCTTCGAACCTCATCTGCCAGGCGTATCGCCTCCCGATCCGGCACTCGACTATGATAAACTTGGTGGCGTTGGAGGACTCAGAGAGGCGTGCCAGGCGGTCGAGGTGGGGGCGGGAGAGCGGGAGGGAGTCGATCACCACGGACTGTCCGATGCTCATCTGCTTCTCGACGAGGCCACATAGGATGTCGAAGGCCTTGTCGACGAGCTGCTGGTCGGATTCGAGGGCCGAGGAGCAATAAGCTTCAGGAGTGATGGAGTCGAGGATGTCCTCGAGGCTGAGGAGCTGGCAGAGGCGGAGGTGGAGCGCCAGTTCGAACGCTAAGGACGACTTGCCTGTGAAGGGATACCCTTTCAAGGCTATGATGCTCGGATGCTTCCACTCCATGATTAATGCGCTTAATTAAGCTCTACTCAACCTCAATTTGTTTGGCTATATTCACAAGAGTAATTTGTAGATCGGCTACAACGCTGAACAGCTCAAGTATGTATTTATCTGGGATGCATCCCATCTACCACTGCTAGATTGTAGCGACCTAGCTCAGCCAATAGCATTAATTTTTCATCAAGAAATTAAATTTTATAATTTGACTTGGATTAATGTGCCATCTTCTTTTTTTATGATCGAACTTAATGTGCCATCTTCGTGAGCATCGTTTGACTCACAGTTCACTACATGTTACATGTGTCAACTTCTCCGTCAATCACATCACTCATCTTTAATAAAATAACTATTTTAAACCCCGTACCATGTACGGGTAATGTGATTATAAATTCAATTTTATTAGATATATAACGTCAATGATCACGTTAAAAATATAAGATCATATATATATATATATATTCGTATTATGGTTAGTGTCTTTTTACCAATAAATAAGTTGGATTTGGTCAAAAATTACTTTATGCTAAATATCACATTTTATTAAATAATAATATTTATCCGAAGATTAAAACTAATTCTTGGTAAGGGATAATTCATAATTTTCGAAAAATTTTACGGGATAAGAGTGTATGAGATTCTAACTACCTAATTTATATAGAAGAGGACTCAACTGATTATTTTTATCAAATCATATATATTTATCTTTCTATTGTAATTAGTGTTTTTTTATATAGGCAAGGGCCCGGTTGATTATTTTATTAAAGATATGACACGTGGCTCAATTTTCTGTGAAGACTTTGTCTCCGCTTTATACTATAGATATATATATATTTATCTTTCTATTGTGATTAGTGTTTTTTTATATACGTAAGGGCCCAGTTGATTATTTTATTAAAGATATGACACGTGGTGCAATTTTCTGTGAAAACTTTGTCTCCGCTTTATACTATAGATATATATTTATCTTTCTATTGTGAATAGTGTTTTTTTATATACGCAAGAGCCCGGTTGATTATTTTATTAAAGATATGACACGTGGCACAATTTTCTGTGAATACTTTGTCTCAGCTTTATACTATAGACTAGTTGAAGACCCGTACCATGTACGGGTAATGGCCATTTTTTTCCATGCTCATATAAATTATATGAATATTTTTTTAATAACTAAAATTTATAAACTATATCAGATGTGTGTAAAAAATAATGTTTCATCCTCATATTTCTAAGGTGTATATTAAAAGACATAATTTATATGAGCTTTGTACAATTGATAATTTTCCGGGAAATCCTTTTTGGATAAGATCTTAATTGGAATAATTATATGTAGTTTTTATTGGATAAGATCTAAAAAATATATATTATATGAGATGGTTGATCTCTTGATAAGGAAAAATATGTATATAGATTCAAGCTAACATAAGTTTCCATTTTGATATGTGAACCAATTATTGTACAAAATTCTATTAATTTTTGGTTAGTAATTTTATTTTGTTAATAATTGTTAAAATAAAAACATTATTTTATTTAACAGATTCAAACTCCAATTACTTCCACAAGATGGGTAATGGTTGTAGAAATAGAAAAATAATAAAAGAAATCTGAAATGACAAGAGATCCAAATTGTAGGAGAAAACAATATCAGAGAAGAAATTAAAATAGACTCTCGAAAACAATATATGAAGGAACCCAATGATCTCGCGCTCCTACAAGAGTACCTCAACTTGATTACAATGAGATAACAATCGATGATAATAACAAACTCGCTACAGATGTCAGTAATGAAGAAATCAAGAAAATAGTTATATCCCTTGGAAAAGATAGGTTGTCTGACCTTGATGGAATGACGGCTAATTTCTATCAAAATTATTGGGATATTATAGGCCCCATAATAATTAAAGCTGTCAAAAGTTTTTTTTTACTCGGGTAGACTCCTTTAGCAAACCAACCGCATATTTATATCTCTAATTCCGAAAAAAAGAGGAGCCTTGAACAACAAACCATTATCAACCTATAAGTCGATGTTCCACAATCTATAAAATCATTTCAAGAATAATTACGAAAAGACTAAAAAACGTAATAGGAAAACTTATCCATCCACTTCAAGGGGCCTTTGTAACTCAAAGAGCCATCCAAGACAATGTACGTATAGCGCACGAAATCCTACATTCATTTAGGGGAAGAAAGAATGAAGATGTATGGGTAGCCATAAAACCTCACATGGAATAAATATATGACATAATGGATTTAGGTTTTCTATTACTAGCAATGGAAAATTTTGGTTTCGATACTAAATTCCTTGGATGGATATGCGAATGCATGAAGACAATTTGTATTCAGTACTAGTCAATAATGGACCCACATACTCTTTTAGAAATTCTCTTCCTATCATTTGCAGATGACATCATTATCTTCGCAAGGGCTACCCACAACTCTTGTGGAGTGGTAAAAAATATTATTAGCGAGTTGTGTGCTATTTTTGGACAAAAAGTAAACTATCACAAATTTGTCTTCCAAACCTTAAAATTTGTCACCAACCATCAAAAACAATAGATCCAACAAGTTCTATGCATTCCCACCATAACTAACCTAGAAAAGTATTTGGGATGCCCGACCATCAATGCAAAAGTGAATAAGGAAACTTTCAAATAATATAATCGAAAAGTCAAAGGCCCAACTATCAAAATGGAAAGCAAATACGCTATCACTAGAAGGCCGAACAGTTCTCATTAAATCCAATCTGACCTCCAAATCATTACGTGATGCAAAGCTTTATGTTACCCTCTAAAGTCCACGAAGAGCTAGACAAACTAAATAAGAATTTCTTTTGGAACAAATGTGAGAACTATAAACCCTTATAGGTTGGGATAGAATATGTAAACCAAAAACATATGGAGGCTTAAGTATAAGGAAAACAGAACACATGAACAAAGCACTTCAACTGAAATTGCCATGGAAAGTTATCGCAAAACCCGGTAACATTTGGGTACAAATAATCAAGGGAAAATACCTTAAACAAGACAACCTCTTTTCATACAAGCCAAAATCCAACACATCTTCGCAATGGAAAAATTAAACCTAATGAAATTAAGAAAATGAATTTGAAGAAGAGCTCGTTTGGCAAATTGGTGATGGCAAGATGGTTAAATTGGACAGATAGATGGGTGGGCAACGAGCCACTAGAGAAATATGCCCTTAGGTCCCATGAAATTGATAAGAATTGTATGTCTCATTCTTTATTTCTAGGGAGGGTAAATGGAAAACCGAGGAATTGTGACCATACCTATCAATTGAGAAAGTCGAACAAATAGATAACATCCCCATATCTGAAATGCAATCACATATCAATTATAATGGGCCCTTAATAAGCATGGTTGGTTCACAACCTCATCAGCAGTTGATCACATCACTAAATGTTGGGACGATGATAAGGACTCTAAGGACTTAGCATCGTAGCTATAACAGTCGTTCTTTAGATTTTGATATGAACAACTCACTTTGATCTAACAAGTTGTCCAAGTAATGTTTTAGGAACGCATATGATGAAAAGGACAACAAAGTGTTAAACAATCCCTAAGAACTAGGGACGCTATCTTTCAAGAAGGACACGAATGAGTTTCTACGAGATGAGGACGTAGTCCCCAACAAGTAGGAACGCGAGCCTAAATGCCAGAGTCCTTACAAGGTCACCCGACAAGATGATATCACCAGACAAGCCTTGATCATAGAGTACACGTGGAAGCAGATCTTGTTCACCAGTCCATCACCACGTGGAAGCAGATCCTGTAGTGAAGGACTACGGAAATTTCCAAAAAGCTTCGTTCATCGTCTACCAAGACACGAGGAAGCATATCCTGTAGCAAGGGAATCCAAGAGCATGATGGGTAGAAGAATGACACCCTTCCCAAGCACTATAAATACCGCCGTGGGTATTTTTTATGGTGTAACTTCTCAGAGAATATTCAGAGCAACTTGACAAGATCATCAATAACACTCAAGAACAGTGACGAACTGGTGTTTGGATCGAAAGAGAAGTTCACCCAAAACCACAAACTTGTTTGTAAGAAAAGAGAAGATAAAGTCTATCTATCACGAAGTACTGTGAGGGACGTACATGTCTAGCGTCCTTATAAGAGTGAGAGTTAGTGATGAATGACACGGCTAGGATGGCTCACTGGACGTCACACAATCACAAATGGAACGACGAATCTAGATCTTGCACCGAATATAAATCGAAGAACTTCTCGTCTTCAATCTCACACAATCAATATCCAACACAAGAATTGAATCAAACCAAACACTTGCATAAAACCAAGAACTCAAACAATATCAATGTAGCTCTGAGAATGGCGCAAGAAGAGAAGCAACATGCTCTCCTCAAAATACGCTGTAAAGAAATAAAGGAAAGTCTCAAGTATTTATTCTAACCCTGGAAAAAGAAATCCTAATTTATTATCATAAGATATAAAGAATATCTTATAATAATAAATACAATCTAGAAAACCAAAATATGGAAATAGTATGTTGAAATAATAAAGGAAAGCAACATCACGGAAGACAACTTAGGCGGCAAGGAACGAAGGATTTCGGTCGCACTGATAATGGAGCGGCTAGGGTAGGCACCGACCATGGCATGGTCCATCACGACCACCCATGGGTCGGCCACGACCTTCCAGAACGTCGCCTTGCAAGAGAACGACCCACTTCGTCTTCCAAGGCTCCTCCATTCTTGAATAGAGACACTTGAGTGCAATGGAAGTTCCTTTGTTGATCTTCTTAGCTCGACTTCTCATCATTGGACCTTGAATTGGAGCCCTCATCATCTCTTCAACATCTTGTTTGCTATCAGTTAGGTTACAAGTTTACGCTGAAAGAAGTTGTTACTAGTGGAATTAAGGACGGACTCTTAGGTTCAGAGAAGTGTAAAATTCGTCGTGTAAACTGTAAGGACTCTCTCAATAAGATAAGGAAGAAGTTATTCAAAAATCCTCCAAGGAGGTACAGGTTTACCCATAAGGACTACTTGGTCTTATGGGGTTCCTCTATAAATACTGCGTTCTTATCTTATTGCCTTTTACCTGTTTAAGTCTTAAGTTTTAATTCCGCTGCACAAGGACGCCCCTAGGGATAGCCTTGACTCTTTGACTACTAACGTGCGATCCAACACTAAAATTACAAACCATAATCGTACAACAAAATCTTGGATATGGAGATAGATACTACACCAAAGGTTAAAAATTTTCTATGGAAAATTGACAACAACGGTCTCCCAACGAAGGCTAGACTAAGACAGAAAAATGTCGTGGTTCTGGGTGGATACCTTATGTGTAGTTGCCAA
This sequence comes from Polygonum maritimum, assembly GCA_963924305.1. Classification (NCBI taxonomy): domain Eukaryota; kingdom Viridiplantae; phylum Streptophyta; class Magnoliopsida; order Caryophyllales; family Polygonaceae; genus Polygonum; species Polygonum maritimum. The sequence continues at coordinate 13,369,435 of OZ002728.1, forward strand.
CATGAGGATATTGAACACCTTCTTATAAAGTGTGATCACACTCGTGATATAATTCAAAAGATTAACCCAAAGGCTGCTCGTGCCTTGCAAAGTTATAACTCCTCAAATAAATCACCAAGACATGCAGATTATTACTAAAATTGGTCAAATAGTGGGAACACTGGAATTCGCATATATGACTTTTGCATGGTGGGGAATCTGGTACCAACGAAATAGGCTTATCTTCCAACAATCAGACAATGATTTCATAACAGACCTAGGTCAGTTTATAAAATCCCAAATCCACAACTACACCCAAGCTAAAAAATGGACGGAACAAGAAAATGATCAACTAAAGCTACGACCAAGGAGACAACGTCAATAAGGAAAAACAACCATCTGGCAAAAACCAAGCCCAGGGTTTGCCAAACATACCTTTGACAGATCTAAGCTATCTAATACCAAAAACGGAATCCAAACACGGAAGTGATCAAAATAATGTCGAAACAATATGGAACTATATCAATACCAAAAATTAAAACACCAGCTTTGAGAGATGGAATTAGGATGGTCAAAGATTTGGGGATAATAAAACTAGAGATAGATGGTGATAACCTAGTAGTAATTAATGTAGTTAACAAAAAAGGACAAATCCCATTGGATATCGAGATAGGCTAAATAGCTGAAAACCACCCCTATAATATGCCATATTCCCGGTAACCATCCCTTTAAAGCGATATTCCTGAAAACCACCCCTTTAACGTGCTCCGTTAATAACCCACCACCCATCGTCCCCCTGCCGTCAAAAACCGTTAACAATATCTGACGTGGCTCGGTTTTTTTGCGTTTTTTGCCTAATTTGCTTATGTGGCTTCCATTTGGTGGTCACCCAAGCTCCACTTCAACTCCATCATTTACCTATCTCTTTTTTTATTTTTATGTTATAAAGTTTACCCATTTTCTGCCAAACCAAACCCATCACCATCTTCATGGCTCAACCTCGAGCTTCCATTTCTCCAATTCACAGGTGCGTCTCCCACATTCTTCCATTGATTCATAAATTTTTATTGATCTCATTGTTGTATTTGATAATTGCTTGACAACTTAGGGTTTTCATTGCTCTAAATCCTCGATCTGGACAGTGTAAAATTAGAGAAAAATATTTGGTATAGGGGCACGATTTATTGTGTGTTGTTGCTTACAATTGGGGTGAGTTTTGATATAGTTGTTGATTGGCGAAAAATGTCCAGGTGTATCATGTCACGTTCAAGCTCTTCATCCACACCTGTAGAACAAAGGTTCTGTTATTATGGGATTCTTGCAAAGGAGTCAACTGCACTTACGGAATTCAACTATGGTAGGAGGTTCTATGGATATCGCCTATATGGATTGCCTAACAAATGCAACAACTTCGTATGGAGGGATGAAAAACACAATGCAAGAGCAAGTTGTGTTATCGAGAAGCTTGTAAAGGAGAAGCAAAAGCTGGAAGTAGAGTTGGAGCACTCAAAAGGAATTCATGAAATAGAGATGCAACAGATAAGAGAGGAGCTTGCAATTACAAGGAAAATGAAGGCTCATAATTCAAATTAGAAAGTTATGGCGACTAGCTTCATGTTTGGTGTGCTGGTTGATTCGGGCTATTTTGTATGGGTTCACTCTTGTATTTTAGGGCTATATTGAGTGTGTTTAGGTTAGAGTTTGTGCTAATTGTAATATCTAGGCCGAAGACACAAGAATGCAAGAATTAAGAGTTTTAAGGCGTTCTGAGTTGTCCGCGCGATACCACTTGCTTGCAAAGGCTTTACCTTGAGCTACAGAGGTCGGATTGAGCTGATTCCAGTGTCATCGGAAAGCTAACTCGATGGGCTTCAATTCATCGTTTTTACACCGAAGTCAGATTCCAAGCCGAAGATGGTAAAAACAGCATTTGAAGTGACGCTAGAGTTTCTGTCCGAATTCCGCGACCGCGGTGGGAGAAGCGCGACCGCGGTGACTGCTGAGATGACTTGTGCTATTCTGCTGCGAAAGCGCGGGCGCGGTGGGGATGACACAACCACGGTGATGCCGGATCCGAAGCGAGCCGAAATCTTTTTATCTTGTTTCCTTTTCTATCTTTTGTCTCTTTCCTTATCTATCTCGTGGAGCATGTTCCTTAGGCTTTATAAGGAGAAGTCTCTTTAGGTGTTAGGGATCTATCTCTGATCATAATCTTTTGACCTTTGTTTAGAAGACTTGAGTTTTATGAGGATTATGGAGAACTAAACCTCCCTATGGTTTATTTATCAATGAAGCTTTGATTGATGAGTTTGTGAGATTCTAAACCCTTTTCCTATTCCTTTGGTTATTATTGATTCTCTTGTGCTTAATTACATGATTATTGATTGTTTCTTTAGGAGTAATTAACCTATTGAATTGATTGATCTTCTATTGTTTGGACGGGTTTGGACCGTGGACAAACCTATTCTGTGAAAACAACTTAGAACCTAGATCTGTTGTCTATGCAACTAGGATTTAAGAAGAGAATTGATTGTTTTCTTGTGAAATTGACTCGTAGCTTGATTTCTCTTGCATGCATCCTATTTATCCTTGTTCTTAATGCTAATATTGATTTGAGCGTCCTTTATCATTGTTAAGTATTTCCTGGACCGTGGACAGGAAATTAGTCAAGATTAGGATTGGAATTAACCATTGGATTAAAAGGAATTGTGTGTGAATCAATGATCAAACGACTCTTTTAAAGTGGATTTGTTGAATGAACTTGTCTTTAACACTCTGATTGATCTTGTGAAACTGTCGATTTGTCTTCTTGCTTTGGTGATTCGAACTCTTGCATAAACTCCCCCTTTGTTCTTAGTTGATATAAATATTAGGCTAAGTACCTTAAGTTCTCTAGGGTTCGATCCCATACTTGCTCACTATACTAGTTTGTGTGTTTGGGTTATCTTTGATGTTGGGTACAATGATTTTGCCTGAGTCACTAGTGTTGATTGTTGCTTTGGTGAAATATATCCGACTTGTTGCTATGTAATGTTGCTATTCTACAATTGAGGTAGTTGTAATTGACTTGTTGTGTTGTTTTGAATGAATTTGGAAGAGGGTTACCTCTACCTTAGGTGTGTCTTATTTGTGTTGTTTGGAATGAATTTGGAAGAGCTTATTTGCAGCTCTGAAATGGTATGCATATAAAGGTGGAAAGCTGAGTACAAAAGCACACCACATAATACCATAAACCTGTAAATCATGCTAGAAAACTGAGCATAAGAACGAGCTTGACAATAGGAGAAAAGGCACTACATAATACCATAACAGAGCCTAGTTAACATTACAGAACAGTGTTCCATAAAACCACACCACATACCATCTAATCACTTCAAGATCATAACATTAGTCACACCAGACACCTACACATCATACCATAAAAGTCTGACATAGTATTAAGAAGCTACATAACATCAAAGTTTGAGTGCATCAAATCCCAACAAAAGTACTCAACTTTGGACATACAAGTTGATAACATAAGTCACACTAGTTCAACAAAAGTATTGAGTCAACAAGACACCAAGGGTTGGAATTGTTCCTAGCTGAACGCCTCACAGCTCTTGGTAGTCCACTGGTGGTTGTCTCCCTCCTAGGTGAACATCTTAGCACCTCTGCCCTTCCTTTTGATGCAACCATCTTCTTCCTCTTGCTTGGAGTACTTGATGCTTGTTGGGCAACCTATAATTGCATCAACTGTGAGTACCAAATCCATGAATTTTATGAACAAAGGTGAGCTCTCCAAGGATATACCTCTGCCCCAAAAGAGCTACTGATAGCAACAGATGCTTGTGTTCCCATGTTATCCATAACACTTCCAGCAACAGAACCTTGAGTTCCAAGGTTATCCATACAACTTCCAACCTAAAAAATCCCATACAACTTCCAGCCTAAAAAATCCCATACAACTCAACTCATTAGAACCATGGTCACAAAATATGGAGAAAAACAGAAATGAAACTTACAACATCATAGGTAGATTGTTGGTTTGAAGAGCTAGGTGGTGGGATGGTTTCAGCTGCTTGTGTTCCCATGTTATCCATAACACTTCCAGCAACAGAACCTTGAGTTCCAAGGTTAGCCATACAATTTCCAACCTATAAAATCCCACAGAACTTAACTCATCAGAACCATGGTGACGAAATATGGAGAAACACAGAAATGAAACTAACAACATCATAGGTAGATTGTTGGTTTGAAGAACTTGATGGTGGGATGCTTTTAGCTGGCGTCTTGGCCTGCAAAATATCTCAGTCAACTTATAGTTACAGATTCCAAAAATTCCAAGCAAGTTGTCACATAAAACACCAAAAAAACTCACCTTCTTGACATACTTCCTTTTAGTGCAGCCAACATACACAGTGTTAGGATTGGCAGGCCTTCCTCCAGGATTTGGTGGAGGTTGTTTGGGCCCTTTTGGTGGATTGGAGCATTTGTTTTTGTAGTCGCCTGGTTGTCCACAGTTTGAGCACATCACTTGGCCAACAATTCTAATCCTCTTTTTTTGTCTAGGAAGTTCTTCACCTGGTTCTCTTCTCCTAGCCTTCATTGGCCTTCCTGGTTGAACAATATATTTTGGAGGCTTTGGTGGTTGTTGATTGGTTCTCTCCCATTGTGCTTCTCCTGGCATTGCCTTGATGATTGGCCTGTAGGCCTTCAAGTAAGTCTCCTTGGTAAAGAATGGATGCACATAGTCTCCAATCCTTCTTCTGTCCTTCAGTATGCAGCAAAGGGCATGTGAGCAGGGAATGCCTATGAGATCCCACTTGTTGCAGTCACAAGTCCTACTCTAGAGGTCCATAACATAGGTCCTTCCATAATGATCCCCCTCAAAACAATCACCACCTCCATAAAATGGTGTACAACTTCTCAAACACTCCTCCTTTGCAAATTCAATCCTCTTCTTTGTATGTGGTGTAAGCACACCCTCATACTTCATCATCCCCTCACGTTTGTCCAAGAACCTCTTCATTAGTTTTCTCCTGATCCACTCCCACATAGACAACACTGGAAGCTCTCTTGCAGGGAGAATCATTGAGTTGAAGGTCTCACAAACATTGTTCAGTAGCATGTCAGACTTAGTGTGACTCTTGAATCCATGCCTAGACCATGTGTTAGGGTTTGCATCAATAAGAATTTGTAGGCACCCTCATCTAGCTTTCTCACATCTTCCATAGGAATCTCAAAATCTGGTAAGTTGGAGGCCCTTGCAGCAGCCCAAACAAGATCCTTGAAGGTCTTTCCAGGCCATCGAGCTTTGAAATTATTGTACATGTGTCTCACACATACTCGTGTCAGCTTGAGGAACCACTTTATGTAAAGCTTCAATTAGCCCCTGCATAAATAAAACAGATAGTAAGTACAAGGCATATAATATGGCAATGGCTAAATGTACACTATTTTTTGGCTAAATGTACACTAAATGGTGCGCCTAACTTAACATTGCGGTCTGGTCAACTACGATAAGCGTACAAGGGTAAAATGGGAATAAAACCAATCTCGGGGTCTCGCATATGCGCCTAACATAGACGCACGGTGCGCCTATGTTAGGCGCACAAACCTTGCCACTGTGCGCCTATGTTAGGCGCACAAGCGAGCCCCCGAGAGTTACCGTTGCCCAGTTATGAAAAAGTTACCGTTATTGATGCGCTTAAGGGAGGCGCGCAGGGCGTCTATTTTAGGCGCACAGGCGAACCCCCGAGAGTTACCGTTGCACAATCTTTGAAAAAGTTACCGTTTGTTGTGCGCTTAAGGTAGGCGCACTAACGGTCATATTTTTCTAACGGGCAAATTTAACCCTATAAATACATCATAACATACGAAGAATGTATCAAAAATACATCTCGCTCTCACACACACTACTCATTCAAGAATGTATCAAAATAGGGAGGAAAGTGAAGAAAAAAATGATTGAGTTCCAAGTGAAGAAGACGAAGAAGAAGAAGAACAGGAAGACGATAATTGGATAGACGGATGCGAATTGGTTCGAAGTCTCGATGTCGAGTTCGGCGATTGGTGTCCAAACGGCGAATTCACGGTTAGTTATAGAATTATTTTGTATGAAATTTTGATATTTGTTGGAGAGAATATTTAGTATGAGAAGTTGAGCGTTATCCGTTTTGTTCAAAAATTCGACATTGGCATTAGACTTGTAGGAGAATTTCGTTTCAATTTGGTATTATGAAATGCGTAATCAATAGCTTTTATTTATGTAGTGTGTATCATAATTTCGTTAATGCTTACTATTCATTCAATATTGCATCTTCGTTAAAGCTTAAATAATTTCTTAAGAAGAATACTTTCATAATTTTAGGGGAAAGACTATTTAGAGTATTTTAGTACCGATGAAACGTGGGATAACAAAGAAGAGTTATATGAATGGGTGAAACCTAGAGGGAAGGAGTTGTCGATGGCATTGATGAGAAAGACAACAAATCCGTACCATATTAGTATTAGGTGCGAAAAGTTCTGTCCACGTAGACCAAGGAGACCGAATCCAATCCGAAAATCGAAGTCTAAGAGTGTGATTGTAAGTTTGAGATCGTAGGATGTCATTTGACAAAAGAATCAAGGAACCCTAATCCAAAGTGGATATTCGGAGTTGTGGAAGGTCGCCACAATCTTCCCCTTACATGGGACTTGGGTGGGAATGCATTCATGGGGCGAATGACACCGGAGGAGCAGTTGATGGCTAGGAGGTGGGGCGATGGGAGGAGAACACCGAAAGAAATTGTTGCCGAAATGATAATTACATTTCCGGGGAATATAACAACAAGGAAGCAGGTTGCAAACTTCTTGTACAAGATACAATATGAGGATCGGGGCGAACTGACGATCACGCAGTGGTCTCTCAAGTTTTTGGTGGACAATGGCTATGTAGTCTCTCCTATTAGAGACAAGAAAACAAATGGGGTGCAGATACTATTTTTTGATAACAAGGAGTCGTTGCGCCTTTTGAAGAAGTTTCCGTATGTTGTGATTATCGACGCCACTTATGGGACGAACAAGTGAGTATTATTAATTTTGTGGTTATTTCTTTCGTACTTAATGTTTTTGTATTTTATACTAACTACTATGCGTGTTAAATTTTATACGTAGGTATGACATGCCCTTGGTGGAGATTGTTGGCTTTACATGCACTCACAAGACGTTCAACATTGCGTATGCATTTACGAGAGCGGAAAAGACCATCCACTACACATGGATAATGAGGAAGCTTCGAACCTTATTTGAAGATTTGGGAGTGATGCTGACGGCCATAATGACAGATTGCGAAGTTGCTCTAATTAACGGAATCCGTAGTGTTTTCGGAAGTGAAGTTCAACACCTTTTGTGTTGGGTGCATATCAAGAACAAAATTGAGACACATGCGGGGAGAGTGTTGAGGACTCAGCAAAAGGCCGATGCATTTGTCCACCAATGTTGGGGAATTTTTTGCTCAACCACAGAGGAAATTTACGAAAGAAGGCTCGCAAAACTGAGGTTATCGTGGAGAAGTGGCCTTGTTGGATATGTGGAGAGACAATGGTTGACTCCGTATAAACAAAACATAGTACGAGCATGGACGGATCATCATCTTCATTTTTTCACAAGGACATCAAACAGGTATGATTTGTGTAATGTCTAGTTGATCATTGCTAATATATGTAGGCTTGTTATATTTTACACAATTGTATTAGCAGGGTTGAGGGGATGCATAGAGTGTTGAAGGATATCATTGGCTCTAGCAGAGGCGGATTCAACAGGGTGGTGGTGAGGATCCATCATGCCATCGTCACGCAAATTGATGACATTAAGGCGACTATGAATCTCTCGCTATCCAAGATACCAACAGATTTCGATGATCCATGGATGCCACCGGAAGTACGAATGATGTTTTCAAGCTTGTTCTGTAGAGTGTCAGATAGGTGTTTTGACTTGTTGTTGGCCACGTTTGAAAGGATTAAGAAGGCGGATTACGAACAAGAGTGCATTGATCATTGGGTGAGAGATTGCTTTGGTTTGCCATGCGTCCATGACATGGCAAGGGCCATTTATACAAGAACACCTCTCGTGCTAGATGACATTCATGACTTTTGGAAATCACTCCAGTGGGAAGATGTTGCATCAACTAGCGGTCCTACCAACGACGGTGTTCGAATGACCGTTGCAGAGATGACACTTCGTGAAATGTATACCAAGCTAAACAGTGGGACATTGAAGCAAGGCACTGCGTACGACATGTGTGAGTTATACATACAGTTGGAGTATCCTGAACGAAGTACTATGTTTTTTCCGACAAACGAGGGAAAGGAAACTAAAAGGGGTAAAGGAAGACCGCCTAGAGCAAGGAATAAGAACAAGGTGGACCCGAGGGAGAAGAGTGAGTTTGAGCACATGCGAGAAGAGCTAAAGGAGCTTGAGAAAGATAAGGCAAAGGTGAGTCAAGCTAAAAGAGTACGTCGGCAAAGAAAGGAAAAGGGCTCAACGAGTGCTTGTATGCAATCTCAACCTATACAAGAGGAGGAGTCACAACGTGAAGAACCCGTTCGGGCCACGGTGCATATGGGTGTGAACTTCGGGATAGAAAATGTGGATGATTTTTGGATCCCTTACATCACATTTGCCCGGGATGTACGTCCCGACGGACATTGTGGATATCGGTCACTTGCTGTGCTTCTTGGGCTCGATGAGAGTGATTATACGAGGGTCAGACATGAACTTGTGGTCGAGTTGCTTTAGAACAAAGAACTCTATGAGCCTATCCGACAAACATGGCACGAAGGGACTTGGCAAGACTTGATTCGCCAAGTTAACTACACTAAAACCCCATGCTCTCTAAATTATTGGTTCCATATGCCACTTATGGGTCTAGCATTTGCTACACGGTATCAAGTTAGCCTCGTCTGTTTGGCATGGTATGCTCAATATTAATATATTCAAATATTTTAAAATACCACTTATTGAAATTAAAAAAAATTAATATAACAATAACGAATGTTTACTGAACCCATTATTATTTTCTACTTTGTAGATTTAGCTATTTCAATTTATGCTAACCTAATCTAATCAAATTAACATTTAATAAAATTTTCTAATTAATATTATAATCTAATCTAATTAACAATATATCAATAACAAGAATTTAATTCAACGATTTCATAATTTCATAAATTAAACTAATTTAATCTACTTAACATATAATAAAGGAAATAATTAAATTAAATAAATTCAACTTTTCTATATAATTAATTAATTTTGAAAACAACGTACCTCGTTAAGATCGACCGCCGGAATATCCGGGGAGGTGTACAACGAGCGGGTCGGGGACCGTAAATCTCCTCCGCACAAAAAGTCGCCGTCGCCGTCGCCGGCACCGCCACCAGCCGCATGCGGCACCGCCAATTACGAGAAACGGGGTATGCCCGATCAATACCCTGAAACGTGAGGGAGGGAGATGGGCCAGCCCATCTCCCTCCCTCACGTCTGTCGACGCCGGCAGAGCCCCACCACCGCCCCTGTCACTCCCGTCCACGCCACCTCCCTTCGCCGCGCTCGCAGCCACCGGTGGTAGAACACCGCCCCCGTTAGCCCCGTCCACACCACTACCGGCCCCGTCGCTTCCGCTCCTCCCTACGGTAACGCCGCCGTCGCCACGCCCGTTACCCCCGTCCACACCACTAGCGGCCCCGTCGCCACCCGCATTCACCGCCGTCACTTCCGCTCCTCCCTCCTGCACCATTGTCGCTTCTGCTCCTCCGCCCTGCACCAGATCCGTCGATCCCTCTCCCCCCGGCACCGCCACCGGCCCGACAAGTCTGCCGCCATCACCGTCGATCTCCATTGTTACCGAATTATTGAGCTTTTGCGAAATTGATTTTTTGATTGAAAACGAATGGGGCTGACGGCTAGGTTTGAGGAAGATATCGGCGCATTGTGCGCTTAATTAAAGCGCACGGTAGTGCGCCTGTCATAGGCGCACGGGAGCCTCCCGCCTCGTTTTTTTCCGTATTTCCGATTTTGCCCTTGTACGCCTAATTTACGCGCACTAATTTGCACGCTTAATTTAGGCGCATTATTTAGTGTCCAAATAGCCAAAAAATAGTGTACATTTAGCATCTCCGAATAATATTATCCAAGCCAAAAACAAACCAAAGTACACAAGCACAAATACCTTTTGTCTATCGGATATGAAAGTAGGTTTGCTTTCTCTAATATCTCGAACTAAAATGGCCAAGAACCATGCCCAGGTTTCCTTCCTCTCTGCCTCTCCAGCATAAGCAATGGGATAGACATTTCATTTCCATCCTTCCCAACAACAACTAAGACTTGGCATGTGTATGCACCCTTCAAATGGCAGCCATCCAGTCCAACTATTATGAAACCTTGCTTGCAAGCATCAAAGCATACATATAACCTCTGAAATAGTGGCTTCTCAGGATCATCCAAATAGACTTTAACATAACTAGAGCTACTAGGATTCCATTTCCTAATTGTTGCATCATAGTCCCACACCTTCCCATATTGAATCCTAGCATCACTATGTGTCATCAACATTGTTCTGAACCTAGCTTTCCAAGCACGCTGGTATGTTATGCTCACTCTGAATTCCCTTCTGACATCATTAATGAACCCTACAAGTTTCCACTAAGGATCATCTCTATAGAACTCCAAGTACCTCTCAACAAGCCAAACTAAAGTGACCTTTGTATTGTAATGTTGTCAACCACACTCATGCTTTCCAATAAACTTCTTCAATTGAAAACTGCCATCTCCTCCCATTCTCCTAACACAAGCTGTAAAGGAACACAACACCTTCTTACAAGTACACTTTTTCCTAGAGTGTTTCATAACACATTCACACTTGTTGAGGCAGTATGCATACACCTTCTTCTTATCAGTATGCAGATAGTAAAAATTCCCTCCATTCTCTATAGAATACTGTCTCAAAGCTTTTCTAAATATGTCATTTGACCCAAAAATCATACCAGACTTGAGCACAATTTTCTTCTTAAAATCTACAAGTGGGTTGAATTGGGGATACCATCTAATGACTTCTCATCATCATCAAAGCCACCTTCTTGACCTACATCTAGGATGATATCATCCGCCCAGCTCCTACCAACATTTTTGTCAACATTCTGGAGGAACAAGTCATCATCATCCTCACCTTCACTTTCTATGAACTCATAATCTTCATCCTCAGAGGACTCTGACTCTAGCACCTCTTCATCATCATCACTAGAAGCATATGAGAACTCTACATCTAACTCAACAGGTGCTTTGGAGGTTTTGCTGGATGCATGCCTCTTTGTGGGGTTCTTCTTGATGGGCACGGTTTCCTCAAGTGATGATGACCTAGCTGGTGGTGTCAATATGGATGATGTGCTCTGACTTATGGGATGAGGATAAGGCTGACTGGTGGGATGGATTGTGGGTTGGCTTATGGGCTGCCTATTGGGCTGAGTAATGGGCTTAGATGATGGGCAAGCAAGCAAGCCAACTGGAGTAGGCTCATGACCTTAGACAACATACATGTGCACAGTTCTATCATGCCCAACAGTTTCTATTGACTCCAACACATCTCTATCAACCTTGATTTGCTTCAGGCCTATGTGAATAGTTTGTCCAGGTACCAAATACCATAGCTCCCTCACATTAGTAACACAAGCATCCTTAATAAGCACTTGTTCCAAAACTACCTTTGAGGTCAAGTCTGGATCAACATCTTCCCAGACATAGACCTTGCCTTTCCTATAACACAGTTTTTAAAGTGGAGAAAGGTAGATGCTGCCTTCATACATGAACCTGAAATTGACATTCATACATGTACAAAATGGTGCAATTCTAATCAATTATGCAATAGTATACTATAAAGCACTGTTTTTGGTCAATATTGACCAAAAATGGAATCTTTATCTGCCAAGTTTCAGCATTAAATATTGCCCCACTTTTGATATGTTCAAAAACGAATCTTTTTCATACATAGCCCCACTCAACTGCATACTTACACATCACCCATACCCTTCAAACCTCTATTTTGCAAGTCTGTGAAAAACCCCGTGAATGTGAGCCCTAAAACCCAAAATCAGTGGCCCCTTCCCAACTACTCTAATCTATCAACAAAACTAAGTTTCACCAAACCTATAAGGTGAGCACTTACTTAAGCTTGGATGAAGGGGTACCCTCGAAATTCAGCTTCAATTTGGTGGAATTTGTACAAGGCCTGGAATTTCGCCTACTTCCCAGATTCGCGATTTAGCGCAGCTATGGAGGAGTTGAGTGAATATAGCCACCTTCCCAGACGAGAAACACCTTGTCCAAGTACTATGTGGCTGCTATCGAGTTGGATTTGGAGTTGTGTTGCTCAATCACTCAAATCATCACACCTCTGAAAAATCCCAAATTTTTGACCTAATTTGTGTTGCGAGTGAACTGATTTTGGTGAAGGGGAGGTGGTAAAATTTTAATGAGTGAATTATGAAGCTACGTGGAGCTTAGGTGGCCACATTTAATATGCCACATAAGCAAATCTGGAAAAAAGCGCAAATATAACTAGCCACGTCAGATATTTTTGACGGTTTTCAATGGAAAGGTTAAAGGGGTGGTGCGTTGTTAACAGAGCTCATTAAATGGGTGGTTTTTAGGAATACCACTTTAAAGGGGCGGTTACCGGGAATATGGCGTATTATAGGGGTGGTTTTCAGCTATTAAGCCATCGAAATAATAACTGAAGATATACTAGTCTCATTAAGATGGTTTGAGATTGTATGAATCACCCATGTTAGTAGAAGGTGTAATGTTGTGGCCGATAAAATTACTAAATTGGGCCATAATCTTCCTACTAACGCTAGTATGAATTTTTCAAAACTTAAAGATCTCTTCCAATCCGACACTCTAGGACGTCCATCTTGAGGGGACCTCCTGCATTTTACCGATTAAAAAAATAGACAGTTTTCACACAGGTTAATTAAAAGTGAAAAATTAAGATAATAGGATTAACATATGAGAGTATGATGATAATTTTGTAATCTATATAATAAAAATTTAAAATTTGATAAAGTTTATGCACAATTTAGATAACACGGGTTATTATATAAAAGTAGACGGGGATAATAATTTTATAATTTTATAAAGAAAAGTGATAAAATTGACAGCTAGTTTAGTTGGATAACAAGAGTAATATATGAGATTGAACAAATGCGACTTTGTAAGAAAATTATAATGTAAATAATTATAAGTAAAAAACTATGAACAATTTTGGTGAGACAATCGACATTACGAAATGCTGACCAGGTACATCGATCATGATACATTTTCAGAATTAGTCGATTACAAAAAGACCTCAGTGTGAAATCTTTCTTTAATTAATATTTTTGACATTACAAATCTGTAAATTCTTAAATATAGATTAGCTTTCAATGCAATCTAAAAATCGAAAGAGATCACCGCGGATTAGGTTACAGATCATTGATGTTAAAAAACAATATTTATCACGATACGTGTCACTGTATATTAAACCACATAATCCATATTTATTAAAATTATTTATTTAGTTAAAATGTCATTGTAGACCCTACACATATATATAATATGAATAAATTATATATCATTGAAATTATACCTATAAGGTTTCCTTGACACAATTAATTAATCTTACTATATACTAATTTGGATATAAAAATAATAATATAGAACAACATATGTCAACTCTAAATAAATATATAATTAAATTAATACTAGTGTAAAAAATATATATAAATTATATAGCCATTTTATTAAATCAATTTGAATGGTTGATATTTTATTTATTTATTTTTTATTGCAATGTTATTGTAGATTGTACATATATAACAATTATATATACATATGATTTAGATTTATTTTTTTTTTTAAATAAATTTAAAATAAAGAAATTTATTGATAAAAACAAGTATTCAATCCTTATAAAAAAGTATAATCGTACAAATCTTTGTTCTAATAAAATAATATATTATAAAAGAAATAACGTATCATTAAAATAAATTCTATAAAAAATACGGAGTATTAAATAGGATAGTATAAAGACTATTCTGAGAAATAACTTTATATAAAATTTAAAATAAATTAAAAATTAAATTAAAATCATACCTATTAATACTAGTTAATTCAAAAAGGCAACTCATCGTCCTTGAAGTTCGAAGCTGTACTGTCCCCTCATGGTTAATCATGAAGTCCCACCCACCGCCTTAAGTGGTGAATAGATTAATCATGAAGTCCAACCCACCGCCATAAGTGGTGAATAGATTAAGGAGAAGGTAGCACAAGAGCGAATCTTTTTACATGCATAGATATACTTTATTTTGTTTCCCTTTATTATCTTGCATAGACATGGTAATGCTTCTAGGGTCTCGGACCTTACAAGTATTGTAACACCCCGGGTGAGAGTAGTCTCATAATAGGTGACTTCCTTGGAAGTCTCTCGGGTTGGCATGTGATAGCGCTTCTAGGACCTCGGGCCTTACAAATGGTATTAGAGCCGATTCTGGGTTACGAGTTGGCTTGGTCCGGAGGGCAGTCACTCGACCCAAGGGGCGGTTCTTGGGCCTTGACGAGGTCGTCAAGTGTTTAAGTGAGAGAGATTGTAACACCCCGATAATTTATAAGGGATTGAGTTGCTCCCCATACAAACAAGAGCTCTTTCTTTTCATGGTTCAAGTCGTCAAAAGAACTATGAAGTTAAGCGTGCTAGGGCGAGAGTAGTCTAAGGATGGGTGACCTCCTGGGAGGTCACTCGGGTTGGCATGAAGCGCTTCTAGGGCCTCGGGCCTTACATGGGGCTTAACGGAAACTGAAAGGAAGGTGCATCGGCTTGCTTGGGACTTGATCACTCCACCTTCAAAGGTTGGTGGTCTTGGTATAAGGGATTTTCAGGCTTCGAACAGAGTTACTCTTGCTAAGCTCGGTTGGAGAATGATGACTTAAACTAACTCTCTTTGGTAAGAAGGCTAATCATAGAGAGTAACTCTATGATTACTCTAATCATAGAGAATGATGATTGAACAGAGTTACTCTCTTTGCTAATCATAGAGCGGATGATGATATGATTGCTAAGAAGGCTAGGGAGTCCTTTATATGGCGAGGGATTGAGCATGGTTCTTCGGTCCTACATAAAGGTATTCATATGTCTATAGGTAACGGTCACCGGACCCTTTTCTGGGCTCACCGCTGGCTTTGTGACCAAACCTTAGAGGATTTGGCTCTTCACACCGTCCCTGAGGAGCTTCTTCATTATACTGTTGCTGAGATGTGGAACGGCTTGAATTGGAAGCTGAGCTCATTCATGGTTTACTTCCACCGTCTGTCTTGCAATTGTTGTAGGCCTAGAAGATTTTGGAGTCTAGCTCTGATATTGCAGATAGAGTGTATTGGGCAAAAACGACTACTGGGTTGGTCACCACAAATTCAGCTATGAAGTTGTTGTGCCTAGTTAAGCCCTCGTCTGCCTTTGATTGGGAGCTGATTTGGAAAGCATCAGCGCAACAACGTACTAGGTGTTTTCTCTGTTTGGCGGCTCACGAGAGCATCCTCTGTAATGCTACTAGGGTGAGACGACATCTCTCTAACTCATGTGCTTGCCCTCGTTGTGGGCTTGAAGAAACGACCATTCATGCTATTCGGGATTGTCAATTTGCAAGAGATGTTTAGACTCGAATGGGTGCTGATTCGGTCTCGACAGTCTTCTTCTTTATGGACATAAAGCCTTGGATCGAGCTGAACCTGAAACTTCGTGACTCCTGTAGTACAAAGTTCTGTTTTACATTGTAGAACTTATGGAAGAGGCGATCAGTTGATTTTTGAAGGTTCCATATATGATGCAGTCCGTCTTGTTCAATTGATCGAGTATGCCACTTGCTCTTTTTAGGAAGCGGTTGCTTCCTTTGCTGCCCAAATTCAACCGACTGTCTGTGTTCGTCCCTCTACAAACTGTGCTTGGTGGCATCCGGAATTTAACTGGTTGAAGCTCAACATTGATGGCGCTTCTAAGGGTAATTCGGGTTAGGTTGGCTACGGGCGTGTTCTTGAAGATTCAAGTGGAAGTTTTATTGCTTGTTTTGCGTCCAATATTGGTGTTTGTACAGCCATCCGGGCTGAATTGCTTGGTGTTTATAAGGGCCTCCAGCTTCTAAAGCGTTATGCAATCCCACAAGCGTTACTCGAGACCGACTCTACTTCTATGGTAGAGCTTTTCGTTGGTACTCTTCCAACGACGCATCCAGACTTTGGTCTGGTGGTCCACTGCTGCTCTCTCCTTCAAGACCCGGTTTGGAAGGTGGTAGTTCAGTACTCTCCTCGTTCCTCAAACAAGGAGTTGGCCAATTTTTCGCTTAATTTAGATAGTGATTTTCATATTTTTGAGGTTGCACCTCAATTTCTTATTCTAGTTCTGTCAAACGATATTGCTATTTAAATAAAAAGGCCTCAACATTCTCTTTGACCAAAAAAAAAGTCAACTAAATGTAGTCCCTTTTGATCCTAATCTTCTTCATAATCCTTAATTTCAATCCATATTCCACATGTTTAATAATCAACTGAGACCTATTAATCCAAATTATTTTCAAACCTCGCCACAAATATGCATGTCAACCAATTTCAACAATCATCTTCTCAAAACTTTCCAATATTTCCCATGTCTCAAAGTTTAAACGAAATTAATTTATTAAATCTGATTTAATTATTAATTAATTTGAGTGGTTAAATTTATAAAGATTTTTTATTATATAGAATTTAGGGTGGAGGCTAAGTAAGTTGATTCCAGTTTATAAAAACAAAGGAGATGTGCAACAATGCGGCAGCTACAGGGGTATCAAGCGGCTTAGCCATACAATGAAGGTGTGGGAAAGAGTAATCGAGCTGAGTCTGAGGAGGTTAGTTAAGGTGTCAGAAAATCAATTCGGTTTCATGCCCAGAAGGTCTTCTATGGAGGCTATCCATCTACTGAGGAGGCTAATAGAGGAGTTCAGATAGAGGAAGAAAACTTTGTATATGGTATTCATTGACTTGGAGAAGGCGTATGACAAGGTGCCGAGAGATCTGATTTGGGACTCCTTAGCAGTTAAAGAAGTGATTGGGACGCTCATAAGTTTAGTCAGAGATATGTACGGGGGTTCGATGACCAGTGTGTGCTCCCCAGGTGGGGATACAGAGTACTTCAAGGTGGAGGCAGGACTGCATCAGGGTTCAGCTCTGAGCCCGTTCCTTTTTACTTTGGTGATGGACGTGCTGACAAGAGATATTCAGGGGGAGATCCCGTGGTGTATGTTTTTCGCATATGATATTGTTTTAGTAGATGAGTCCAGAGCTGGTGTTAACAGCGGACTTGAAGCTTGGAGAGATAGGTTGGAGTCCAATGGTTTCAGATTGAGCAGATCTAAGACGGAATATATGGTGTTCAGGTTCGGGCAAAGCGTAGACCTAAGTGAAGATGTGTTGCTAGGAGGGAAGTCGTCGCAAGGATAGAGAGTTTCGGATATCTGGGTTCAGTTCTGCAGAGTGATGGTCGTTTCGACGAGGATGTTACGCACCGAATCCAAAGGGGCTGGTAGAAGTGGAGGGCAGCGTCGGGGGTTTTGTGCGATAGTAAGATCCTGCTGAAGCTGAAAGGGAAGTTTTACAGAACGGTGATCAGACCAGCCATACTCTATGGGGCAGAGTGTTGGGCTACCACGAAGGCGCAGGAACAGAGGCTATTAGTGGCCGAGATGAGGATGTTGCGATGGATGAGCGGTCACACTGTAACACCCCTCCCACACGGGAACTGGGCTGTCAGGTCCGCAGCCCAATACACTCCAACCTGATACCCAAAGCGCGAAGCTAAATGGGCAGGGTGTTGCCAAGGGTCCTCGAACCCATGACCTTTGGCATAACTTCCCACATGGGAGAGATATGTCAACCAAGTGTGCTGTCGCGCTTTGGGTATCAGGTTGGAGTGTATTGGGCTGCGGACCTGACAGCCCAGTTCCCGTGTGGGAGGGGTGTTGCACACACGCTGTTGGACAAAATCAGAAATGAGGTGATCAGGAGTAGGGTGGGAGTGGCCAACTTAGAGGACAAACTTCGGGAGTCGATACTACGGTGGTTTGGGCATATTCATAGTCGGGGCCCCGAGGAGCCAGTCCGAAGGTGAGAAAATTTGGACTTGGGAGTTGTTTGCAAAGGGAGGGGTCGACCGAGAAAGCGATGGAAGGATAGTATAAGTCAGGATGTCAGCCACTTAGGGATTTCGTTAGAGCTAGCTTTTTGCAGGGACAGGTGGAGGGAGGAGATTCGAGTGTTGGATGGCTAGTCATTGACCGACCAGCTTTAGTTTTTTTTGGTTTTGTCTATTGTTTTGTTTTGTTTTGTGCTGTTTTGTTTAGATTTTCTTGTTGGGTGTTTTGTTTATTTTTGATTCGTTTTTGAGTACGCTTTGTAGGCTTCTAGGCTTTTATGCTTCTTTGTTGGGTCTTTTGGACGCCCCCCCTTTGCGTCAGCCAGGGAGGCCTCCATCTTGACCCCCCAGATTCCCCGAAAGGGGAACTGCACTGGGTTATTGTTGTTGTTGTTGTTGTATAGAATTTAGGGTGGGTATACATATATAAAATATGCTCCTAAATAAAAGATGATCCTCTTGATTATAGATGCAAATAGAAAAAAGGTTGAGGAAGATCAAGGAAAGAAAAAATAGAAAATGAGATGGATGAGAGAGAAGATGAGATGTCTTATGGAGGAAATGAGAGAGAAAATTGAGAGAGGATTGTACCATTACACACGCCCTTAGCTCCTCCGTCATATCATATTTAAAAAGTATTTTTTCTAAAAAGTAATCATATTCCAAAAGAAAGATGTAACACGATAAACAAGATAGATCTTGAATATTGAATTTAATGATTGATATTACTGATTTGGGATGAAGCTAGCCATGAATTTTTGAACAAATTTGAAGACTTCTGAAGTGGTTGAGGAAGCCATATGGAGCTTTTATTGCTCCGCTATTCGGACGAGAAGGCCATGGATGGTGTTTTAGCCAAAATTCATCTAGAGAACCGACAAATCCTAGCCAAGATCGGGCCGAATCGAAGATAGTGATTGAATATAATTTCGTCTTCTTGAGGTGTCAAGACCCCCCCTATTCTTACATGACGAGAGCCTATTTATCTTTGATTTCACAACCCCCCATTACAACCGTTCATGTCCCCCATTAGTCATTACAGAAGCTAATCAATCTCCTAATTAATCTAGCCAGTCGTTTGGTATTTGCTAGCCTGTTGACATTTTCACATGTGGGGGATCTTGAGTTGGCAGATTGGTATTTGGGCCTTGATGGGCCTTCACTGGACCGGATCCAACAATACCCCCGAATCAGATTTCGGATCTACTAGGCAAGCTGGACGAAATCTGATTCGTTGATACTCTGATCGGGGACCCTAGCCTGCTAGAATCAAAGAGATGCATTCACGTATGAAGTCCGGAATGTGGCATGCGACAACCAGAGAATAGTGTGCTCAATTGGCGACGGACAACTGATAGTTATGAGACAACTCGCAATAGCTAGCAACTACTGACGAACGACTTGTGGCTAGGTAGCGAATGAATTTAGTGAGCCTGAGCTAGCAATGAACTTGCGATAACATGCGAGGTCGGGTGTAGCTAGCGTCAGCTAGCGATTGGTGGATGAGCTAGAGTGTACTCCAGCACCCCGTGAATATTCTAGTGGTTTTGCGTGACCAGCAGCAAGTGACAGACTAGCTAGCGGGCGCTAGCATTTTCGTGCATTTGGTTGCAAGCGATAGATCAGCTATCATTTAAGCTTATGACATTTGGCGGATCCGATTTCAGCTAGCGTTAGTTAACACTTGCGACAACGAGCAAAAACAACTTCTAGCTAGCCTGAGTTAGCGATGAACTTGAGTCAACTGGCGAATCGGCTGTAGCTAGCCAGAGCTGGCGATAAACTTGCGTCAACTAGCAAAATTGATTGTAGCTAGCCTGAGCTAGCGGTGAACTTGCGATAACTGGCGAAATTGATTGTAGCTAGCCTGAGCTAGCGGTGAACTTACGACAACTGGCGAAATTGATTGTAGCTAGCCTGAGCTAGCGGTGCACTTGCGACATCTCGCGAAATTGATTGTAGCTAGCCTAAGCTAGCGGTGAACTTGCGACAACTGGCGAAGTTGATTGTAGCTAGCCTGAGCTAGCGGTGAACTTGCGATAGAGGCAAAATTGATTTCAGCTAGCCTGAGCTAGGACTCGCGACAAAGGAGAATATGATTTCAGCTAGCCTGAGCTAGGAATCACGACAGAGGTGAAATTGATTTCAGCTAGCCTGAGCTAGAACTCGCGACAATGGCTAAATCGATTTCAGCTAGCCTGAGTTAGGACTGGACTACTTTGATAGTCGAGGGACTCTATTCTAGATATTACGGAGGGACTAAGCATCTAGATAGCATGCATAATCATACAACAAGACGCTTAAGAATGGTATGGATGATACTTGTGTTCCTTGTGATTGTGGATGACTGGATAATGGTTGTATTCATCGTCGTCGCTAGCAGACTCCTGTTCAGATGGGCACTCCATAGCGGTCTGGTGATTGGATTCTGGCGTCTGGACATCATGCTCTCGGACAGGCTTTCGTAATTCACGGTCTTCCTCTAGGCGCACATGAGCTAACGCCTTGGCTTGTTCATCTTCAAAGCTAGCACATGGGTATTTAGTCAGCTCTTTGTACAACTCGCCGTCCGGGGTTACCCCCTGCCGGAAGGCTTCCATGGCGGTAACAACTTCACAACCTGTGATGGAGATCTTTTCCTGGTTGAAGCGATCGAGGTAGTCTCTAGTCGACTCATGAGATCTCTGGACGATCATATAGAGATCGCTAGATCGTTTCTCAAACCGTCGGCTGCTAGCAAACTGGGTGCGAAAGTAATCCACTAGCTCAGCGAAGGAGGACACACTGCTCCGCGGAAGGTTGATGAACCAAGTTAGTGCTGGTCCGGCTAGCGTGGTCCCAAAACCCTTGCACATCAGAGCTTCTTTCGATTGGTGGGGCATCCCGCTAGTCATCATCTTTTGTTTGTACACGGATACATGGTCGTTAGGGTCGCTCGCCCCGTCGTAGGCATCCATGGCTGGCACCAAGAATTTCTTTGGGATTTCTACACGAGCAATACGAGCCATGAAAGGAGACTCATCATAACTATCCGGCACTTCCCGCTCCATCGGGTGAGATACCCCAGTCCGAGCCATCTGGTCGGCGAACCGGTTGACTTGCTCCATGACCTCTCGTTGGACGATCGAATCCAGATCCAATGGTAGCCTCTGATCCAAATCTTCCTCCCGGTCCTCCCTAGCGAGTCTTACGCCCTGGTGACAGAAAGGTGGGTGATTGCTAGCCGAGCGGATAGCCACTAGTGGGACTGTGGTTCGGCCAGGCCCTCCCCGTTGTTGGAGTGTTGGGGCTCTAAGAAGGGTTGTCGGTGGGGTGACGTAGTCAGTTCTGGCGTCAAGGCCACTACGTCTGTTCGAAGCTCCTTCCCCACCGTTTAGATCCAGTCTTCGCCTCAGGCTGTCAGTCTCTCTGGCGGCTGATGTCTCTCATTTTGGTGGTGTTTTAGTGGTTAATTTCCTATGTAAATAGGTGTCTTTTGTTCCTTTCCTTGCTAGTTTTGTTCCTTTTTAGCCTAGATTCCAATTTTCTACGAGATTCGGAGACTATGCGAATTTGTTGCATTTTGTAGGTAATTTGGCATGATTTGAGGAGGTTTTGGAAGGAGTCCCCAAGGAGGAGCAAGGCACGAGCACAAAGGAGCGGAAGAGCCGAGCGATCAATGAAGAGGAGCTCAAGAAAAACCAAGAAGAAGAGTGGACCGACGCCAGGATCGAGTTGCCCAGCAACTCGGGCCCGAGATCGACTCATGGAGACCCGGATTGAGGTGTGGCAAGTCGGGCCCGAGGTACACGCACGTCGGTCCAAGTCGGCGGAATTGTGGATTAGGCACCAAGGCATAAAAATGTGATCTACCACTTTTGCCCCTCTTCCATTTTTGGATATTCTTGGCCCCTAATTAGAAGGAGAGAAGATAATTGAAGGATTATCCAATTACACAAATCTAATTACTCTCAAAGGCTCAAGGAAGACTTGGAGAGCAAGGAGGAAGAAAGGAGAGGAGAAGAAGAGGAATTTCGGTGGAGGATAGCTAGATCTGGGGAAGAATTTGTGAGTTTGTTCTTGTTTTGATTTGCAATTTGTGGATTTGAGATTGGATCTTGTGATTTCCCTTTGATTTGAATGAAATTTGGCTTTGCTTTGATTTGGATGATTGAGATTTGTTTGCCTTGTGATTTGATTGCTTGTTACTCTAGCCTTATGGAGTAGATTCCATTGGTCTTGGGCTATGGGGGAAACCTCTAACTAGGTTGGGTTTGAACCCCCAATTACATAACCTTGAGTGCTTGATCTAGGAATCCACTCTACATAGAGCTACAATTCCTCCGCGAAGGCAAGGAATCAAGGGCTTGTGATTGGCAAGAGTGAACGAAAGCAATCAATTGCCAATCACTTGAACTTGCATCGAAAGGGAAATCGATTTCCCTAGGGTCGATGTGTAGAGTGGCGGGATCGAAAGCGAACAACCCCGATCCTACGAGGATCACACGTATTGGCTGAATTGGGGTGGAATTACCCACACCTAGTTAGAGAAGGAACCCAAAAACCCAAGACCGATCTCTCCTATTTTGCTTAGTCCGACTTACCTAGACCTCGGGCCCGACTTACATCAGTGTCGGTCCCGTGCAAACCTTCGTCGATCCATCTCGGGCCGAAGTGACCATGTCGGTCCCGAGAGGTTTCCTTTGATTTTCCTTGTTTTTAACCTTTCTTTTCCCTTTTTAAGTCTTTTGGTGCACTGAACGAACGAACTCCCGAGTGTTCGACACCCTACCTTGTACTTCAACTAGGTTCAGTTATAAATTTAAATTTTGAGACCCTCCGATCCGGACCGATCAGCGGCTTCGGCCGACTGGCACTTCTTGGGTCAGGCGTTCCATTTGATCCTCATAGAGACTCCTTTGATCACCAAGTTCCCTCTCCAGGTCATCTAACCGCCGGCGGAATTCAGCCATCTCGTCCGCCTGGGTGTGGTCAGAGGACTCCGTCGCCGGTAGAGGGTTCAGTTCCCCGTCTTGCTGGGCAGCCGAGACATCCGGGTTGGTTTCGCTCATCTGGAGTTGAGAATGGATTTGATTGATTCAAGCAGAAACCTTCGATTCCAGCCTCACGGTGGGTGCCAAACTGTTTTAGCCAAAATTCGTCTAGAGAACTGACAAATCCTAGCCAAGATCGGGCCGAATCGAAGATAGTGATTGAAAATAATTTCGTCTTCTTGAGGTGTCAAGACCCCCCTATTCTTACATGAAGAGAGCCTATTTATCTTTGATTCCACAACCCCCCATTAAAACCGTTCATTTCCCCCATTAGTCATTAATGAAGCTAATCAATCTCCTAATTAATCTAGCCAGCCGTTTGGTATTTGCTAGACTGTTGACATTTCCACATGTGGGGGATCTTGAGTTGGCAGATTGGTATTTGGGCCTTGATGGGCCTTCGCTGGACCGGATCCAACAGATGGCGGAACCATTGTTCCCCTAGGATGAAAAACAAACATCCTAATTTTTCTTAAGGCTCTTAATTGCAGCCTTTGCCTCATGCATGTAATGGAGCCTTGGGATTTAGGATTTGTGAAGGAATGCTTCATCTTATCAATTGACTGATTTGTGTGCGTTGGTGATACACATTTTTTATTTGGATAGGTTAATAAAAAAAAGAAACAAATTAATTTAAAGATGAAGTTGTAGAAATTAATATAAAAAAACTTTAAAATATCACATATCCTTGCCAGGCAATGAAGAGTGAGAAAAATGAAAACTATTGATTAAATTCCTTGCCTTGCAAGGAAAAGAAACTTGTATGACAAATTTTGAAAAAAAAAATGATAATTACTAAACCGAATACATGAAACATGGGGTTTTAACATCCTTGCAAGGCAAGCAAGCTTTGTTTCATGCGGGCATTGCTTGTGATGTATGATGTACTTGTGGTGCAAGTTTGGATTTTTTTTTGCAGGAGGGCTCGTTCTTCAATTGTGTACTATCTTTCGAAAAGTTAGAGTTGTGCTTGGTTTCAGACCGAGTTGTAATAGGCTAGGTCGTTTGGTACCTTGAGGCTTCTGAAGATTCTCTATCTCGGGGGAGGGAATGATAGTTGTCCGTTCGCACAACCCAAGATGGGTCAATCTGTTCCCTGCGGCGCTATGATTTTTAGTGCTTTACTCACCCCACTTCCAAACACTTTTTGCTCTTACTTTTCAAGGATATGTACTACTTCTTATTCTTTATGCTTGCCATATGTGGCTCATATGTTGACTTTTCTAGTCGTCCTTGACTGCCGTTTTTAACTGCCTTTCGGACTACCAATTTTTTTGGTAATATGAATTCTTACCTTTATAAAAAAATAAACACGATAGATTTAAAAATTGGAAATAATAACAAAATACTTAAAACATTAATGATTAAAATTTATCATCTCACAAATAAGATGGGAAAATCCGCATATATAACAGTTAAGCAAAAAGTTGCATCACTGTGCACGCTAAGTCTCAAGCGGTTGGTCTAGTGGAACAAGGCAGTCTCATTGAGGTGAGCTCTCTGAGCCCTTGGGTCTTCCCTGTCCTTGAACTGGGGCACTATCCTCTCACCCTAAATTTTCTTGACAAAACACACACACACACTATGTCTCACAAAAAAAATTTGTAATAAAAAACAGAAAATGGAGAATTTTTTTCGGTTAATTGTACCAAAAAACAAGTTACGATTAACTGCCCGAATATTTTTTTGGTTAAACGGTTAGGTTACGGTTAGTATTCTGGCTAAACTATAACATGCATATTTTTAAAAGAGAGCCACCTAGTTTTTCATATCTTAACATTTTTTCCTTATATGATATTTTTTCTAACTTGATATGTTTATATATTAAGAAATTTCAAGTATTGTTTGTATATTTTAACAATTTCTCCTTATCAATTAATATAATTTTGCCATTATTAAATCATGAATCATAGTGAAAAAACTTTTTCATATCTCAATAATATATTATATATGAAAATCAAATAGAACCATTTTAAATTAATGTAATATAATATTAATAGAAATATATATTTATGTCAATGCGTTCGGACTTGGGTCTATTGGGTTTGGGTTGTATATTCTCACGCTAAAAGCGAATTTGTGTCAAAATTCAATCTCCAATCGATTAATCGGGTTTATAATTATATTACCCGTACATGATAAGAAACCTTTAGTAGTTATATAGCATGATGAGACAATATATCTGAACATATGATATTGCATGGATGGAAGCTTCATTGTGTTTTCTGCAAAACAAAAAGAGGATAATATATTAATAAAGGGTAGCAATAATGTAATCGACAATTAAGGTTTAACAATAGTAGTGCGCATTATAATTTCAGACAAAAACAGCATATATATTATTTATATTGTATTATTCGACCAAAAAATATTTATATTGTTTTACAATATTTTTGTTCTAGTAAGCACATTCTTCTCCTAGAACACATCTCACCAATAGATGAATTCTACTAATTATTACCTACTAGACCGACTAATGAAGCCACAACTAAAGAAAAAGTTGCAGAATCAAAAACGTAATATTGATTTTCCACAATAGATCGATCACCACATCAATCGTTTCCCCACGGAAACAAAACATGGCTCTATACAAATACGAGGATCTGATAATAAGGGAACCAGTGAGTAATATGATGGAGAAGATTGCAAAGGTGGGTTTTATGCGCATGATCATAGCCATAAAGGGAGACGCCTACACAGGCAAGACAACCTGCGCCGATGCCATCGCCAAGGCCTTCAACTGCTCGGTTGTAAGCTTCGACTCCATCCTCGACTCGCTCTCCCCCTCGGCCCCATCGTCTCCCCAAGAAGCCGATCGACAAACTCGTTGACCGGGCGTTCGATGTACTCCTCCGCGTTGTTAGGCGCCAGATGCCCATGAAACGACCCGTCGTCATTGACTCTCCCCTCTCCAAAGAAGCTCAGCTCGACCAGACGTGCAACGAGCTCCACTGCAGGTTCGTGATCGTGGAGTGCAGGCCGGCAGCCAAGTACACATGGGAGCAGAGGTTCATCCAGTGTTCTAAGAATTGGTCTAGGCGTCCGCCTAGGCCCCGCCTAGGCGCTAGGCGGTGCCCCACTGATGTCTCTCGTTTTGGTGGTGTTTTAGTAGTTGATTTCCTTTGTAAATATGTGTTTTTCATTCTCTTCTTTGTTAGTTTTGTTTCCTTTTTAGCTTAGTTCCCGGTTTTCTTCAAGAGTCGGAAACTATGCGAGTTTGTTTGTCTTTGTAGGTAAAATGGCAAGAATGAGGACAATTTAGAGGAGCCAAGGAAGGAGCCAAGACAAGGAATGCAAGAGCCAAGCTAAGAATGAAGTGGAACCAAAGGAAACCAAGGAAGAAGACGAGGATCGAGGCCCAGGACCGAGATACACCAAGTCGGGCCCGAGATCGAGCACCTAGTGAACCGGACCGACGTTCTCCAACGTCGGGCCCGAGGTAGTCCCGTGTCGGTCCAAGTCGGCAATGGATAAGATTGTTCCCCAAGGCATATTTTTAGCAGCTTTCCACATTTGCCCCTTTCTAAATTGGGATTCCTTGGTCCCCAATCCATGAGAGGCTATAAGTAGAGGTGATTAGAGAGCATTAAGGGCATGTTTGGATAGACCACAACCAAATTCACTCTCAAAGGCTCAAGGAAGACTTGGAGGGCAAGGAGAAGGAAGGAGAGGGAAGAGAAGAGGAGGTCGGTGGAGAAGAGAGGAGGATTTGTGAGTTTTGTACTTTGTTTTGCTTTGATCTAGTAGAATTGAGACTTGGATTTTGTAGACACTTTGAATTTGAATGCAATTGGAGTTTGATTGGATGTTGATGATTGAGTTTTGCTTGATTTCCCTTTTGATTATGCTTTTCTCTTACCATATGAAGTAGATTCCATAGTCTTGGGCTATGGGGGAATCCCCTAGCTAGATTTGGGTAGAAAACCCCAATTCCATAGCCTTGAGTGCTTGATTTGTGAATCCTCTCTACATTGAGCTTCAATCTCTTGTGAAAGCAAGGGATCTAGGGCTTGTGTTTGGTAAGAGTAAGCGAGAGCATCTCGATTCCATCACAAGTCTCTAGCATCGAAGGTGAAGCGAAAGCTCCCTTGGGTCGAGGTGTAGATTGGAGGGATTCGGGGCGAACAACCTCGATCTCACTAGAATCAAACACTTATTGGTTGAATTGAGGTTGAATATCCAAGTCTAGTTGGGGGAGGAACCCAAAAACCCAAGACCGATCTACTTTTTGAACAAGACCGAGTTACCCAGAACATCGGGCCCGACTTGCACCACGTCGGTCCCGACCAACTCGACCTCGATCCAACCTCGGACCGAAGTGACTTTGTGTCGGTCCGAGGAGATCTCTTTTGTTTTCCTTTGTTTTGTCTTTATTTTCTCCTCTTTTTAGTCTTTTCGGGTACTTTCGACGCACGAACTCCCGTGTGTTCGACACCCTACCTCTTTACTACAATTTGAGGTTCGGTTTTATAAATTTAAATTGTGAGACCCTCCGATCCCGAACCGATCAGAATTTTGGCGCCGTTGCCGGGGATTTCTACTTGTTCGAGGTACCCATCTTTGTTGAGTCTTTGCTTTTTGGTAGTGATTTGGGTGAGGGACTAGCCCAAACCCCTTGTTTGTTTTGATTCGGTTTTTGTTTGTGTCTTTGGTTGTAGGTGCATGCGAGCTAGTTCCGTCCGAGGAACCCTTGAGCTCGATTTTGTGTGTGACCCGGAGAGTATTCTAAGACAAGCCCGCAAGAAGAAGAGGATGGCGGACCAAGCCCGAGATGAGGAGTTTGAGAGGATGAGAGCCGACATGGCTCGTTTGCAAATTGAGATGGCGAACCGAGATGCCGAGGCCCGTAGAGAGAGGGAGCAAAGGATAAAGTTGGAGGCCCAAATCAACACTCAACCCCGGAATGCTAGACAATACATGCATCCGGAGCTGAAGGTTCCGGAGCCGGCCATTGTCTTGCCGGAGGTGTCAAGGAATTTTGAGATAAAAACTCAATTTATCTCACTCATCAAGAGAGAGCAATTCCAAGGGAGGCCGAATGAGTGTCCGATCGAGCATGTGAAGCAATTCAAAGACCTTTGTGAGACCATTTCTACGGATGATGAGACACTTGAGTATGTGCTACTCAAAGCCTTCAAGTGGTCTTTGGGAGGCAAAGCTTTGCATTGGTTGGAGAGTCAAGCACCTCGATCCATCACATCATGGAGGGCCCTAAATGAAGCATTCTTGATGAAGTTCTTCCCGCCCACCAAGACGACGGAGCTTAGAAGGAAGATTGCTAGTTTCCAACAAGGAGCCCACGAGCCACTCTTCGAGGCGTGGGATAGATTCAAAGAGATGTAGAGGGCGTGTCCAACACATGGTCAACAACCCTATGTCCTTCAAGACATCTTCTTCCAAGGAATCAACACCGCTACAAAGGATAAATTGAACCTTCATACCGATTGTGGGTTCATTAACTTGCCGCCGGAACAAGCATGGGAGTTGTTGGATAAACTCTCGGATTATGAGGCGATGTATGGGGCTAGCAATGTGAGCAAGGAAGCAAGAGTCCATGGAGAAGGTCCGAAGAGGCTCTACGATCCCAAAAGTGAGGAGGTGGACAAAGATGTGAAGATCCAATTCTTGGAGGATGAATTGAACAAGATGAGGAGGAAGATGGGTCATATCCAACAAACCACAAGAGCATGTGAAGAGTGTGGTTCCTTGAAGCATGGAGCACAAGAGTGCCCGAATGAGCGCCAAGTCCGGTTGGCGGAACAAATTGAGGAGGCTCATTATGTCCAAAGAAATTTCGGAGGAAGATCCAACTTCAACAATGGAGGAAGGTGGAATCAAGGGCAAGCTAGTGGCTACAACAACAACTTCAACCAAAACGAGCCAAGGGCCCAACCACCACCATACCGACCTCCGGGGTTTTATGAGCAAACACCTCAATGGGCTCAAGACTTGAAGGATCGATTCACCAACGTGGAGAGAAGAGTTGATGAGATGGGTGCTCAATTCAAGGAGTTTGGTGTTTGGAGAAGGCAAGTGGACAACCAATTTGTTCACATGGCGAATCAACTTCCAAGAGAGGAAGGGAGACTCCCGGGCCGACCCGAGGAGAATCCCCGTGCCCAACAACAACAAAATGAAGTTCGTGCCATAGGATTAAGGAGTGGACGGAGTTTGCCCGAGCCACAAGTTCCAAGATCAAGAGAAGAGAGTCGGACCGAGGTTCCCAGCAACTCGGGCCCGACATGTCCTGATGTCGATCCAGTAGATGGATGTTGGATCGTTAGTACTGAGGGACGTCCTTTACTTTGGTAAAGGCGTCCTTAGGTTAGGCGTCCCTATGAGGAGTAAGGGCGTCCTTGAGTAATGCAGCGGAAATTAAGTACTAAACAGGTAAGTAATGAACGCAGTGAATTATAGAGGAACCGCTCAAGACCAAGTAGTCCTTGAGTGTAAACCTCTACCTCCTTGGAGGATTTTTGAATAGTTCTTTCCTTTATATTGAACGTCCTTACAGTTGTACTGGCGAGTCTTTACAGTTCTCTGGCACTTAGCTTTTCCCTAAGTCCACTAGTAAAGGACTCCTCTAAGCCTACAACTTAAGCGAGTTCAATCTATCAAAGGACTCTATTCCTACGTTCTGCAGTACTTCGCAGAACTCTCTTTCTCTCTTTTTGGATTTTCTCTTACAAACTGTTGTTGTGATTTGGATACAAGTCTCACTCGATCTAACACAAGTTCTAGTACTGTTCTTGAGTTCTTGAGTTAGTTCTTCGTGTTCTTGAGTGAGTCGCTTTCTCTCTGATTCTCTCTGAATATTCCTGAAAGCATTGGTGTCACAATAAATGCCTTGGGGCTATTTATAGGACTTGGGGAAGGGCGTCATTTCGCTGGGACGATCATGCCCTTCGTGGACGTGGCTACAGGATCTTCCTCCACGTAGTAGGGCGGTGATGAGGAAGCTTCCTGTATCCAGCTGTGTATGATGAACTCCGCTACAGGATCGGCCGCCACGTGTTGATGGATGATCAAACATTGTCGAGTGATGTCATACTGTCGGCTAGTGAGTAAGGACTCCTTTCTTGCGTTCCTACTTGCTTGGGACTCCGTCCTTGCTCAAGTAGTCTCTAGTTGGTCCTTACTTCCTGTTAGCTAGCGTCCCTGAGCTTATGGGACGCCCATACACACTTGTTGTCCTTTTGATCACTGGCGTTCCTGAACACTTGGACAACTTTATTAGAATCAAAGTGAGTTTGTCATATCAAAACTAAGGGACGGTTGTGTGGAACACTAACAAGTACGCAAGCGTTCTTGATAGCGTCCCAACAATTTCCCCCTTTTTGATGATGACAAACTCTTCAGCAGAACAGTTTTGACATTGGAACTTAGCATGCATGAAAACTTAGAGGCGTCCTCTAATACTTAGAGAAATTTTAATGAGCACAAGTTTTCATTCTTTGATTCTCTATCTTTTGGATTTTAAGGAGAGAGTCGCGTCCTAGAAAAATTTCTAAGCGACTTCTGTTATTCTAGCATGAGCGTTCTTTAGACCTTTCACTTAATAGTTCCCCCTTAACACTTGCTTATTCTAGATAACTATTTTATAGCGCATCTCTGCAAAACTACACTTCCCCCTTTTGGCATCATTGAAAACGATAACAAGTGATAAGGACGTTAGCATAAACACATAACTAAAGGCAGTGGAACGCTTAAACAAACACATGCAAGCAAACAGTGGAATTGCCATTCAAACAAACTTAGAGTTATTACAGACCAAGGTCATAATGTTTGAAGTTCAAAAGAAGCAAAGGCAAAATGATAGGGGATTAAAGGGGTGGTGGCAATCACTGAGAACGGCGCTGATCTTGATAAAACTGGAGCAATTTCTCTTGAAGTTCAGCAGCCTTGGCGAACGCAGATGACAAGTCCTTTAAGGCAGAGAAGATGAGGCACTGATTATCCAGAATGGCACCCATGAGTTCTGCTGGAGGATGCTGAGAGATGTTGGCAGGAGCAGAATGGGGCAAAGGACCTGTACTTGATGAAGGAGCGTCAGTGGGAGGAGCTGGAGAAGAAGGCCCTAAGAGCAATTGATCAAGAGTTGTAAGATCTACAGCAGGCTCTTGGTCCTGAGGAGACTCTTGAGACGCAGGATTAAGCCTTGCGGCCTCGGCCTCAGCAGCTAGGCGTTCTTCCTCGGCTTTCTGTCTGGCTTCCTCAGCCTCAGCTTCTAACTGTTTGAGCACAGACGGCAGCTCTTCATTGTGCCTTATCTCGACGAGTCCCTTCTTAGCATTCCATTTCAAACCAAGTTCTTCAGAGGGAGCATTCTCATCATAAGCATCTTGGGACTGCAAGATCGCCTTCACTACACCAGGGTACGGCAAGGCGTGCCTCTTCCTTCCACACTTGGCCATATGTTGCATAGCAATTCTGGCTAAGTTGATTGGGCGGCGTTCTAGGATAGCGTCAATTAGGATTATATCGTGTGTTTGCACAATTGAACGCTTTTCCTGCCTTGGAAGAATGGCGCGACAAATGAAGTAGTGAATGATAGCGCCAACCTTGCTCAGAACGTGAGCTACCCTGTCGAGTCCCATCGGCCTTTTCCTTTGAAAGATACGATCAACCAAAGGCAGTTCTTGATCAGTCGTTTCGAAGCCGCCTTCAGGAAGAGAGCTAAGAGCATCGGACGGAGGCTTGCGAGGACTAAGACCAAGAAAGGAGCGCATTTGACGTTCTGTCACTGAAGCTTTCTCACCTTCAATTTTGAAGTGGAGGGAGCCTTCTTTTGCCTTGTAGCGCAAATCCCTGTAGAACGCCTGCACCTGTTCCTTGTCAATAGTTGTCGGTGCTGGTCCAACGTTCTGCCATCCTTGAAATCTCAGAAGATCAAGAAACTCCTGAACTGAGTCATCGTCGAAGGAGGCTAGCCACTCTTCAGAATAAATGAGCGGGCTAAGGACTTTGACGGGCACATCAGCGTTCTTCCTTTTGCGCTTGCCCTTGGGGGACTCAGAGTCCTCATTGTCATCTGACTCGTCCTCAGCTTTCTCCGAGTCACTATCAGAGGGGTCCTTTGAAGGAGCGTCCTCTGTGCCTTGTTCTTTTTCAGCATCGCCACTAGCTGTGGCTAGATCGGCACCAGAGGTCTGACCTTGAGATGTGCCCTCGGCGTCCTGAGCCTCTGTCTATTGTTCTGTTGTTGTTGGCTCAGCGTCCGCTGGGACTTGATTGGATTCTGTTTGGATTGTGGGGGAGGGGTTTTCATGTGGAGCTTGGGAAGGGTTGAGGATGGGGAGAGATTGGTTGTAGGGTGGGACTTCCTGAGCATCACGCTCGAGCTCTTCAGAGAGAGTTGGCTCGGCGTTCTCCTGAGCGACCTGGTGCTCACCAGCGTCCTCAATTTGTTGAGCAGGAGTGTTCACCTCTCCTTCCGCTTCATCATTTGAGTCCCCAACAACATCTATGAAAGGGGAGACCTGAGCGGGCGTACCTCTGTGGCTCTCAGATGAGCTAGAGGAGGAAGAGGAGGAAGAGGAGGAGGGAACGTGCTCTATCTGTGCAGGAACGTCCGTGGCTAGCAGAACCCTGGGCTTTTCACCAGCCTTCCTACAGCGAAAAGTGTGCTCAAGGGTGCGTTCAGTCTCCTCCGGGCCACTTTCAAAGGATGGACGGCGGGACTTTGGGGTCTCGGGGTCCTTAGGTGGGGAAATGTGGGCCGGGGCAGATGGGAAATTGGCCAAATTTAGAGGAGAAATGAGTGCGGGGAGGAAAGGGGATTAGGGCATTTGCTCTTGAAGGTTGGGGGGGACAGAGGAGGGGTGGGGAGTTGAACTATTGAAATTTGTTGAGGGGGAGGAGTGGATTCTTTGGACAGGTTGGACGGCCTTTTTGTGGTGCTTGGCCGTTTGTGGGGGGTTTTGAGGATGGGACGCTGGATGTTTTGGCCTTTTTGAGGGGCCTTGGGTCGTGAACCTTTTTGGAGCGTCCCTCCTTTATGTGGGAAGGGAACTTGTCCACAATCTCCGTTGGTTTAGAAGTGGAGAAGGGTTGGGAAGATTTGGAGGGGGGAGAGGATGGTGCAGGACGCTTGAATAATTTTTTGGTGGTAAGGGTAGGAACTTGAGGTGGTGGTGGAGAAGGACTTGGTACTCTTGCTTTAATCATTTTATAAGCCAAAGAGTCCTTTGGGTACATTGGGAAATCGGGAAGAACGGCGTTATGGAGGTCGGGGATAAGATCAAGTAAAGGACCCAGATTCTCACCTCCAAACTGTGAAAGAAAGAGAACGTCGTCCTGGCAAGTCCTTGTAATTGGTGTTGTGGAGGCCTTGAATGACGAACCGTTCGATGAACCGCTCGTAGTTCCTTGTTTTGACGGCGTCATTCTTTACATCAGGTTTGGCCATGCGTTCCCTTATCAAGTTGTACAGCGTCCTTGGCTTTCTGTTGATAAAGTCCAATAGAGACTCATTGAGAACTATGGGTTTGGGCTTCTCTATGTAGTGGGACTTTACCAGCTTTCTACGCTTCCCGCCGGTGGAAGATCCGGCTACGTTCAACTGTCTTTGAGACATGAGTTCAGATGAAGTGTAGAGAGAGAAAGTCGCCGGAGTTCTAGAGAGAAGTCAGAGCAATTTTGAGAGCGAGAAAGTGGTTGAGCGTAATAAATTTGATTGCGACTGTTCTGGCCTTATATAGAGGAAGCGGTGGCACAAATGGTAATTAACACTGTTTTACTGTGCGACACGTGGCAAAACTTCCCCCTTAAGATTTGAGCAAAAGCAACGGTCACTGTTCACACTTTCAAAAGTTCAAAATTCTGACTCTTCAACTACTCTTCAACAACTGAACTGGCGTTCTTTGCAACAAACACTGAACGTTCTCTCATACTTAGCAACAATTAACCTCTTCAAGCAAACTTCTTCAAGCAAACCAACAACCAACTTACCGTTCTTGTGATTACCTTTCGAACCAGTTGAGAACAACACAAGTACGTTCCGTAAAAGAAAATATGAAGCTCATAGGACGCTTTTGCGGAGTTCTCGGCTAGGGTAAGCTTAGAGTTCCCATCATTTCGGCTTATAATGAGGGTTGGGTGATCAGGGATACTCTTTTCAAGACAAAATAGAGAAAATTTGAATGGCGTTCCAAAGTAGCAAACACATGAAGTTTTAGACTAGCGTCCTTGCAAATATGAATTCAATGCATAACAGTCCTTAAACACTTAGAATCTACAAAACATAGCCAATCATTGAGGGAATAGTAGAACGGGACTTGCTACTTAAAAGTTATCATCCCCAAGAGCAACCTGAGATGCTCAAAAGGACGTCTATCAAGCGCCTTAGTGAAAATATCAGCTATTTGGTCTTCAGTTCTTACATGCTCCATACTAATGAGTCTGATGGATCGTAAGTCAGTTAATGAGGGCGTCCTTAACTGGGTTAAGGGCGTCCTTTAGTGCAGCGGAAAATAGACTTAACAGAATACAAGATAAGTGGACACGAGTATTTATAGAGGAACCCCACTAAGACCAACTAGTCTTATGGGTAAACCTCTACCTCCGTTGGAGGATTTTCAATAGCCGTCCCTTATCTTATTAAGAGCGAGTCCTTACAACTTAGGCGAGTCGTTACACTTCTCTGAGCTAAGCGTCCGTCCTTAGCCTCACTAGTAACACTCCTTTCAACCTAACAAGTAACCTAACACTCTTAGCTATAAGGAAGCTATCACTCACGTCTCTCACAGTTCGTTGTGAGAGACAAACTACAACTCTAATTGATTTGTGGTTTGTTTTGGATTTGATGTGGTTGGACTTTCTTTCTCTTGCTTCAAGCTCACTTGATCTTCTTGATCTTCGTTCGTGTTCTTGAATGCTTCGGGAGAGCTTGAGAGAAAGTCTTCAAAGTCCACTCTTGCTCACACATGCCGCTATGCATACTCCTTGGAGAGTATTTATAGCGGAAGTGATTCTTGTCCTCTAGCGTCCTCTGAGACTTGGCAGGATCCTCGATCTTTGATCAACGGTGCGATGAGCGTCTTGAGGAGGTCAACTCTGTTGACGCTTGGGAAGCCTCCGCGTGGGTAGGGGACCATTGTTGGGAAAGCGACGTCTTTGGCATTGTCTACACGTGCCCAGACAAAGGAAGCTTCCTTCTGAGGACTAAGGCCGGACGATGATGTAATCATGTTGGGGCGGCCTTGATTTGAATTTGAACTTCCTCCGTATTTTGGCGCGCGTCCCTTCTTGATGAGGACTCCGTCCTATCTTGCGCAGGGACTCCGCCAATTACGTTTAGCTTTGGAAGTTCTGGTAACATGCGTCCCTACAGCATAGGGACTGCTGTTCACTTGTTGTCCTTTTCGCTCATGTGCGTCCACTGGACTTACCTGAGATCAAAACTTGGACAACTTATCAAATACATTTGAGTTTGTCATTATCAAAACAAGGGACGATTATTATTGGTTTAGATATTAACGACTGACGTCCTTAATATCGTCCCAACAATTTCCCCCTTTTTGATGATGACAAACTCTTTCAAATAATGCACACAGAAGTAAAGCTTTTAGCATGAGGAACTACACTTTGATTTTCTTTTCAGCTTAGATTGGCATGCAACACATTCTTTTAAGTGCGTTCTATTTTATCCCTAACTAACGACCTTTTGACTTGGCCGAAATTCCCCTTGAACACATGCTTTCTATGATAACTTAAGGACAATCGCATCTCTGCAAAACTATACTTCCCCCTTTTGGCATCATCGAAAAGGAGAACAAGTCGAAAAGCATGCAAGCACAAAGTCATAACTAAAGAAAGGTACGCTTAGACAAAATGAAGCACAAATGTAGTGAATGGCATTCAGAATGAGAAACGAGAACGTTCATTACAGACATTCTCAACAAGTGTTCAAAACGGGGATAGCGTCCCATTGTCTTAACAAAAACTCAAGAAATGATAAATTGTTTCAGGGTTAGAGAAGGGGGAGGTGATCATTTTCTGGGACGCTTGCCAAGGGCTTTGAGGTGTTGCTCCTGAGGATGGTTGTTCTGGGCAAGGAGCTCGTTGTTGCGCTCAAGAAGGTCTGTGTGGACGTGAAGTGTGTCGTGAAGCTGCTGAATTAGATCAATCATTATGCACTGGTTCTCGATCATCATGCCCATCAGATACTTCGTAGAGTGCCTCTCAGCCTCATCAGGGACGCTCATACCATCGAGCTCGTCCTCGTCATCAGCAGCGTCCTCAGCTGGCGTCCCAACTACTTGGACATTTTCAGCTTCGTGATCTCCTTCTCCAGATTCAGCAGCAGCAGCAGCTTGAGCTCTCCTCTCAGCTTTGGCTTTCCTTTCAGCCTCTTTCCGTTCCTTTTCCAGTTGGCGCTTAACGGACGGAAGGGGCTCATCACACCTGAGTTTCCCAACTGGAGGGAGTGTAATTTGCCTTACGTCCCAATGAATGCCAAAGGAACGCTCTTGTTTAGGAGCATAGAGTCCCTGCTGCTTCAGAATTTGCTTGACCAAGCCGGGGAAAGGAAGAGAGTGCCTGCCTCCTGTGCACTTGCCCATGTGTTCCAAGATTACTCGGGGCAAGTTTATCGGCTTGCGTTCCAAGAAAGCGTCCAAGAGAATACTATCAGTGATCTGAACAATGGACTTCTTCTCTTGGCGGGGGACGACCATGCGCACAATGAAGTGATGCGCAAGGACGCCCGTCTTGGTGAGGCAATGAGCAACTCTGTCCTTAGCAGCTGGCTGTCTCCCATTGAATATTCTGTTGAGGATTTCATCTTGGGAGAAACGGCCAAAGTTCTTGCACGGCAGATCGTGCAGAGCATCTTGCGGAGAAGGACGCAGGCCTAGCATTTTGCGGACGGTGCCCTCAGCAACTGAGTACTCGTCCCCATCGATTTCAAAAGTCCCCTGAGGCTTCCCGTTTACTTCTGTGATTTCGAACTTTGAGTAGAAACGGAGAACCTCATCAGGGTCAACATCAGCGGCCTCAGCGCCCAAGTGCGTCCAACCCTGGAACTCAAGAAGATCCAAGAACTCTTGGCGCTGGTTCTCTGCCAGAAACTCGGCGGTGAAGAGGAGCGGCGATAGGATTTTCTTGAAGCGTTTCTGCTTGGAGCCATTGCTCACGATCACTTCATCACCAGCATCTTCTTCATCTCCATCTCCCTCCTCTTCCTCAGGTTCCTCATCCTGGGGAGGGGCGTCCTCGTCATCGGAGGCTTCGTTCCGTTGTTCTTGGAACTCAACCATTGCAGTGTCCTCAGCTGTGGATGCCTGTTCTGTGGGAGGCGCGTCCACCGCTGGAGTCCTTGCCAAGGACTCTGTGGGAACGGATGGAGGAGACGTCCCTTGAACTTGAGCAGCTTCTTCGACGACCGGAGCAGGCGGAGGAGGAGGAGGAGGTGAAGCTCTAGGGGGAGAGGGAGAGGGAGTGCGGAGCTTAGCTTTTGGGGGAGGAGCAGAGGAGGAGCTGGGCGGAACCACTGAGATCGGTTTCACCTTGAGCGGAGCAGAGGGAGGAGGCGGCAGAGTAGCAGGGGTAGCATCCTTGGCCTGGACCTGGACTTGTGGAGCGTCCTTGGCCTGGACTTGAGGAGCGTCCTCTACCCTTGGAGGAGGAGGAGGGAGTTGACGAAGGTCCTGCATACTCGCTTGGATCGCCTTCTCAACGGCTGCTTTCTCTGCTTGCTCTTGCTCTTGGCGCGCCTTCTCCTCTTTTGCCAATTGAATTTCGGAGAGGCGAATGGCGGTCATTTCTTCATCCGTGACGCCCTCAAGCTGAGCAGAGGTCTTGAGGCGTCGTTTTGGGGCAGGAGGGGAGGAATGGTGGTGAGGGGGTTCTTGTCGGCCGGAAGGTCTGCCTCTCGACTCCATTAATGACCGGCCTTTCACCGGAGGAGATCTCGAAGAGCTAGTGTTTTTCGCTGCCGACGAGGGTGAGGGATTCTTTGAGGCTCTTGTGTTGGCCATTTTTTAGATGGTTTAAATAGGGGAGGATTAGGGTTTGGAGAGAGATTTCGGGATTCGGTTGAAGATTTGGAAGATCTTTGAGATTTCTAAAAGTGTGCAAACAGCAGATGAGCGAAGAAAGGTTTTCGGAGTGCACAGGTGGGTATATATAGGAAGAAGACGAAGTTGGACGGTCAGGGGTAACAGGGTCTTTACACACAGCTTCCTCCACCCGCCTTCCCACACGTGGCTTTCTTCTTTGCTAAGGAATACAGCTGTTGAGCACTGTTTGCGCATATCCCGAGATTTTCGCTGACGATTCGCTAAAACGGTTTACCTTCCCAATTTCAACCATTCAAACTTCTCACAACTGCAAAGGACTCTGACCTGACGTCCTTTCAACACACAACACTACACAACACAGAACTGAACCACGGCGTCCCATTCACTGATCTCAACCTCTGTAATTAGAACTCTGTACAGACAACTCTCAGCTCTTAGCACGCGTCCCTTTGATCACTTAGAACCATTTTTGAAAATCAAGCAAGTACGTCCCGTAAAGGTGAAACAAGGAATGCTCATAGGACGCGTTTGCAAGATTCTCGGCTTGGGTAAGCTTAGAGTTCCCATCATTTCGGCTTATGATGAGGGTAGGGTGATCAGGGATACTCTTAAGATGAAAAGCGAAATGAATACCATTCAAGGACACAAGCGAATACACATATCTTAGACTAGCGTCCTTTAAAGATGACTTTAATGCATGACACACCTTAAAACAAGTTCTCAACAAGACATAGCCAATCATGGAGGGAATAATAGAACGGGACTTGATCATTTAAAAGTTATCATCCCCAAGAGCAACCGGAGGTGCTCGTAGGGACGTCTATCAAGTGCTTTTGTGAAAATATCGGCCACTTGGTTCTCAGTCCTAACATGATCCACTCTAATTAATCCAAGTTCAACATTATCACGAAGAAAGTGATGCCTTATGTGAATATGCTTCGTCCTAGAATGATGAACGGGATTTTTGGCAATACTTATAGCACTGGTGTTGTCACACAAGATAGGGACTGTGTTGAGGGACGTACCATAATCTTCAAGTTGATACTTGATCCATAGGACTTGTGAGCAGCACGAAGCAGCAGCAACGTACTCAGCTTCCGCGGTTGATAGTGCCACGGAGTTTTGCTTTTTGGATCCCCAAGATACAAGGCATGAGCCAAGGAATTGTGCCATTCCTGAGGTGCTCTTCCTATCCACCACATGGCCAGCGTAATCTGCGTCAGAGTAAGCTACCAGGTTCAGGGACGTCCTTCTGGGATACCATAGACATAGGTCATCCCGTCCCTTGAGATATCTGAAGATTCTTTTGACCTCTTGCATATGGGACTCCTTTGGATTTGCTTGGAATCGAGCGCACAAGCATACAGCGAACATGATGTCGGGACGACTTGCCGTAAGATATAGCAAGGACCCTATCATTCCTCTGTAGAGCTTTTGATCTACACTCTTGCCTTCTTCATCAGCATAGAGGCGAGTGTTTGGGGAGATGGGAGTATCAATGGGTTTTGAAGAGTTCATCCCATACTTCTCAAGCATTTCACGGATGTACTTTTGTTGATGAATCCGCGTCCCATCTTTGAGCTGAGTGATTTGGAGTCCCAAGAAGAAGTTGAGTTCTCCTATGAGGGACATCTCAAACTCACTACTCATCAAGTTCTTGAATTCCTCTACAAATTTCATGTTAGTGCTTCCAAAGACTATGTCATCGACATAGACTTGGACAATTAAGACATCTTTAAGAACTTTCTTTAAGAACAGGGTTTTATCAATGTTACCTCGTGTGTACCCGTTGGACAAGAGGAAGGACGCAAACCTATCGTACCATGCACAAGGGGCTTGCTTGAGTCCATAGAGTGCCTTGTCCAAGAAGTACACATGATCTGGGTGATCAGCGTCCTCAAATCCTGGAGGTTGAGCGACGTACACTTCTTCTTTGAGCTTGCCGTTGAGAAAGGCTGTCTTGACGTCCATTTGAAAAAGCTTGAACCCTTTGTGAGCGGCAAAGGCGATGAGGAGGCGAATGGCTTCAATCCTGGCGACAGGAGCGAAGGTTTCATCATAATCAATCCCTTCCTCTTGCCTATAGCCTTGAGCCACAAGCCTTGCTTTGTTTCTTGACACGCGACCATTCTCATCAAGCTTGTTCCTGTAGACCCATCTCGTCCCTATTATGTTTTTGTTTCTCGGACGAGGGACGAGGGTCCAAACCTTATTTCTTTCGAATTGATTAAGTTCCTCTTGCATGGCCTGAATCCAATCAGCGTCCTGGAGTGCTTCCTTTATGTTCTTAGGTTCAACCAAGGACACAAAGGCGTTGAAGGCACAGAACGCT
The DNA here is from genome assembly GCA_963924305.1 of Polygonum maritimum. Lineage (NCBI taxonomy): Eukaryota > Viridiplantae > Streptophyta > Magnoliopsida > Caryophyllales > Polygonaceae > Polygonum > Polygonum maritimum. Next base: position 13,410,007 of record OZ002728.1, read on the forward strand.
ATGTTAGCATTAAGGGACTGATTCACGGCTGATCTTGTTTGAACTCCTTTTGACATATCTGAGATGATTTGATCCGTTGAATGAAGTCTCGAAAGATGGGATCCCTTATGAGTATCGTCCCTTACAGGAGTACATCTAGGGTCCGTCCAATCAGATTCATCTGAGTCAAACCCGTCGTCTTCATTGAGAGTTTCATAGAGTTCCCCCTCAGGTTGAGCGTCCTCTTCTTGACGCTGTTCTCCTTGTAGGCTTGATTCAGCGACCTCATGTTGAGCTGGAGATTCACTTTGAGATGGAACTTCCTGAACAACACTGGGAACTTCTACTGAGACTTCTTCAGGATTTTAAGTAGCGTCCTTAGGAACATAGTATTTTCCAGAGGACCCGAAATCAACTTCATCATCGGAGTCATCCTGCTGCAGAGGAGATGAGCGTTCTTTCTTACTTGGTTTATCTTTGTGAGAAGAACTTTCTTTGAACACAACATGAATGCTCTCCTCAAGCTTTAGAGTTCGTTTATTGAAAACTCTATACGCTTTACTGGTGAGGGAGTATCCAAGGAATATGGCTTCGTCACTTCTTGCGTCAAACTTTCCAAGTCTTTCTTTATCATTGTTGTGAACAAAGCACTTGCATCCAAAGACTCTGAGATAGTCGATGCGAGGCTTTCTTCCATTCAGCAACTCATAGGACGTCTTCTTCAGCAAAGGACGGATCATGGCTCGATTGATAATGTAGCACGCTGTAGCAATAGCTTCAGCCCAGAAGTACTTGGGGACGCTATTGCCTAAGAGCATAGTCCTTGCCATATCCTCCAGCGTCCTATTCTTTCTTTCCACCACTCCATTTTGTTGAGGAGTCCTTGGAGCTGAGAAGTTGTGAGAGACTCCATGTTGATCACAGTAGGCCACGAACTCTGAGTTTTGAAACTCCGTCCCATGGTCTGATCTTATGGATTTGAGAGGCGTCTCAAGCGCAACTTCCACTTGTTTGATGAAGACTTTGAATGCGTTGAAGCAATCTGTTTTTGAAGCTAAGAAAAGAACCCAGGTGAATCGAGAAAAGTCATCTACAAGGACATAGATATACCTCTTTCCACCATAGCTTAACGTCTTCATTGGTCCACAAAGATCCATATGGAGAAGTTCCAAAGGTTTCTTTGTGCTGACATCGTTCTTTGACTTAAAGGACGTTCTTGTCTGCTTCCCTTTGATACATGCTTCACACTGTTCAATTTTCTCAGGATCAATTTGGGGAAGACCTTTCACAAGATTTCTTTGATGAAGCTTGAGGACTGTGCTTGGTCCAGCATGGCCAAGTCGGCGATGCCAGAGGTCAGCGTCCTCCTTTGACACAGATAAGCACAACTCAGATTTTGGCTTGAACTCCTGATTGAAGATGTAGACATTGTTCTTTCGGACTCCTTTGAGGACGACTTTGTTGGATTTCTTGTTGATGACGAGGCACTCCTTTGAGTCAAATGTGACTAAGTTTTCACCTTGATCACACATTTGAGAGACGCTTAGGAGGTTGAAGCCAAGTCCTTCAACAAGGCTAACATTTGTCGCTTTGATAGACGGATTGAGAATAGCAGTTCCCGTCCCTTTGATCTTTCCTTTGCCCTTGTTGCCAAACGAGACAGTTCCTCCCGTGGCGCTACTTTGGATAGAGTTGAGATGGATCTGGCTTCCTGTCATATGGTTTGAGGCGCCACTATCAATGATCCATGGGCGTCCCCTCACTTCCACCTGCCAAAACAAGGTTAGTGTATGGCGACCCAGGCAAGGTGTTCCTTACGTGGTTCGTTACAGAAATAGAACTCTGGTTCTGGCATGTAGTCACTTATATTCACATCATTTGAAATAGCATGCTTTCTGAAAGAACTCTTAGATCGTCTAGGACGTCTAGGGTTAGCCTTAGGGACGGACTTATCATTTTCAATGTTATTCCTAGCAACTTTGCCACTTTCAATGTCGTTCTTCAGTTTCAGGCAATCATATTTGAAGTGATCTCCTTTTCCACAGTACCAACACGTCCTATAGTAAGTACCAAGGTAGTACTTCTTGTTGGGACGTTGGATTTTGTTCTTTTTCATCTTTTGAGGGTCACAAACTTTTGAACCTTCCCCCTTAGCAATCTTCTTATAGATCCTATGACTAGTGGAGTTAGTGTAATAGTCCCTTTGACCTTTCTCTCCACTCTCTAGGACTCGAATTCTTTCAAGAAGGTTCTTGGTCTTTTCCCTTTCTAATTCAAGTTCTGAGGTTTTGCTAGCCTCAAAGTCACTAGGGAGAGAGTTCCTAGTGTCAGACTCGTATCCTAGTCCTCTTTTGGCTGGGACAAACACCATTGGTTGAACTACCTCAGTTACCGGGCTCTTCCCTAACACTTTCACCTCTTCCCTAAGCTTAGCGTTCTCTAGCTTAAGGCACATCACTTCAGTTTTCAGGGATTTAACTTCGACATACGAGGACTCTAGTTGTAACGAAACTGTAGCACAGTTCTCACATTCAACTAGCCTATTTTCACTTTCAAGTTCAAGTTCATCCATTCTATGTTGCATAACAACGCTTTCTTCCATGATTCTTTTAATGAGCTTAATAAGTTTGGTTTTGGAACAATTCTCTAAGGAGTTCATCATGGATTCACGAGTTACCTCTTGTTCCTTTTCAGAAGCGTCCTCTTCAAGGACTGGGGCGTCCTCCACAGCCATGTACGCCACTTGCTCATCATCTGAGGCGTCCTCTACGGCTATGTACGCCACTGGTCCTTCTGGTCCTTCTGGTTCTTCATCATCAGAACTCACATTATCCCATGCGGCTTCGCACGCTCCCAAGAGAGCTTTCATCTTCATTTCTTTTGAGTTTAGTCCCGTAGTACACCTTTTAGCAAAGTGTCCTTTCTTGTTACATTTGTAGCAAGTAAGTTCCTTCATCTCTGCCTCTGTATACTTGGGACTCTCCTTTTTGTAAGGCATCTTGTGTTTCTTGGAATCTCTGGCCTTTTTACCCCATAAGCGAGCAACTTTGTGTAGAAGGGCAATCTCTTCCTCTTCTTCCAGCTGTTCCTTAGTCTTGCTTTCCTTTTCTTTCAAAGCTTGAGCACGCATCCTTTCACGATTCTCATTTTTATTTGCTTCCACCATTAGGGCAATATCTCTTTGGTGGCGCAGATACTCAGCGTACTCTGGAGTTGACGTCATCAAAGCAAGATCTGTCTAGCCAATTCAGCCATATCAGCTTCCCTTCTCACTTCATAGCCTCTCAGCTTCCCATAGATCTCTTCCATATCCAGGGTTTTGTTGGCTGTGTTCTCCTTGAACGTAGTCCTATCAAAATTCCATTTTCCTGTAAGCCCATCAATGACTACTCCGACTCTGTTTCTCATTGAGACTTCAGCTTCTGGGATGCCTAAATTTCGCATCTTGGTCACAAGAGCTTCAAAGCGGTATGAGTAGTCCTTGACAGATTCGTTAGGAAGCATTCTAAAGGCATAGAACTCTCGTTTGATTTCAAGCTTGACGTCTTCCTTCATCTCTGCCGTACCCACATGGTATTTCTCAAGAGCTTCCCATTGTAGTTTGGCTGTTGCCAAATTGCTAACTCGGGTGGCGTCCCTTTCGCAGAGGGACGCTTGAAGGAAGCATATAGCCTTAGCGTTTGTTTCCAAAAGCTTGAATTCGTCAGGACCCCACTCGTCCTCTTTGTCTTTCTTGTCATCAGGGATGGTAGGGTCACCCTTCATGATCACTCTCCAATATTGATAATTCTGACTTCTGCAAAAGTTCTCGAAGCGGATCTTCCAGCGGTTGAAGTTGCCGTCCGTCAGACGAGGAGGCTTTACAAAAGAGATTCCAATAGGTTCCATGTCCATCTTGTACCTGCAACTCAACAAAAATCTAGAGCGCCTGCTCTGATACCAATTGATGGATCGTAAGTCAGTTAATGAGGGCGTCCTTAACTGGGTTAAGGGCGTCCTTTAGTGCAGCGGAAAATAGACTTAACAGAATACAAGATAAGTGGACACGAGTATTTATAGAGGAACCCCACTAAGACCAACTAGTCTTATGGGTAAACCTCTACCTCCGTTGGAGGATTTTCAATAGCCGTCCCTTATCTTATTAAGAGCGAGTCCTTACAACTTAGGCGAGTCGTTACACTTCTCTGAGCTAAGCGTCCGTCCTTAGCCTCACTAGTAACACTCCTTTCAACCTAACAAGTAACCTAACACTCTTAGCTATAAGGAAGCTATCACTCACGTCTCTCACGGTTCGTTGTGAGAGACAAACTACAACTCTAATTGATTTGTGGTTTGTTTTGGATTTGATGTGGTTGGACTTTCTTTCTCTTGCTTCAAGCTCACTTGATCTTCTTGATCTTCGTTCGTGTTCTTGAATGCTTCGGGAGAGCTTGAGAGAAAGTCTTCAAAGTCCACTCTTGCACACACATGCCGCTATGCATACTCCTTGGAGAGTATTTATAGCGGAAGTGATTCTTGTCCTCTAGCGTCCTCTGAGACTTGGCAGGATCCTCGATCTTTGATCAACGGTGCGATGAGCGTCTTGAGGAGGTCAACTCTGTTGACGCTTGGGAAGCCTCCGCGTGGGTAGGGGACCATTGCTGGGAAAGCGACGTCTTTGGCATTGTCTACACGTGCCCAGACAAAGGAAGCTTCCTTCTGAGGACTAAGGCCGGACGATGATGTAATCATGTTGGGGTGGCCTTGATTTGAATTTGAACTTCGTCCGTATTTTGGCGCGCGTCCCTTCTTGATGAGGACTCCGTCCTATCTTGCGCAGGGACTCCGCCAATTACGTTTAGCTTTGGAAGTTCTGGTAACATGCGTCCCTACAGCATAGGGACTGCTGTTCACTTGTTGTCCTTTTCGCTCATGTGCGTCCACTGGACTTACCTGAGATCAAAACTTGGACAACTTATCAAATACATTTGAGTTTGTCATTATCAAAACAAGGGACGATTATTATTGGTTTAGATATTAACGACTGACGTCCTTAATATCGTCCCAACAAAGTCCTAGTTCAACATTATCACGCAAGAAATGATGCCTTATATGAATATGCTTTGTGCGTGAATGAAAAACAGGATTCTTAGAAATTTCAATAGCACTTGTGTTATCACAACGAATGGGAATAGTTTCAAGATTGATACCGTAGTCCTCTAGTTGATATTTGATCCAGATAACTTGTGAACAGCACAAAGCAGCAGCAACGTACTCGGCTTCCGCAGTTGAGAGCGCCACAGAGTTCTGTTTCTTAGATCCCCAAGAGACTAAGCATGAACCAAGGAACTGCGCCATTCCTGAAGTGCTTTTCCGATCAATTACGTGACCAGCATAATCTGCGTCCGAGTAGCCAACTAGCTTGAAGGACGTCTTCCTGGGGTACCAAAGGCAAAGATCGTCGCGTCCTTTGAGGTAGCGAAAGATCCTCTTGACTTCTTGCATGTGGGACTCCTTTGGATTCGCCTGGAAGCGTGCACACAAGAAAACGGCAAACATAATGTCGGGACGGCTTGCGGTCAAGTAGAGCAAAGAACCAATCATCCCTCTGTAAAGTTTTTGATCAACGTCCTTTCCTTGTTCATCTGCGTAAAGACGCGAGTTTGGAGAACATGGGGTTGCAACAGGTTTGGACGTGTTCATCCCGTACTTCTCAAGCATTTCACGGACATATTTTTGTTGGTGAATGCGTGTTCCTTCCTTGAGTTGATTGATTTGAAGTCCCAAGAAGAAATTGAGTTCTCCAATGAGGGACATCTCAAACTCACTACTCATTAAGGACTTGAACTCATCTACAAGCTTCATGTTAGTACTACCAAAGACTATATCATCAACATAGACTTGGGCAATTAAAATGTCCTTGTGAACTTTCTTTATAAACAAAGTTTTATCAATTGAACCTCTAGTGTACCCATAAGACAAAAGAAAGGACGCAAACCTGTCGTACCATGCACGAGGAGCTTGCTTGAGTCCATAGAGCGCTTTGTCCAAGTAGTACACATGATCTGGGTGAGAGGCGTCCTCAAAGCCAGGCGGCTGAGCAACATACACTTCCTCCTTTAGCTTTCCATTGAGAAAGGCAGTCTTGACGTCCATCTGAAATAACTTGAATCCTTTGTGAGCGGCGAAGGCAATAAGGAGACGAACGGCTTCAATTCTAGCAACAGGAGCAAAGGTCTCATCATAGTCTATGCCTTCCTCTTGCTTGAATCCTTGAGCCACCAGTATTGCCTTGTTTCTTGACACACGTCCACTCTCATCAAGCTTATTTCTGAACACCCATCGCGTCCCTATGATATTTTTGCCTTTGGGACGTGGGACGAGAGTCCAAACTTTGTTCCTTTCAAACTGATTGAGTTCTTCTTGCATTGCTTGAATCCAATCAGCGTCCTGGAGTGCTTCTTTGATATTCTTTGGCTCCACCATAGAGACAAAGGCATTGAACGCACAGAACGCTAAATTTGCACTTTGGGACTTGCTTGCAGCTGACCTTGTTTGAACGCCTTGAGAAGGATCTGAGACAATTTGAGAAGTTGGGTGGTCCCTAGAGAAGCGGGACTCCCTTTGAAACAAATGAGCAAATCTTGGATCAATGTCGCCATCTGAATCATCACTATCACTTTGAGCATCGTCCTCAATGTGTTCCCCATCAGAGAGAGCGTCCACACCTTGACGTTGTTTGCCTTGTTGACTTGATTCAGCTACATCTTGTTGAACTGGGGATTCACTATGAGATGGGACTCCTTGAACAACACTGGGAGCGTCCACTGAGACTTCTTCAGGATTTGGAGACGCTTCCTTAGAGACATAGTATTTTCTAGAGGTCCAATCTTTAGCTTCATCTTCAGAGTCGTCCTGTTGTTGTAAAGAGGAGCGTTCTTTCTTACTTGGCTTTTCTTTGTGAGAAGAACGTTCCTTGAACACAACATGAATACTCTCCTCAAGCTTTACAGTCCTTTTGTTGAAGACTCTATATGCTTTGCTAGTAAGAGAGTACCCAAGGAATATGGCTTCATCACTCCTTGCATCAAACTTTCCAAGTTTTTCTTTATCATTGTTGTGAACGAAACATTTGCAACCAAAGACTCTGAGATAGTCAATGCGAGGCTTCTTTCCATTCAACAACTCGTAGGACGTCTTCTTTAGCAAAGGACGGATCATGGCACGGTTGATGATGTAACACGCTGTAGCAATAGCTTCCGCCCAGAAGTACTTGGGAACGCTATTTGCTAAGAGCATAGTTCTTGCCATATCCTCTAGCGTCCTATTCTTTCTTTCCACAACTCCATTTTGTTGAGGCGTTCTTGGAGCTGAGAAATTGTGAGAGACTCCATGTTGATCACAGTAGGCCAGGAACTCTGAATTTTGGAACTCCGTTCCATGGTCTGACCTTATGGCTTTGAGAGGCGTCTCAAGAGCAACTTCCACTTGTTTGATGAATACTTTGAACGCATTGAAACAATCTGCTTTGGACACCAAGAAAAGAACCCAAGTGAATCGAGAAAAATCATCTACAAGAACGTAAATGTACCTCTTTCCACCGTAGCTCAACGTCTTCATTGGTCCGCAAAGATCCATATGGAGCAGTTCCAAAGGCTTCTTTGTACTTACTTCGTTCTTGGATTTGAAAGACGTTCTTGTTTGCTTCCCTTTGATGCAAGCTTCACACTGTTCAACTTTCTCAGGATCAATTCGGGGAAGTCCTTTCACAAGATTTCGCTGGTGTAGCTTAAGGATTGTGCTTGGTCCAGTATGGCCAAGTCGGCGATGCCATAGATCAGCGTCCTCCTTTGAAGCAGATAGACATAACTCTGATTTAGGCTTGAACTGCTGGTTAAAGATGTAGACATTGTTCTGGCGTACTCCTTTGAGAACGACTTTGTTTGATTTCTTGTTGATGACGAGGCACTCCTTTGAGTCGAAAGTGACTAGATTTTCACCTTGATCACACATCTGGGAAACGCTAAGGAGATTGAAGCCAAGTCCTTCAACAAGGCTGACATTTGTTGCTTTGATGGACGGGTTGAGAATAGCAGTTCCCGTTCCTTTGATCTTTCCCTTGCCCTTGTTGCCAAACGAGACAGTTCCTCCCGTGGCACTACTTTGGATAGAAGTGAGATGGATCTGGCTTCCTGTCATATGATTTGAGGCGCCACTATCAATGATCCATGGGCGTCCCCTCACTTCCACCTGCCATAAGAACGTTAGTGTTTGGCGACCCAGGCAAGGTGTTCCTTACCTGGTTCCTTACAATAATAGAACTCTGGTTCTGGCATGTAGTCATAAATATTCACATCATTTGAAATAGCATGCTTGCGGAAAGAGTTCATAGAGCGTCTAGAACGCCTAGGATTAGCCTTAGGAACAGACTTAGCATTTTCGTTGTTAGTCCTAGCAGCTTTTCCATTTTCAACATCTTCTTTGAGTTTTAAGGAATCATATTTGAAGTGATCCCCTTGTCCACAGTACCAACACGTCCTATAGTAAGTACCAAGGTAGTACTTCCTATTGGGACGCTGAATCTTGTTTTCTTTCATCTTTTGAGGATCACAAACTTTTGAACCGTCCCCTTTAGCAATCTTCTTGTAAATTTTATGACTGGTGGAGTTAGTGTAGTAGTCTTCCTTTCCTAATTCTCCACTCTCTAGAACTCTAATTCTTTCAAGAAGATTTTTGGTTTTCTCCCGTTCAAGTTCAAGTTCAGAAATTTTACTTGCCTCAAAATCACTAGGAAGGAAGTTCTTAGTGTCGGATTCATAACCTAGACCTCTCTTAGCTGGGACGAAGACCATAGGTCTCACTTCTTCAACTATGGGACTCTTACCCATCACTTTAACTTCTTCCCTAAGCTTAGCGTTCTCAAGTTTGAGACACATGATTTCAGTTTTTAGGGACTTAGTTTCTTCACAAGAGGACTCTAGTTGAATAGTCATGGAACTACAGTTTTCACATTCAACCACTATATTTTCATTTTCAAGTTCAAGTTCATCCATTCTATGTTGCATGACAACACTTTCTTCCATGATTCTTCCAATAAGTTTAATGAGCTTGGATTTAGAACAATTTTCTAATGAATTCATCATAGACTCACGGGTTACCTCATTTTCAGATTTCGAAGCGTTCTGTTCAACAACTGTGTCGTCCTCCATAGCCATGAAAGCTACTTGTTCACCACCAGATGCGTCCTCAAGGGCTATGTATGCTTGTTCATCGGGTTCTTCATTATCATCATCATCAGAGGAAGAACTCCCATTGTCCCATGCAGAGGCGAACGCTCCAATGAGAGCTTTCGTCTTCATCTCTTTAGTAGACATTCCTGATGTACACTTCTTAGCAAAGTGCCCTTTCCTGTTACACTTGTAACATGTGAGTTCCTTCATTTCTGCCTCAGAGTACTTGCGGCTTTCCTTCTTGGGCATCTTGTGTTTATTGACATGTTTGTTCCTTTTGCCAAAAACACGGAGAACTTTGTTAAAGAGAGCAACTTCTTCTTCTGCATCCAGCTGTTCTTTAGACTTGCTTTCTCTTTCCTTTAAGGCTTGAACGCGCATCTTCTCGCGGTTCTCAGCTTTGTTGGCTTCCACCATCACAGCGATTTCCTGTTGACGCCGAAGGTACTCAGCGTACTCTGGTGTTGTGGACGCCAAAGCAAGATCAGTTTGAGGATTCTGTCCAAGCTGAGCCATATCAGAAATTCTTCTTTCCTCGTACTGCCTGAGCTTCCCATAGATTTCTTCCATATCTAGAGTTTTGTTGGCTGTATTTTCTTTGAACGTTGTCCTGTCAAAGTTCCAGACTCCGGTCAAACCATCAATGACCACTTGAACTCTATTCGTCATGGAGATTTCTGTTTCTGGGATGCCCAAGTTCCTCATCTTGGTGACAAGGGCCTCAAAGCGATATGAGTAGTCGTTCACCGACTCATTTGGCAGCATACTAAAAGCATAGAACTCCTTCTTGATTTTCAGCTGGACGTCCTCCTTCATTTCAGCTGTTCCTACATGAAACTTCTCCAGGGCGTCCCACTGCTGTTTAGCCGTTGGCAAGTTACCAACTCGAGTGGCGTCCCTTTCACATAGGGATGCTTGAAGGAAACACATGGCTTTTGCGTTGGTTTCCATCAATTTGAACTCGTCAGGACCCCACTCGTCCTCCTTATCAGCTTTGTCAGCGGGCACCTTTAGATCTCCTGTCATAATGACCTTCCAGCATTGATAATTTTGACCTCTGCAGAAATTCGCGAACCTTGTCTTCCAGCGATTGAAGTTGCCATCCGTCAGGCGCGGAGGCTTCACAAAAGAGATTCCAATCGGTTCCATGTCCATCTTTACCTGCAACTCAGTAAGAATCTAGAGTGCCTGCTCTGATACCAATTGTTGGATCGTCAGTACTGAGGGACGTCCTTTACTTTGGTAAAGGCGTCCTTAGGTTAGGCGTCCCGACGAGGAGTAAGGGCGTCCTTGAGTAATGTAGCGGAAATTAAGTACTAAACAGGTAAGTAATGAACACAGTGAATTATAGAGGAACCACTCAAGACCAAGTAGTCCTTGAGTGTAAACCTCTACCTCCTTGGAGGATTTTTGAATAGTTCTTTCCTTTATATTGAACGTCCTTACAGTTGTACTGGCGAGTCTTTACAGTTCTCTAGCACTTAGCTTTTCCCTAAGTCCACTAGTAAAGGACTCCTCTAAGCCTACAACTTAAGCGAGTTCAATCTATCAAAGGACTCTATTCCTACATTCTGCAGTACTTCGCAGAACTCTCTTTCTCTCTTTTTGGATTTTCTCTTACAAACTGTTTTTGTGATTTGGATACAAGTCTCACTCGATCTAACACAAGTTCTAGTACTGTTCTTGAGTTCTTGAGTTAGTTCTTCGTGTTCTTGAGTGAGTCGCTTTCTCTCTGATTCTCTCTGAATATTCCTGAAAGCGTTGGTGTCACAATAAATGCCTTGGGGCTATTTATAGGACTTGGGGAAGGGCGTCATTTCGCTGGGACGATCATGCCCTTCGTGGACGTGGCTACAGGATCTTCCTCCACGTAGTAGGGCGGTGACGAGGAAGCTTCCTGTATCCAACTGTGTATGATGAACTCCGCTACAGGATCGGCCGCCACGTGTTGATGGATGATCAAACATTGTCGAGTGATGTCATACTGTCGGCTAGTGAGTAAGGACTCCTTTCTTGCGTTCCTACTTGCTTGGGACTCCGTCCTTGCTCAAGTAGTCTCTAGCTGGTCCTTACTTCCTGTTAGCTAGCGTCCCTGAGCTTATGGGACGCCCATACACACTTGTTGTCCTTTTGATCACTGGCGTTCCTGAACACTTGGACAACTTTATTAGAATCAAAGTGAGTTTGTCATATCAAAACTAAGGGACGGTTGTGTGGAACACTAACAAGTACGCAAGCGTTCTTGATAGCGTCCCAACAATGGAGGAAGCCCCCTGGAGAGGACCGTGGTTGAACCAAACTCGGGCCCGACGTGTCCTGAAGTCGGCCCGACGTGCCCAGAAACTCTCTACCCTGGGACCGATGTCCCTGAAGTCGGTCCCGAGGTGCCTCCAACGTCGGTCCAGGGTGGAATTGTTGAGAAAGATCGATCCAAGGAGGTTGATCCAAGCAAGAAGCAAAGTGGCACTACTCTTCCATATCCTATGAAGAAGTCCAAGGAGATTGTTGAGGGCAAGTTCAAGCGGTTCTTGAAGCTTTTGCAAGGCTTGAACATCACCATCCCTTTTACCGATGCTCTAAGTGAGATGCCATCCTATGCAAAGTTCTTGAAGGAAATCTTGAGCAAGAAGAGGTCAATTGTGGAGATGCAAGATGAAGTGAAGATCTTAGAGCTACCTCAAAAGCTTGGTGATCCCGGAAGATTTGCCATCACCGTAGGGATTGGATCCCAAAACTTCAAAGCTCTTTGTGATTTGGGAGCAAGTATTTCGGTTATGCCCATGAGCATATGGAGAAGGGCTAACCTCGGAGATATGGAGCCGGTTGATATGAGTCTTACCATGGCCGATGGTTCATCAACAAAGGCCACCGGAATTCTTGATGACGTTCCGGTTAGAGTGGGAAGATATTTTGTACCCGATGATTTCGTGATCTTAGACATAAAAGAGGATCCGATGGTGCCCATTATTCTCGGAAGGCCGTTTCTAGCTACGGCGGGTGCCAAGTTTGATGTGAGGAATGGGAAAGTCACTTTCGAGATTGGCGAGGAGAAAGTGGAGTTTCACTTCAACAAGGCCCTTAATGAACCGGATGCATTGGCGATTTTGAAACTAGAGGAAAATGCCGAATGCAAGAGGGAGAAGTTGGAATCCACAAGAGAAGAAACACCATTGAGAGACCATGACATGGTCGATGTTCAAATCCATGATGAGACTAGAGATGGAGATAGCCCACCAAATCATGAAGAGTATCCTAATCTATATCCTTTTGATGTGGGAGATTCTTTCATTTGCTTAGATGATTTGAAAGAGGATCTAGGAGATGATTATCGTTCTTGGATGATTTGCAAGATGAGTTGAGTTATGATGTCATTGAGTCTCCTAGAAATTCTTTAGACTTTTGTGATGTAGGTGATAAAGAGCAAGAAGAGGCGATGCAAGAGATGCCAAACTACACTTTGGAGGAGAAGGATGATGGAGAATTTGGATGCCACACTTTCATCAAACACAAATGGTGGCACTTTGGTTATGAGGATTGGGGAGAAGTACATGGCAAGGAGGATCAATTCACCGTGTTTCACCCTCCTTGAAGGGTAGAGGTTAGACGTCAAGCTAATGACGTTAAAGAAGCGCTCCTCGGGAGGCAACCCGGGTTTAGTAGATTCATTTTCGTAGTTTCTAGCTTGTTTCTTTTTGCCTTAGCTGTTGGGACGATATTAAGGACGTCAGTCGTTAATATCTAAACCAATAATAATCGTCCCTTGTTTTGATAATGACAAACTCAAATGTATTTGATAAGTTGTCCAAGTTTTGATCTCAGGTAAGTCCAGTGGACGCACATGAGCGAAAAGGACAACAAGTGAACAGCAGTCCCTATGCTGTAGGGACGCATGTTACCAGAACTTCCAAAGCTAAACGTAATTGGCGGAGTCCCTGCGCAAGATAGGACGGAGTCCTCATCAAGAAGGGACGCGCGCCAAAATACGGACGAAGTTCAAATTCAAATCAAGGCCGCCCCAACATGATTACATCATCGTCCGGCCTTAGTCCTCAAAAGGAAGCTTCCTTTGTCTGGGCACGTGTAGACAATGCCAAAGACGTCGCTTTCCCAGCAATGGTCCCCTACCCACGCGGAGGCTTCCCAAGCGTCAACAGAGTTGACCTCCTCAAGACGCTCATCGCACCGTTGATCAAAGATCGAGGATCCTGCCAAGTCTCAGAGGACGCTAGAGGACAAGAATCACTTCCGCTATAAATACTCTCCAAGGAGTATGCATAGCGGTATGTGTGTGCAAGAGTGGACTTTGAAGACTTTATCTCAAGCTCTCCCGAAGCATTCAAGAACACGAACGAAGATCAAGAAGATCAAGTGAGCTTGAAGCAAGAGAAAGAAAGTCCAACCACATCAAATCCAAAACAAACCACAAATCAATTAGAGTTGTAGTTTGTCTCTCACAACGAACCGTGAGAGACGTGAGTGATAGCTTCCTTATAGCTAAGAGTGTTAGGTTACTTGTTAGGTTGAAAGGAGTGTTACTAGTGAGGCTAAGGACGGACGCTTAGCTCAGAGAAGTGTAACGACTCGCCTAAGTTGTAAGGACTCGCTCTTAATAAGATAAGGGACGGCTATTGAAAATCCTCCAACGGAGGTAGAGGTTTGCCCATAAGACTAGTTGGTCTTAGTGGGGTTCCTCTATAAATACTCGTGTCCACTTATCTTGTATTCTGTTAAGTCTATTTTCCGCTGCACTAAAGGACGCCCTTAACCCAGTTAAGGACGCCCTCATTAACTGACTTACGATCCATCAATTGGTATCAGAGCAGGCGCTCTAGATTTTTGTTGAGTTGCAGGTACAAGATGGACATGGAACCTATTGGAATCTCTTTTGTAAAGCCTCCTCGTCTGACGGACGGCAACTTCAACCGCTGGAAGATCCGCTTCGAGAACTTTTGCAGAAGTCAGAATTATCAATGCTGGAGAGTGATCATGAAGGGTGACCTTACCATCCCTGATGACAAGAAAGACAAAGAGGACGAGTGGGGTCCTGACGAATTCAAGCTTTTGGAAACAAACGCTAAGGCTATATGCTTCCTTCAAGCGTCCCTCTGCGAAAGGGACGCCACCCGAGTTAGCAATTTGGCAACAGCCAAACTACAATGGGAAGCTCTTGAGAAGTACCATGTGGGTACGGCAGAGATGAAGGAAGACGTCAAGCTTGAAATCAAACGAGAAATCTATGCCTTCAGAATGCTTCCTAACGAATCTGTCAAGGACTACTCATACCGCTTTGAAGCTCTTGTGACCAAGATGCGAAATTTAGGCATCCCAGAAGCTGAAGTCTCAATGAGAAACAGAGTCGGAGTAGTCATTGATGGGCTTACAGGAAAATGGAATTTTGATAGGACTACGTTCAAGGAGAACACAGCCAACAAAACCCTGGATATGGAAGAGATCTATGGGAAGCTGAGAGGCTATGAAGCGAGAAGGGAAGCTGATATGGCTGAATTGGCTAGAAACCCCCAGACAGATCTTGCTTTGATGACGTCAACTCCAGAGTACGCTGAGGATCTGCGCCACCAAAGAGATATTGCCCTAATGGTGGAAGCAAATAAAAATGAGAATCGTGAAAGGATGCGTGCTCAAGCTTTGAAAGAAAAGGAAAGCAAGACTAAGGAACAGCTGGAAGAAGAGGAAGAGATTGCCCTTCTACACAAAGTTGCTCGCTTATGGGGTAAAAAGGCCAGAGATTCCAAGAAACACAAGATGCCTTACAAAAAGGAGAGTCCCAAGTATACAGAGGCAGAGATGAAGGAACTTACTTGCTACAAATGTAACAAGAAAGGACACTTTGCTAAAAGGTGTACTACGGGACTAAACTCAAAAGAAATGAAGATGAAAGCTCTCTTGGGAGCGTGCGAAGCCGCATGGGATAATGTGAGTTCTGATGATGAAGAACCAGAAGGACCAGAAGGACCAGTGGCGTACATAGCCGTAGAGGACGCCTCAGATGATGAGCAAGTGGCGTACATGGCTGTGGAGGACGCCCCAGTCCTTGAAGAGGACGCTTCTGAAAAGGAACAAGAGGTAACTCGTGAATCCATGATGAACTCCTTAGAGAATTGTTCCAAAACCAAACTTATTAAGCTCATTAAAAGAATCATGGAAGAAAGCGTTGTTATGCAACATAGAATGGATGAACTTGAACTTGAAAGTGAAAATAGGCTAGTTGAATGTGAGAACTGTGCTACAGTTTCGTTACAACTAGAGTCCTCGTATGTCGAAGTTAAATCCCTGAAAACTGAAGTGATGTGCCTTAAGCTAGAGAACGCTAAGCTTAGGGAAGAGGTGAAAGTGTTAGGGAAGAGCCCGGTAACTGAGGTAGTTCAACCAATGGTGTTTGTCCCAGCCAAAAGAGGACTAGGATACGAGTCTGACACTAGGAACTCTCTCCCTAGTGACTTTGAGGCTAGCAAAACCTCAGAACTTGAATTAGAAAGGGAAAAGACCAAGAACCTTCTTGAAAGAATTCGAGTCCTAGAGAGTGGAGAGAAAGGTCAAAGGGACTATTACACTAACTCCACTAGTCATAGGATCTATAAGAAGATTGCTAAGGGGGAAGGTTCAAAAGTTTGTGACCCTCAAAAGATGAAAAAGAACAAAATCCAACGTCCCAACAAGAAGTACTACCTTGGTACTTACTATTGTAACATACCCCTCCCATCGGGAACTGGGCTGTCAGGTCCGCAGCCCAATACACTCCAACCCATCACCTATATAGGCCCACGGCCCCTCAGGTAGGTTGTTGCCAAGGGTCCTCGAACCCCTGACCTTTGGCATATCACCCCAAATGGGAGAGACATGTCAACCAAGTGCGCTTTGTAATAACCCTCTTTTTCATAGAGGGTACTATTGTAATTTTCCCTTATTGACCACCATGAATAAAAGTATTGGCATTATTTATTAAATGAAAATTTAATAAGAACCGATAATGCCATGATAATACTTTTAAACTCTTATCAATAGGTCATGTACCTATTAACCTATGCTAAAGAAAGTGTTCAAAGTTTTAAGATAAAGCTATATGAAACATCATTGAGAAGATAAAACTAGGAAGCTATATTAAATTAAAATGAGTATATTAAGATAATAAAATGGGAGGTAATCTTTTATACTCATACAATAATATTGTTTCAAAATAATATTATATTAAAAAGAAAGAAAGAACTTTTATTTAAAGGGAAATAATAGGAAGAAAACAATAAATGAAATTTATAAACACACTTACATGCATATGTAAGGAAAAGAAAATTAATATCTAGAATAAGAAATTGTTTTCGGATAAATTATAATGGAAAAGGGTATTTTTATCACAATTTAAAAACCTTGGGCCAATTCTGTAATTAACCCTAAAAGGTGGCTTGACAGCCGATCTTCTTCCTATTTCTTTCTTTCCTTCATCAAACCACCTTCCTTCTTCATGAAAGACCCGATTTGTTTTCAAAGGAATCATTCCCAAATCGTGGCCTAACATCTATGGAAAGCATACAACTCGAATCCTTGAATCTCAATCCACCCAATCCTTATAAATCGAACCCCAAATCCCGTCACAATCACACACAAATTCAGTCAAAACCCCGGAACCCTAGTTGTGTAACTTCACCGCTTCGGAGTTTAATTTCTCCTAAACCACTCAACGAAACTCAAAACCGAAACCAGATCTAGAATCCTCCTTTCAATCTCTTCAAAATCCCAAAATTTCATCCCTTAATGTGTTCGTTTCATCCCTCAAAAATCCGATCGAAAACACGCACCTGCTCAGCCAAAAACAGAGCGTATCTGTGTTGACGAAGCAAGTTTACAGCCACGGTACGCCGCCGTCGGACCACCAAAACCACCACCACTGCCGACAGCAAGTAGGCCAGCACTTCCTCTTCCAACTGTCGCCAACTCCGCGTCGAACCACCGCTGGACCACTGAGAACGAGCCGCCCAAAAACGTCTCGTCATCACTGTAAAATCCCTGCTCCAATTCAAATTCTTTTAAAAATCCGAAAATTCAATTGTTTCATGAAATCGATTTGAATTAGTTGTAGTTGCTTATAAATCATACAAATATTTATATGATTACATAATGAAGTTTTCTAATAATTGTAAAAATTTCAGAATTTATGAAGTTGTTTTTGCCAATTAATAAATTCGATTAAGTAAACACCCTGATTTTCGAAATAAATTCGTATTATATTTTAAATTAATTATATAAATTCCTATAAACTATATATGTTCTGTAAATATGATTTATGAACTATATACAGTATTTTGGAATATTTTATTCGACTTTTGATGCCTAAAGAAAACAAATATCACACTATAGAATATTAAAGAAAAGAATACAATTTTTAATTAAATAAAATAATTACGAAATTCAAAACTAACAGATTTAAGTATTTCTAAGTAGCTTAGATGTTTTTATTATTTACGTAATTTTTTATGTATATTATAGCCTATTTTATCGTAATTTAACTAGTAGATTGTAATTAGCCAAAAAGAATGTATTTTTACTTTATGAACATAAAAATAAAATTATTGTTTCTTGATCCTTTAATTTTTACCATGACTAAGTGTTGGTAAATTTAAAAGAATAGATTTTCAAAAGTGTTTTGCTAAGACATATGTAATATTTAAGAAATTAAAATCAAGAATGAAATAATGATTAAGATATATATTAAGAACATGAGTATGTATAATAAATAAAATATTTATATACATATAAGATCTTTAGCATATATCTTGAATCCAACCTTTTCCTAGATAACGAAAAACCAAAATAAATTCTTATAATTTATTTTGTCGTTGTTAATGAAACAGGAAACGAACCCTGTTCGTAAGGATTCACCTCGTTGACAAATTTCTCTTTTGCCTTCGAATCAAGGCAAGTGGACGGTTCTCGCTTGCATAACTGTTTTAAATATTGTTGGGAACTTTGTGTGCTAATAAATGAACTAGGATTTATTGTTATAGCATTAATGACCTCATCATATATGTAGGATGTATATATTGCTAGACTGCGCTAGAACTTGGACTTAGGTCTCGATGTTGTGGCCTTATGTGTTTCGTCTCCATTGAGACTTGATGTGGACTTAGCGTAGTATTAGGGGTGTGGGTTAGACCCTGGACGCCTCTTTAAAATATTTGCATTAGGATGGACCTATACCCTAGTGCCTGGTCATGACCGTGCCGCCTCATCCGAATATGAGGGGTGATCGCACCTAGCTAGTGCCTTTATTGAATTCTTGAGATCTCCTTCGTTTTGTTTCGACCATTGTCGAATCCGTTATTTTAAAAGCTATCAACCTGAATGTACCGTTTTGAAAGTAAGTAAGATAAGTGCCTATGCACATAATTAATGAACCAGGGCGGTTAGTACAACTTGGAAAACCGTTCTTACTCCCGATTGACCAAGTCTGCTTTCCAATCTGAATTCGTACAATTATTGTGCGGTGAGGTTGGTCGTAGACCCAATCACTCGACGGAGGTTTTTCAAAAACTTGTGTGAATAATAAGTTCCCAACAAATCGCATACTTCTCTTAAGGAACCACCTCGTGTGGCGTCCTATCTTCCTTCCTCAGCATATTTCCTTTCTTACCTTCGATGGGGATACTTCATTATTAGATTATTGACCGGCTTTCATTCGGGTTTCAATACTAATAGTGGAGTCTAACCATAAGAACCGTTTTTCTAAAACCCATTTGCTTAGTCTGTCACAAGACTAACCGTCCGTTTTCTTTCCTCGCATGGTCGGCTGGTGTCAACCGTATTTACGTCACGGCACATCAGGATTCGAGCCGTTGGAGTCTCAAGAGGAGTGAGTTGAAGACTTGGAGCATTTCTTTCAAGGTTATTTTCATTTGGATTTAGTTGAGAATAAATGTGATACTTTTATTCTAAGGATCGTTTGTTATCGATTACTTCCGCACTTTCGTTTTAATTATGCACATTTACTGTTTTGGATTGTAAGACAATATAAGTTTTGAGATCTATTTATGAATTTTGGATATTATTCTTTTTATTGTTATGTACTGTATAAGCCTTGGGTGACTTTGGGTGTGAATTCCAAGGTCACTGGCGTGTAGCATTCCCGAGATAATTTTGGGGTGTTACAACTATAGGACGTGTTGGTACTGTGGAAAAGGAGATCACTTCAAATATGATTGCCTGAAACTGAAGAACGACATTGAAAGTGGCAAAGCTGCTAGGAATAACATTGAAAATGATAAGTCCGTCCCTAAGGCTAACCCTAGACGTCCTAGACGATCTAAGAGTTCTTTCAGAAAGCATGCTATTTCAAATGATGTGAATATAAGTGACTACATGCCAGAACCAGAGTTCTATTTCTGTAACGAACCAGGTAAGGAACACCTTGCCTGGGTCGCCATACACTAACCTTGTTTTGGCAGGTGGAAGTGAGGGGACGCCCATGGATCATTGATAGTGGCGCCTCAAACCATATGACAGGAAGCCAGATCCATCTCACTTCTATCCAAAGTAGCGCCACGGGAGGAACTGTCTCGTTTGGCAACAAGGGAAAAGGAAAGATCAAAGGGACGGGAACTGCTATTCTCAATCCGTCTATCAAAGCGACAAATGTTAGCCTTGTTGAAGGACTTGGCTTCAACCTCCTAAGCGTCTCTCAAATGTGTGATCAAGGTGAAAACTTAGTCACATTTGACTCAAAGGAGTGCCTCGTCATCAACAAGAAATCCAACAAAGTCGTCCTCAAAGGAGTCCGAAAGAACAATGTCTACATCTTCAATCAGGAGTTCAAGCCAAAATCTGAGTTGTGCTTATCTGTGTCAAAGGAGGACGCTGACCTCTGGCATCGCCGACTTGGCCATGCTGGACCAAGCACAATCCTCAAGCTTCATCAAAGAAATCTTGTGAAAGGTCTTCCCCAAATTGATCCTGAGAAAATTGAACAGTGTGAAGCATGTATCAAAGGGAAGCAGACAAGAACGTCCTTTAAGTCAAAGAACGATGTCAGCACAAAGAAACCTTTGGAACTTCTCCATATGGATCTTTGTGGACCAATGAAGACGTTAAGCTATGGTGGAAAGAGGTATATCTATGTCCTTGTAGATGACTTTTCTCGATTCACTTGGGTTCTTTTCTTAGCTTCAAAAACAGATTGCTTCAACGCATTCAAAGTCTTCATCAAACAAGTGGAAGTTGCGCTTGAGACGCCTCTCAAATCCATAAGATCAGACCATGGGACGGAGTTTCAAAACTCAGAGTTCGTGGCCTACTGTGATCAACATGGAGTCTCTCACAACTTCTCAGCTCCAAGGACTCCTCAACAAAATGGAGTGGTGGAAAGAAAGAATAGGACGCTGGAGGATATGGTAAGGACTATGCTCTTAGCCAATAGCGTCCCCAAGTACTTCTGGGCTGAAGCTATTGCTACAACGTGCTACATTATCAATCGAGCCATGATCCGTCCTTTGCTGAAGAAGACGTCCTATGAATTGCTGAATGGAAGAAAGCCTCGCATCGACTATCTCAGAGTCTTTGGATGCAAGTGCTTTGTTCACAACAATGATAAAGAAAGACTTGGAAAGTTTGACGCAAGAAGTGACGAAGCCATATTCCTTGGATACTCCCTCACCAGTAAAGCGTATAGAGTTTTCAATAAACGAACTCTAAAGCTTGAGGAGAGCATTCATGTTGTGTTCAAAGAAAGTTCTTCTCACAAAGATAAACCAAGTAAGAAAGAACGCTCATCTCCTCTGCAGCAGGATGACTCCGATGATGAAGTTGATTTCGGGTCCTCTGGAAAATACTATGTTCCTAAGGACGCTACTCAAAATCCTGAAGAAGTCTCAGTAGAAGTTCCCAGTGTTGTTCAGGAAGTTCCATCTCAAAGTGAATCTCCAGCTCAACATGAGGTCGCTGAATCAAGCCTACAAGGAGAACAGCGTCAAGAAGAGGACGCTCAACCTGAGGGGGAACTCTATGAAACTCTCAATGAAGACGACGGGTTTGACTCAGATGAATCTGATTGGACGGACCCTAGATGTACTCCTATAAGGGACGATACTCATAAGGGATCCCATCTTTCGAGACTTCATTCAACGGATCAAATCATCTCAGATATGTCAAAAGGAGTTCAAACAAGATCAGCCGTGAATCAGTCCCTTAATGCTAACATAGCGTTCTGTGCCTTCAACGCCTTTGTGTCCTTGGTTGAACCTAAGAACATAAAGGAAGCACTCCAGGACGCTGATTGGATTCAGGCCAGGCAAGAGGAACTTAATCAATTCGAAAGAAATAAGGTTTGGACCCTCGTCCCTCGTCCGAGAAACAAAAACATAATAGGGACGAGATGGGTCTACAGGAACAAGCTTGATGAGAATGGTCGCGTGTCAAGAAACAAAGCAAGGCTTGTGGCTCAAGGCTATAGGCAAGAGGAAGGGATTGATTATGATGAAACCTTCGCTCCTGTCGCCAGGATTGAAGCCATTCGCCTCCTCATCGCCTTTGCCGCTCACAAAGGGTTCAAGCTTTTTCAAATGGACGTCAAGACAGCCTTTCTCAACGGCAAGCTCAAAGAAGAAGTGTACGTCGCTCAACCTCCAGGATTTGAGGACGCTGATCACCCAGATCATGTGTACTTCTTGGACAATGCACTCTATGGACTCAAGCAAGCCCCTCGTGCATGGTACGATAGGTTTGCGTCCTTCCTCTTGTCCAACGGGTGCACACGAGGTAACATTGATAAAACCCTGTTCTTAAAGAAAGTTCTTAAAGATGTCTTAATTGTCCAAGTCTATGTCGATGACATAGTCTTTGGAAGCACTAACATGAAATTTGTAGAGGAATTCAAGAACTTGATGAGTAGTGAGTTTGAGATGTCCCTCATAGGAGAACTCAACTTCTTCTTGGGACTCCAAATCACTCAGCTCAAAGATGGGACGCGGATTCATCAACAAAAGTACATCCGTGAAATGCTTGAGAAGTATGGGATGAACTCTTCAAAACCCATTGATATTCCCATCTCCCCAAACACTCGCCTCTATGCTGATGAAGAAGGCAAGAGTGTAGATCAAAAGCTCTACAGAGGAATGATAGGGTCCTTGCTATATCTTACGGCAAGTCGTCCCGACATCATGTTCGTTGTATGCTTGTGCGCTCGATTCCAAGCAAATCCAAAGGAGTCCCATATGCAAGAGGTCAAAAGAATCTTCAGATATCTCAAGGGACGGGATGACCTATGTCTATGGTATCCCAGAAGGACGTCCCTAAACCTGGTAGCTTACTCTGACGCAGATTACGTTGGCCATGTGGTGGATAGGAAGAGCACCTCAGGAATGGCACAATTCCTTGGCTCATGCGTTGTATCTTGGGGATCCAAAAAGCAAACTCCGTGGCACTATCAACCGCGGAAGCTGAGTATGTTGCTGCTGCTTCGTGCTGCTCACAAGTCCTATGGATCAAGTACCAACTTGAAGATTATGGTACGTCCCTCAACACAGTCCCTATCTTGTGTGACAACACCAGTGCTATAAGTATTGCCAAAAATCCCGTTCATCATTCTAGGACGAAGCATATTCACATAAGGCATCACTTTCTTCGTGATAATGTTGAACTTGGATTAATTAGAGTGGATCATGTTAGGACTGAGGACCAAGTGGCCGATATTTTCACAAAAGCACTTGATAGACGTCCCTACGAGCACCTCCGGTTGCTCTTGGGGATGATAACTTTTAAATGATCAAGTCCCGTTCTATTATTCCCTCCATGATTGGCTATGTCTTGTTGAGAACTTGTTTTAAGGTGTGTCATGCATTAAAGTCATCTTTAAAGGACGCTAGTCTAAGATATGTGTATTCGCTTGTGTCCTTGAATGGTATTCATTTCCCTTTTCATCTCAAGAGTATCCCTGATCACCCTACCCTCATCATAAGCCGAAATGATGGGAACTCTAAGCTTACCCAAGCCGAGAATCTTGCAAACGCGTCCTATGAGCACTCCTTGTTTCACCTTTACGGGACGTACTTGCTTGATTTTCAAAAATGGTTCTAAGTGATCAAAGGGACGCGTGCTAAGAGCTGAGAGTTGTCTGTACAGAGTTCTAATTACAGAGGTTGAGGTCAGTGAATGGGACGCCGTGGTTCAGTTCTGTGTTGTGTAGTGTTGTGTGTTGAAAGGACGTCAGGTCAGAGTCCTTTGCAGTTGTGAGAAGTTTGAATGGTTGAAATTGGGAAGGTAAACCGTTTTAATGAATCGTCAGCGAAAATCTCGGGATATGCGCAAACAGTGCTCAATAGCTGTATTCCTTAGCAAAGAAGAAAGCCACGTGTGGGAAGGCGGGTGGAGGAAGCTGTGTGTAAAGACCCTGTTACCCCTGACCGTCCAACTTCGTCTTCTTCCTATATATACCCACCTGTGAACTCCGAAAACCTTTCTTCGCTCATCTGCTGTTTGCACACTTTTAGAAATCTCAAAGATCTTCCAAATCTTCAACCGAATCCCGAAATCTCTCTCCAAACCCTAATCCTCCCCTATTTAAACCATCTCAAAAATGGCCAACACAAGAGCCTCAAAGAATCCCTCACCCTCGTCGGCAGCGAAAAACACTAGCTCTTCGAGATCTCCTCCGGTGAAAGGCCGGTCATTAATGGAGTCGAGAGGCAGACCTTCCGGCCGACAAGAACCCCCTCGCCACCATTCCTCCTCTCAAAGCACCCAGCGCCGCCACTCCAACACCCCTCCTCAACCCCTTCGCTCCCAACCTCCTCAACAAAAACAACCATCCCGCTCTCAATCTAAAACCCAGCCGAAGAGGTTCTCATTTCTGGAGAAGCCCTTCAAACCCGAGCCTGAGCCAGAAAATATCACCAAAGCCTCTGTTTACAGTGGCTCAATTGGCCGGCTCCCCTCTCAACCCAAACGCCGTCCTCCCCTTGACCCTCTCATTGAGGACTGGCTTGAAAAGGAGCCTAGGACGCTCGCCAACATTTGTCTTAGGGCGTCCACTCACGAACATCCTCCTAAAATCCAACGCCTCCTCCACTACTTCATGATCACATATGTCAAGCCCCGCCTTCAAGAAACCAATCACACCAACCCACCGTTCATGGGGCCAGGAATCATTTCTGACTCATTTGGTGGAACCGTGGACGAGCTCGCCAAACTACTTCCTGATATAATGGAGTTTGTTGTGGCTCCTACGGGCTCCGTCCCTTCTCAAAAAAGGAAAAGGCCTTCCTCTCCCCCTCCGTCCAAATCGCTCCAAATTAAAGGCCCTTCCTCCTCCCCACCAAAGCCAATCCCTTCCTCCCCTCCTCCTGCCCCAAAACGACGCCTCAAGACCTCTGCTCAGCTTGAGGGCGTCACGGATGAAGAAATGGCCGCCATTCGCCTCTCCGAAATTCAACTGGCAAAAGAGGAGAAGGCACGCCAAGAGCAAGAGCAAGCAGAGAAAGCAGCCGTTGAGAAGGCGATCCAAGCGAGTATGCAGGACCTTCGTCAACTCCCTCCTCCTCCTCCAAGGGTAGAGGACGCTCCTCAAGTCCAGGCCAAGGACGCTCCACAAGTCCAGGTCCAGGCCAAGGATGCTACCCCTGCTACTATGCCGCCTCCTCCCTCTGCTCCGCTCAAGGTGAAACCGATCTCAGTGGTTCCGCCCAGCTCCTCCTCTGCTCCTCCCCCAAAAGCTAAGCTCCGCACTCCCTCTCCCTCTCCCCCTAGAGCTTCACCTCCTCCTCCTCCTCCGCCTGCTCCGGCCGTCGAAGAAGCTGCTCAAGTTCAAGGGACGTCTCCTCCATCCGTTCCCACAGAGTCCTTGGCAAGGACTCCAGCGGTGGACGCGCCTCCCACAGAACAGGCGTCCACAGCTGAGGACACTGCAATGGTTGAGTTCCAAGAACAACGGAACGAAGCCTCCGATGACGAGGACGCCCCTCCCCAGGATGAGGAACCTGAGGAAGAGGAGGGAGATGGAGATGAAGAAGATGCTGGTGATGAAGTGATCGTGAGCAATGGCTCCAAGCAGAAACGCTTCAAGAAAATCCTATCGCCGCTCCTCTTCACCGCCGAGTTTCTGGCAGAGAACCAGCGCCAAGAGTTCTTGGATCTTCTTGAGTTCCAGGGTTGGACGCACTTGGGCGCTGAGGCCGCTGATGTTGACCCTGATGAGGTTCTCCGTTTCTACTCAAAGTTCGAAATCACAGAAGTAAACGGGAAGCCTCAGGGGACTTTTGAAATCGATGGGGACGAGTACTCAGTTGCTGAGGGCACCGTCCGCAAAATGCTAGGCCTGCGTCCTTCTCCGCAAGATGCTCTGCACGATCTGCCGTGCAAGAACTTTGGCCGTTTCTCCCAAGATGAAATCCTCAACAGAATATTCAATGGGAGACAGCCAACTGCTAAGGACAGAGTTGCTCATTGCCTCACCAAGACGGGCGTCCTTGCGCATCACTTCATTGTGCGCATGGTCGTCCCCCGCCAAGAGAAGAAGTCCATTGTTCAGATCACTGATAGTATTCTCTTGGACGCTTTCTTGGAACGCAAGCCGATAAACTTGCCCCGAGTAATCTTGGAACACATGGGCAAGTGCACAGGAGGCAGGCACTCTCTTCCTTTCCCCGGCTTGGTCAAGCAAATTCTGAAGCAGCAGGGACTCTATGCTCCTAAACAAGAGCGTTCCTTTGGCATTCATTGGGACGTCAGGCAAATTACACTCCCTCCAGTTGGGAAACTCAGGTGTGATGAGCCCCTTCCGTCCGTTAAGCGCCAACTGGAAAAGGAACGGAAAGAGGCTGAAAGGAAAGCCAAAGCTGAGAGGAGAGCTCAAGCTGCTGCTGCTGAACCTGGAGAAGGAGATCACGAAGCTGAAAATGTCCAAGTAGTTGGGATGCCAGCTGAGGACGCTGCTGATGACGAGGACGAGCTCGATGGTATGAGCGTCCCTGATGAGGCTGAGAGGCACTCTACGAAGTATCTGATGGGCATGATGATCGAGAACCAGTGCATAATGATTGATCTAATTCAGCAGGTTCACGACACACTTCACGTCCACACAGACCTTCTTGAGCGCAACAACGAGCTCCTTGCCCAGAACAACCATCTTCAGGAGCAACACCTCAAAGCCCTTGGCAAGCGTCCCAGAAAATGATCACCTCCCCCTTCTCTAACCCTGAAACAATTTATCATTTCTTGAGTTTTTGTTAAGACAATGGGACGCTGTCCCCGTTTTGAACACTTGTTGTGAATGTCTGTAATGAACGTTCTCGTTTCTCATTCTGAATGCCATTCACTACATTTGTGCTTCATTTTGTCTAAGCGTACCTTTCTTTAGTTATGACTTTGTGCTTGCATGCTTTTCGACTTGTTCTCCTTTTCGATGATGCCAAAAGGGGGAAGTATAGTTTTGCAGAGATGCGATTGTCCTTAAGTTATCATAGAAAGCATGTGTTCAGGGGGAATTTCGGCCAAGTCAAAAGGTCGTTAGTCAAGAATAAAATAGAATGCACTTAAAAGAATGTGTTGCATGCCAATCTAAGCTGAAAAGAAAATCAAAGTGTAGTTCCTCATGCTAAAAGCTTTACTTCTGTGTGCATTATTTGAAAGAGTTTGTCATCATCAAAAAGGGGGAAATTGTTGGGACGATATTAAGGACGTCAGTCGTTAATATCTAAACCAATAATAATCGTCCCTTGTTTTGATAATGACAAACTCAAATGTATTTGATAAGTTGTCCAAGTTTTGATCTCAGGTAAGTCCAGTGGACGCACATGAGCGAAAAGGACAACAAGTGAACAGCAGTCCCTATGCTGTAGGGACGCATGTTACCAGAACTTCCAAAGCTAAACGTAATTGGCGGAGTCCCTGCGTAAGATAGGACGGAGTCCTCATCAAGAAGGGACGCGCGCCAAAATACGGACGAAGTTCAAATTCAAATCAAGGCCGCCCCAACATGATTACATCATCGTCCGGCCTTAGTCCTCAGAAGGAAGCTTCCTTTGTCTGGGCACGTGTAGACAATGCCAAAGACGTCGCTTTCCCAGCAATGGTCCCCTACCCATGCGGAGGCTTCCCAAGCGTCAACAGAGTTGACCTCCTCAAGACGCTCATCGCACCGTTGATCAAAGATCGAGGATCCTGCCAAGTCTCAGAGGACGCTAGAGGACAAGAATCACTTCCGCTATAAATACTCTCCAAGGAGTATGCATAGCGGTATGTGTGTGCAAGAGTGGACTTTGAAGACTTTCTCTCAAGCTCTCCCGAAGCATTCAAGAACACGAACGAAGATCAAGAAGATCAAGTGAGCTTGAAGCAAGAGAAAGAAAGTCCAACCACATCAAATCCAAAACAAACCACAAATCAATTAGAGTTGTAGTTTGTCTCTCACAACGAACCGTGAGAGACGTGAGTGATAGCTTCCTTATAGCTAAGAGTGTTAGGTTACTTGTTAGGTTGAAAGGAGTGTTACTAGTGAGGCTAAGGACGGACGCTTAGCTCAGAGAAGTGTAACGACTCGCCTAAGTTGTAAGGACTCGCTCTTAATAAGATAAGGGACGGCTATTGAAAATCCTCCAACGGAGGTAGAGGTTTGCCCATAAGACTAGTTGGTCTTAGTGGGGTTCCTCTATAAATACTCGTGTCCACTTATCTTGTATTCTGTTAAGTCTATTTTCCGCTGCACTAAAGGACGCCCTTAACCCAGTTAAGGACGCCCTCATTAACTGACTTACGATCCATCATTAGCTTAGATTAGTCCTAATCTCTTCTCTAGCTTGTATTTTGTGGAAATGTGTGTTGTGTGAGCTTCATTAGCATGTGTGGTATTTGTGGAAATGATGCAAGAACTTGTGGATAGAAGTAACAAGTCGTGGGATTTTTAGGAAGCCAAAATCGGGTAGGACCGAGGTACCCGGTACCTCGGGCCCGAGGTGCCCGACGTCGGTCAAGTTATGCCGACCCATGTTGGACCTTGACTTTGTGGAAATTCCTACTATACCCCCTTGACCCACCTTTGTCTTCTTCCCCATTTAAGACCCTTTTCCCTTACCTAACATCATCACCCCCATAACTACTTTCCCAAAATACCCAATTCTCTCTCAAACCCCAAATCGATCCCATCTCCCCCACCATACTCGATCCTCAAAGCAACCTCACCACAAGATCTCGATCCACGCCCTAGCATACCCAAGCATTGAACCAAAAGCCAAAAATCCCACCCAAATCCCATAGATCTACATCCTTCTTCTAGATTAAGAAGAGGAAATTTGAGTTCTAAGAGTTGATTGCTAGAAGTTCTTAGTTTCTTCATATTTGGTATGTGAATCTCAATCTCTACTTGATTCTTTGTGAATTTCATGCTTTCATTGCTAGATTTGAGATATGCCATGATTGAGTGAGCTTAAACCTTGAGCATCCATGGTGATTTGCATGCATTGTGAAATTTGTGCTTAATAGTTGCTAAATCCCACTTAGAACTTCGATTGATGTTGAGAAATGGTAGATTTTGGATTTTAGGAGCATGATAGTGTGTTGTATGGGTGTTTCGAAGTAAAGAAGTCGGAAATGACTCGGTCCGAGGTGCCCAGTACCTCGGGAACGATGTTGAAAGTCGGTCCAAGACTCGGACCGAGGTCCACAACCTCGGGCCCGATGTCCTCTGTTCGTCGGTCCGACGTTTTTCGAGCTTCTCTTGTGTGAATTTAGGATTTCATGAGCTCTGATGTTGGTTATAACATGTTTACCATGATATGTCTTGAGGCTTGACCATTGATATGTGAATCTTAGTTCATGCATGATTGAATTTTGTGGATTGAGTGTGTTAAGTACAAGTATGGGATTATCTCCTTGCATGATGAGTTGTTTGTGATGGAAACTTGTGTTTTTGTTGTGGATTGTATAGATTTTATCTTGGAGTTCTTTGGTTTTGATTGTGTGTAGGTACCATGTCTACCCGAGCATCTTCTTCAAGGATGGAGAAAGCAACCAAGAAGTCCAAGAAGTCATCCAAGCGAGTCCAAAGGATGGATGATGTGCGTATTGAGGATGAGGATGATGCTAGAGAGTATGAGCATCTTATGGGTCTATCTCACCACACCCGGTGGTTAGATTGGGAGTCCATTAGAAAGATGTGCATGGAGGAGGCCCTTACTCGGTGCTATGCCAACATTGGGCTCAATTTGTTGCTAAGGTGGAACAACACTCATTATCCCGCCTTGACGTCCGAGTTCATGGCGACGTTCAAATGCACATATGAGGGACCCGAGAGTGAAGGCATGATCTCCTTCCAAATGGGCAACGAATTGCAAGAACTCTCTCTCCGGAATTTGGCTACCTACCTTGGGTTCCCATTTCCAAGAGATGAGGCCTATGTTGACAATGAGAAGGTGGATTATCTTTGGAAGTTCATAGCCGGAAGGAGTGAGATGAGGAAGGGCGCATCAACATATGAGATAGCCAACCCACTCTTCCGAGTCATGATCCGAGCCTTGGGTTGTTCTATCTTTGCAAGGCACGAATTAAGCAAGCCAATGAAGGAGGAGGCCATGATTCTCTACGAGATGTTGTTTGAGAATGAGAAGCCGATGAACCTCACATGGGAATGGGTGAAGATGGTGAGGGACTTCTAAAGTTCTTCATGGATCTACTTCGGAGGCATGATTGCCCGATTAGCTCACCGTCTTGAGGTGGACTTGTCTACCTACACACCGGCTCCTAATGGCGTGGAGTTCATGGATCTCAAGTACTTCAAGAAGGCCAACATTATTAAGGAGAAGCAAGTGACCGGCGCCACCACCTACCTAGCCCCACACTCCAACTTCAACAATGTGCACATCCCTTTGGGGCCTCGACTCTTCGACCTCACTTGTTACTACAATTGGTATCAAGTGTGGGCGGGGAATGTCAATCCTTATGGAGAGCCGGAGGGGACACTTGAGGTTAGGAGACGAGCACAACACATTCGCTTTACTTCTCCTCAAGCTTCCCCGGACACCGAAGAAGAGGAGCCCAACCAATATGAGTTCGTGAGGAGAGATGACATGGATGTGGACTTGCCTAGAGGTGAAGAAGAAGAAGAAGAAGGTGGTTACCAAAATTTGCTCACCGACCACGCACCAACACTCTTGGACCGAGGTGCTTCACAAGTCGGGCCCGACATCCATCAACGTCGGTCCGATGCATACTTGCCCGATCCGGTCCCGAGCCACTTCGAGAGGGGTGAGGGAAGTGGAGCACATCAAGCACCACCTAGCTATGGAGGATATGAGGGGTATGCCCAATGGTACGGCCCCGGAATGGTGTTCCCGAGCCAAGCCAATCGGTGGACATGAACTTCTTGGCCAACCAAATGGCACATCTCCAACTACAACAATCCACCATGCTTCAAGAGGCGCACCAAATCAACCTTCAACAACAACAACTTTTCCACCACCAAGAAGAATTCCAAGAGCGATTTGATGAGGTGAACCGCAACATGGCCTACATGAGACGTCATGTGGATGACTTGAGGGCGGCAGAGGATCAAAGGTGGACCGTCCAAGAAAGTATCAACGAGTGGATGTCCGGGAATTTCTCATCCCGTGAAGACCAATGGATGCGACCCGCCCCACCAATCCAACCGCCAAGCCAAGACCCTTTCCACGACCATGTGTATGAGCGTGAGCGGCACGCCCGGCTCCAAAGGAGACAACGCCGTGGCCACCCCCCGAACTAAGCCTCAAAATGCCATTCAAGAATAAGGAAATTGTGAGCTTTCTCTAATCTTCTCTTTACTTTTGAGTTTTGATTTCTTTTGATGAGGACATCAAAATTTTAAGTATGGGGTGGGTTAGTAGCTCATAATTCCATGTGTAGTTTCTTGTTTCTTGTTTAAGGGATGTTTCATTTTGGATAGTGGCATGATGTATGAGAATGATGATTGAATTTTATCGCATGAATGGATGAGTTTGTTTGTTTGTGTTTGAGAAAATTTTTGCAAAAATCCCTAAAAATTCGAAAAAATAGTGTGAAAATGTCAAAAAGATTTTGTTTTGGACTAGGAATTCCCATATTAGATGTCCATATGAAGGCTAATGATGATGTGAGCATGTAAATTCCTTTGCATATTTTTGGATAGTTTAGCCTCTAAATGGATGTTGTTTTTGATGTGATATGATATCTTGCATGTTTTTATTGAGCACATGAGTTCTAGGGTGAGTTTTGATGCAACTAAGCTAGAGTGACCCTTGTGAGATGATTTTTGGCCATTTTAGGGATGTTTGTTCATATTGCATATCCCTCATTTTCTTGTGTGATTAGCTCATGCATGCTTAGTAAAACTTGCTATCGAGGTGTTTATCTATTTTCCAAGACCAATATGAGATTTGTTCTATGCTTTGTCACATTGATTTGAACTTAATTTTGCTTAGTCACAAAATCTTCCATATCCTACCTTGAAGATAAACCATTGCTTGTAGCCCCGTTTTAGCCTTAGACCTTTGTTTGAAACTCCTCAAAAATATGATTCCTAGCCTATATGACTTGACCCTTATGGGATTGGACTTCAGTGAGAGGTTTTGGAAAATATTTGGAGGGTTGAGATTCTCTTTGGTGAAAAGGGTAAAGAATGGAGTATAAATCAAGTGGGTAGTGCATCTTTGTTGTGAAGAAAGATGAAAAAGTTGAAAAAAAATAGTGGATTGAAAGCAAAGTGCTTAAGTGTAGAGAAAATGGGTACCGACCAAGTTAAAGTGCACATCGGGCCCGAGTTAGTGCAAGTCGATCCTAAGTGTGGAAAAAGTGTGAAAAATCCAACAAAAAGTGTAGTGCAAAGATGAAGTGGAATGTTAAGTGAAAAGTGGGTTGAGAAAAGAAAAGAAAGAAGAAAAAATGAAAGTCTTTTGGATGAGTGTGAAATTGAAAGTGGAATGATTTGGTGAGTTTGGTGAGAGACTAGAAAGTTCAATCCCCATTGTAAGCACCACAAGACCAAAGTGATTCCCACCTTGAGAAATACCAAAAGCCCCATTACAACCCGGCCGAATGGAACCTCTTTGAGGACCTCCATTAAGCCAAGTTCATATTCTTTGTGTGCATTGTAATAGGCATCTCTAGGTGGAGGAATTGGTGATATTAGCTTCAATAGTAAAGCCTTTACTTGCATGTTTTATGAGTTTGAGTGTTCATTTCTAAGCCTAAACACATGATGAGTGATACACATTTTCATATCCCTAAAGTGAGGCTTGGTTGCATTACACTTTATTCCTTGAACACTTGATCATGTGTGATGACGTAATCTTGCTAGCATATCTATCACTTGTGCTTACTTGATTTTTCATATGAGGCTTTACTTGAAGATTGTGCTTCGGTCTTGCTTACTTCGTTATTGCTTGAGGACAAGCAAGTTTAAGTATGGGGTATTCTGATGTCTCTCGTTTTGGTGGTGTTTTAGTAGTTGATTTCCTTTGTAAATATGTGTTTTTCATTCTCTTCTTTGTTAGTTTTGTTTCCTTTTTAGCTTAGTTCCCGGTTTTCTTCAAGAGTCGGAAACTATGCGAGTTTGTTTGTCTTTGTAGGTAAAATGGCAAGAATGAGGACAATTTAGAGGAGCCAAGGAAGGAGCCAAGACAAGGAATGCAAGAGCCAAGCTAAGAATGAAGTGGAACCAAAGGAAACCAAGGAAGAAGACGAGGATCGAGGCCCAGGACCGAGATACACCAAGTCGGGCCCGAGATCGAGCACCCAGTGAACCGGACCGACGTTCTCCAACGTCGGGCCCGAGGTAGTCCCGTGTCGCTCCAAGTCGGCAATGGAAAAGATTGTTCCCCAAGGCATATTTTTAGCAACTTTCCACATTTGCCCCTTTCTAAATTGGGATTCCTTGGTCCCCAATCCATGAGAGGCTATAAGTAGAGGTGATTAGAGAGCATGAAGGGCATGTTTGGATAGACCACAACCAAATTCACTCTCAAAGGCTCAAGGAAGACTTGGAGGGCAAGGAGAAGGAAGGAGAGGGAAGAGAAGAGGAGGTCGGTGGAGAAGAGAGGAGGATTTGTGAGTTTTGTACTTTGTTTTGCTTTGATCTAGTAGAATTAAGACTTGGATTTTGTAGACACTTTGAATTTGAATGCAATTGGAGTTTGATTGGATGTTGATGATTGAGTTTTGCTTGATTTCCCTTTTGATTATGCTTTTCTTTTACCATATGAAGTAGATTCCATAGTCTTGGGCTATGGGGGAATCCCCTAGCTAGATTTGGGTAGAAAACCCCAATTCCATAGCCTTGAGTGCTTGATTTGTGAATCCTCTCTACATTGAGCTTCAATCTCTTGTGAAAGCAAGGGATCTAGGGCTTGTGTTTGGTAAGAGTAAGCGAGAGCATCTCGATTCCATCACAAGTCTCTAGCATCGAAGGTGAAGCGAAAGCTCCCTTGGGTCGAGGTGTAGATTGGAGGGATTCGGGGCGAACAACCTCGATCTCACTAGAATCAAACACTTATTGGTTGAATTGGGGTTGAATATCCAAGTCTAGTTGGGGGAGGAACCCAA
Organism: Polygonum maritimum; assembly: GCA_963924305.1. NCBI lineage: Eukaryota > Viridiplantae > Streptophyta > Magnoliopsida > Caryophyllales > Polygonaceae > Polygonum > Polygonum maritimum. Next base: position 13,443,738 of record OZ002728.1, read on the forward strand.
AAACCCAAGACCGATCTACTTTTTGAACAAGACCGAGTTACCCAAAACATCGGGCCCGACTTGCACCACGTCGGTCCCGACCAACTCGACCTCGATCCAACCTCGGACCGAAGTGACTTTGTGTCGGTCCGAGGAGATCTCTTTTGTTTTCCTTTGTTTTGTCTTTATTTTCTCCTCTTTTTAGTCTTTTCGGGTACTTTCGACGCACGAACTCCCGTGTGTTCGACACCCTACCTCTTTACTACAATTTGAGGTTCGGTTTTATAAATTTAAATTGTGAGACCCTCCGATCCCGGACCGATCACCCACCGTCCCGACTAGGCCCTAGGCGGTTGGCTAGGCGGCTAAGTGGGCTAAGCGAGCACCTGGGCGGTCTAGGAGGGCGCCTAGGCGGTGTAGGCGGGCGCCTAGGCCATGTAGGCGGGCGTCTAAGCAGTTTAAGCGGGGGTCTAGTCGGTCTAGGCGGTTGGGCTAGTTAGTTAGGTGGTCTAGGCGGGCCCCTAGGCGGCCTCCTGGGTGGGTTGGGCTGGTCTAAGTTGAGGCTAGACGGGGCTCTAGGGGCCAATTTATACATAAATATTAAGACGGGATTGTTCTTTTTTCTATATTCTCACCAAATAAGAATAATAATATTATATTTCCAATAATTTACAAATCCGCCTAGGCCCCATCCCACCGCCCAACTTCCGCCTAACGTTTTTTAGAACACTGGGTTCATCGTGGACACCACCGGATGCGTTCCCTCCAACTACGACACCCTGGGGCCTGCTACGCTTGACCCTTGCCAGTGCTCTGAGGGCCATATGCTTGACTTCCGCGACTGGTCTCCCCACAAGCCCTGCCATCCATTTACCAGTACTCTGGCCGGACCCTACCCGAACAGTCACGATCAGGGCACGCTCCAGCAGTGATCGAAGCCCCTGTTATCGACACTAATTGCAGCAACGATGCACGACACATGCTGGAGGAACTCAGAGTGATCGATGAAGACGACGACTTGGGGTGGTGCAGAGCCTGCAATGAGGACATCTCTTATCCTGGTCCAGCGTACACGTGCACGAGCTGTGGCCTTGCTCTCCACAAGTCGTGCGCCGAGCTTCAGGACAAGGCCCAGATTCCTGACCCCCACTCCAACCTTCCGACGAGTTTTATTCCAGTATTCCACAAGGGTCAAACCACCTCAAGTGCAGCTCCTGCGCCAAGCTCTCGATTGATTGCCAATTTTGCATGTGGCAGCTGCACTTGAGGTCGCGTGTTGTCCCTACTGTTGTCCGCCACGAGGGGCACCACGGAGGGGGCCACTCCATCTGCTTTTGGATCACGTCACGCGCGGCTGTGAAACCGCACGCGTATCAGTGCGACGCGTGTAAGCTTCCCGGTTATTGTGTGGGCAGTGGGCTACACCTGCCTTAGAGAAACGTTCAACTTCAATTACCATGTGGAGTGCGCGCTCTTGGCCCGTCCCATGAGCCACGTTTATGGTGGACACCATCACGAGATGAGCCTCGTATTCGGTACGGATGAAGTCAAAGAGGACTACATGTGCGATGTGTGCCTAGTATAGAGAAGAGGTTTTGTATTGTGAAAGCTGCGTAATTGTATTCATGAGATGAAGAAGGTATTTATAGTTACCTTAACCCTAATACAAAGTTACTAGGTAAAAACATAATTCTCTAACAATAAGATAACAACTTAACAAAGTAATCTTTACAAGATTTCCTACGGTTAACATTCCCCCTCAAGCTGGACGGCCATTTCGGGAAAGTCCAAGCTTGCTGAGTAGTTCTTCAAATCTTGGTCGGAGCATCGGTTTGGTGAGGATGTCGGCCAGCTGAGTTTTGGTAGAGACGTGAGAGACACGAAACGTACCTCTGCGGACATGCTCTTGAACAAAATGGAAGGCGAGAGCGACATGCTTCATCCGTGTGTGGAATACAGGATTTGAAGAAAGATAATAGGCACCTTGGTTATCACAGTATATCGTTGGAGCTGAGGAGAGACCAACTTGAAGCTCACCAAGTAAGGAGAGGACCCAAAGGAGTTCTGAAGCAGTGTCAGTGAGGGCCTTATACTCCGCTTCTGTGGATGAGCGGGCGATGGTCTTTTGTTTCCGAGAGCTCCAGGAGATGGGTGTGGAACCGAAATAAAGAAGATATCCGGTGGTGGAGATATAGTCATCATGATCGCCGGCCCAGTCGGCGTCGGAGAACGCATGAAGGGCCGAGGAGGAGTTGAAGGCAATGGTGATGCCGTAGTGTATTGTGTCCTGTAGGTACCTTAGAAGGCGTTTCGACGCCGCCCAGTGCTCGGACATAGGATGTTGCATAAACTGAGAAAGCTTGTTCACGGTAAATGTGATGTCGGGTCTCGTGAGCGACAAGTATTGTAAGCTACTAAGTACCATTCGGTAGTCTGTAGGGCACGGAAGAGGAGTGCCCGAGTTTTTGAGCAGCGGTGTGGTCGACATTGGAGTGGAGACGGGCTTAGTGTCAACCATGCCCACCTTGTGAAGTGTATCCTGTATGTATTTGCGTTGAGATAGGAACAGACCTGAAGATGATGGTATTACTTCAACGCCAAGAAAGTAGGATAGATTGCCGAGATCCTTGAGAGAAAACCGACGAGCCAGCTGTGTGATTAGATTTGTGACGGCACGCTCACGGTTGCCTGTGACAATTATGTCATCGACATAGACAAGCAAGTAGATGGTGGTGTCGTCATGTATATATATGAATAAGCTAGCATCTGATTTTGAGTTGGTGAACCCTAGCTGAAGGAGATATGCTTGGAGTTCGTTGTACCACGCCCGGGGGGCTTGTTTTAGGCCATAGATGGCCTTGTTGAGCTTGCAAACATGGTCAGGACGCGAGGTGTCGAGAAAGCCCGGGGGCTGACACATGTATACCTCTTCTTGAAGACGCCCTTGTAAGAAGGCGTTGTTGACATCAAGTTGTCGAAGACACCACTTATGCGCCACAGCAATAGTGAGAACGAGTCGGACCGTGACAGGTTTGACGACCGGGCTGAACGTTTCGGTGTAGTCCCAACCTTCTCGTTGATGGAAGCCTTTGGCGACGAGCCGAGCTTTGTAGCGGTCAAGCGATCCGTCGTACTTCACACGGAACACCCATTTGCACCCGACTAGGTTTTGAGTAGTCGATGGTGGGACCAAAGTCCAAGTTTGATTTTTACTTAGAGCCTCGAACTCAGAATTCATGGCGTTTCTCCAATCTGGATTTTTGAGGGCTTGAGTGATGGATTTAGGTTCAAGAGAGGGTTGAGCGTGGGCATGTAGATTGAGCTTTTTGAGGGGCTTGATGATGTTGTTTTTGGACCACGTTATGATTTCACGTGGAGGAGGAGGTGAGTTTTGGGCTGGAATAGGGTCTGTTGGTGGATTAGGGTTTTCGGTTTGCATGGAGGGTTGGGCTGGTGACGGCATAGAGAGAGGATTGTGGGGCTCGGTTTGTTGCGTGGTTGAGAGTGGGGCCAGGGGAGGGAGATCAATGTGTAGCTGAATTGGCGGAAGATTGGATGGGATTATGGGTGTAGATGATTCTGGCAAGATATGGTGAGAGGTGGAGATTTGTGGTAAATTTGGGAAGTGCGGATTTGGTGGGTTGATTTGCATGGACGGTTGGACGTGATTGGTGGGATTTGGCTGACTATTTGGGATAGTAGGATTAGCATTAGAATTGGTAGAAAAAGATATGGAATCGGGTGAGGTATTTAGGGCAACCGAATTAGGGTTTGGGTGGGATGGAGATATGTTTTGACGTGTGGGACAAGGTGATGGGATGGGTTGGGTTCCACGAGCTAATGGAGGGGAAATTGAACCCCATTCCACTCCATGTTGCTCAATGGGGTTGGATGAGTTGGCCAAAGGTTGAGCTAAAGGTAGAGAAATTGAACCCCCTTCTCGACCTTGTGGCTCGATAGAGCTCGGTTTTGTGGGTTGGTGCAATTTGGGTTCAAGATAGGGGAATTCACCTTCCATATAATGAACATGACGCGAGACGTAAATCCGGTTTGTGGTAGGATCAAGGCAATAGGAAGCACTTTGAGTTAAGCTTGGACCTAGATAAACACACGGTTTGGACCTTTGATCGAGTTTATGTTGGTTATATGGTCGTAACCATGGAAAGCAAAGACATCCGAAACTTTTGAAGGACTTGTAGTCAGGTTGTTTTTGAAGAAGTCGAAAATAAGGACACTCATTATTGAGAGCTCGGGATGGTAACCGATTGATCAAGTAAATGGCCATCTTGAGGGCATACGGCCAAAAAGATTTCGGCACACCTGAATGAGTGAGTAGGGAGAGCCCAGTTTCAACAATGTGTCTATGTTTTCTTTCGGAAATGCCATTATGTTCCGGAGTGTGCGGAGGTGAAGTGTAGTGTGTGATGCCATGCATTTGCAAGAAGCTTTTAAGACTTACGTATTCACCTCCATTATCCGAAAATAAAATCTTGATTTTAAGTTTGAAAAAATTTTCCACAAGTGCTCGAAACTGTATGAACGTAGCATGAACATCCGATTTCTTTTTGAGAGGGAAGAGCCACGAATAACGAGTGTAGTGATCAACAAACACAACATAATATCGAAAACCATCAATAGATATGATAGGTGATGACCATACATCGGAAAAAATAACTTCTAATGGAAAGCTAGACCTAATAGATGAAATACCAAAGGGGAGTTTGTGACTCTTATTTGTTTGACAAGACCGACAATCGGCTTGCTTAAATGAAGTGCTAGATAATGAAAACTTCCTAGTAATGAAATTGAAAACATCCGAAGAGGGGTGGCCGAGTTTATGATGAAGAAGCCGAGCTAGATGTGGCTGAACCGAGTACACCGATGGAGACGACCGTGGCCATAAGTAGGCACCATCAATGCAAGGTCCTTTAAGTAGCATTTCCGAAGTTTTGAGGTCCTTCACAAGAAAACAAGAGGGTAAGAACAAAATTCCAAGATTTGTTTGCTTTGTAAATTGAGAAACCGAAAGTATATTTTTCGAAATTTTTGGAACATGTAAAACATGAGAGAGATGAAATTCACGTGAGTTTGTAGGTAGAGAGAGGGAACCTTGATTGGCAATGTGCAACCCTGAGCCATCGCCCACAACAAGTTCGTCCGGTCCATTATATGGATGGTGATGGACTAGATTGTTAAGGTCATTAGTCACATGGTGAGAGGCTCCACTATCCATGAGCCAATGGTTTGGTGCAGGATTAGGTAGAAGGAAGTTGGCTTGGGGGGCTGTATTGTGGGCAGGGAATCGGTGGGAGTCAGGAAGAGCTAGGTTGGGGTGTTGGCGTTTGAGGTCGGCACATTGGGAGATAACATGACCTATGGTTTTGCACCACTGGCAACGGCCTTTGAAAGGTCGCGGTTGATTAGAGTTGTTGGGAGGGGGGGTGTAATTAGGGTTTCGGGGAGGGTAGTTGTTTTGTGGTTTGGTAGAGTTTGGAGGAAAGGAGCCAGAGTTTTGCCAAGAAGACTGAGAAGAGGACTTACCTTTGCCTTTTGCAAACTTGGATTGTGCATTGAGTGCAGTGATGGTGCCATCCGACTTCTTGGATTTTTGAAGACGAAGCTCTTGCACTATCAACTTCTCATGGAGCTCATCAAACGAGATGGATGTATCTCGCATGTTGACACCATCTATGATAGGTTGGTAGGACTCATCAAGGCCCCGAAGGATGTGCTCGGTGAGATCCTCGGTGGAGAGCGCGGCACCCAAGGAAGCAAGTAAGTCAGCCCACTCACGCATGGAATGCATGTATTCTTCAATTGTCTTGGTGCCCTTCTCAGCATGGCGCACTTTGTACTTGATTTGTTGAATGTGACCACGGGATGCCGACGCATAGGTATGTTTGAGAATATCCCATACGTCCTTGCAAGTGGTGGCACGAGTGGTAAGGGCATGCACAGGAAGAGAGAGCGTGCCCAAAACCGACCCAAAGAGAAGGCGATCTTGACGCTTCCATGAGAGATGTTTCGGGTTTGGTTGGACTTTGTTGTCAATGGTAACTTGTTCGGGTGGGGAAGGGTATGAGCCATCTAGGTATTTGAAGAGATCATACCCTTCAAGGAGGGCTTGGATTTGGCTCTTCCAGGCAATATAGTTGGTGGAGGTGAGTTTGATGACACTAGGGAGGTGCACCATGATGAAGGGCTCGGTTGGGACATGAGGATTGGCAAGGGTGATGGAGGCGTCGGTAGCCATGGAGAAAGGGAGGGCAGGATCGTTAGGCGTATGATACCATATAGAGAAGAGGTTTTGTATCGTGAAAGCTGCGTAATTGTATTCATGAGATGAAGAAGGTATTTATAGTTACCTTAACCCTAATACAAAGTTACTAGGTAAAAACATAATTCTCTAACAATAAGATAACAACTTAACAAAGTAATCTTTACAAGATTTCCTACGGTTAACACCTAGATCCAATATTGGATCCCAAAGCCTGGTTTTATTCATGCCAACGATGTCCATTTGTTTCGCATCTTCATTGCATATACAAGACTGATTGAAGAATGTAACGTTTCAAATTTCAACTTCCATCATCATCATCATCATCATCCATCAGCCTACTGGCAGCTGTTTTATTTTTAATTTATTTATTGTCTCATCTTGTTATCGATCGATGTACTCGGCCATATTTCTGATTATAATCAACAATTCTTGTGCTTGTTCTTATTCTGAAAAGGTATAATCTAGTTTATAATAACTTAGGTTCACATGCATTAGTCATTGATTACATGTATAATGTATACTTACATTATTAATATTGCACAAAAAAAAATTAAGGAACCAATCATAGGTAGTGGTAGTGAAGAATATTCATCTCTTTGAGAGTAATAATTAAGACTTCTTCTCCAACATTGGAGATGAATTCTTTGATTTGAAGAAGTCTGCAAGTAATATGAATCTTCCAACGTTGGAGAAAAAGATTGACATAAAAGGGGTACACGTTATTAGAAAACATTCACATGTGTTTTGAGTTGTGGCACTATAAAATGTGAATGTTTAAGTGCCACCCAAAGAGCAAATAATTGTCTATGCTCTGCGACAAGCATCGCCATCACAGATGTAGCCTTCCTTCTGACCCATCTGAGCATTCCTTTTACCATTCCTCTTCTCTAGTTTGTGTATATGATCTTCAGTAAAAGGGAATGCATCAGCACCATAAAAGTCAATGAGATCCATCGCGTAAGGTGTGATCGTTCGGCCATTGGGGTCTATAGCCACCAAAGTCGGGATGACATCGACTTTGAATCTTCTATGAGAGAGTGACCAATTCCTGCTATCACCAAATGGAACGGCCAGCCATGGCATGCTTGAAAAGTACTTGTCAAATGAGGCTTGGTCGTGGTCCTTTGACACAAATACGACCTCAAATGCACTTTCTTTGGTCTTTATTTCATGGTATGCTTTTACAAGTTTTAGTGTAAAACTTCGGCAAGGAGGGCACCAATGAGCTGAGAAGTAGATGAGCACATGCTTTCCAACCAGGTCCGAGATTGGAACCTAATAAGCGCGAGCAATGTGAGATAACCGAACATCGATCAGCATTGACCAATGATAAAAAAAAAAAAAAAAAGTAACTAATGCCAAATCATGGACACGTCTGACGAACCTTGCTACGAGTGTTGCTAATGACGAAGTCTTTCTCGTCGGTAACCAAAAGTGACTCGAGTGTTTGTGATTCGAGTTTTGCCATCTTGGCTCCAGCAATCTTCTCGGGCGTGAACGGGTAAGCTTCAACGCTATATTCGTTGACAGCCTCCGTGGCATCAGGGTTCAAAGTCTTCCCATCCGGCCCGATAATCACAAGGCGTGTGAAGGTCTCGAAATCAAAGTATTCTTTAAGCTTCTTACAAGTGGCCGTGTCCTCCAATGGCACCGAAAGCCATGGCATCCCTTCAAATGCTTCCATGAAAGCATCTAGATCCTTGACGTACAAATTGATCATCACAACCTCAAAATCTTCAGCTCTGCTCCTGAGTTTGTTGTACATTTCAACTAGCTTACTAGTGAACCTAAGGAAATCAGGGAATCCAGGACCTCCGAGTACAAAATAAAGGCCGAGCATCTTCCCTTCGATCTCGGTCACTGGAATCTGATAGCAGTTGGATAAATTAGATACTAGATAATCGAATGAAATTGACTTACAAGTTTGTTCTCTGTCAATAAGTTATTGACGGTCGTCGTGTTGGAGGTGTTAAAGAGGCATTAGTCCTTACTTTCTTGCCATCGTTTGAGACGACGTAATCTCGCGAATCAGAAACTAGGAGGGACCTCAACGTCTGGGTTTGCTTGCCCGACGCCCTCTCTTGCAATTGCTTCATCCTTGTGGGTGTAAAAGGAAATGCCTCTGCCCCGTAGTCTTGAACGAGCCGGACACGTTCAGTGGACTGTACATTCCCATCTCCATCAATCAAGACCAGGCAAGGGATGCCACTCACTCGAAACTTGGAGTCAGCACGCTTTATGGAAGGATCGGAAAATGGGATTGAGTGCCATGGCATCGTACAGAAGTAGTCTTCGTGCGACTCTTGATCGCGGTCCCATGAAACGAAAACGATCTCGAAATCACAGTTTGAAGATAGAAGCTCTCGGTAGACTTGGGTTAAGACCGGCGTGAATTTACGGCACGGGGAACACCATGAGGCCGAGAAGTAAAGGCCCACAGTCTTTCCCATCAATTGATTGACTTTAGCCTGCACATTTGATCATACATAGAAATCAGTTTAAGGGCGTGTCTACTTTCTTACAAAACAAAAACAAAATCCACTTATATTTGTAAATATATAAACGTTTAGTTGATCTCTTGATGCACAAAGTGCACTTGTTAAAGAAACAAGAGATGAATAAATGAAGATTTAGCTTGATTATGAACATGATACATGAACACCGTTGCTGCGGACAAGAAAACCCCTGCTCTTTGAGCATAGCAGCGACTCAAGCTTAACACTCTTCACCTCGCCCATTTCAGCTTCCTCTTTCACAATTTCACTTCTTTTAAAATTGGTTTGTATTTTTTACCTTCTGGCTTTCAGCAGCTCAGCTTCACCCTTGTCTGTGAACGTATAAACACGGAGCAGGCAGCCATTAGCTATATTAATTTACGAAGAAACCTGAAGATTAGCTATAGCTGCTAATTTTACAAAAAAGTCAATGAAGTTCTGGAGAGCTCAAATCCGAAGTCATATTATATCTTTTCTGAAAATATAGTTGACTGACTTATCTCTGATACAGGTAGGAGCAATAATGGAGCAGGTATTTACTCTTTTTTTCAGTTTGCAAGGATTCAAACACGTTTCCTGCTCTTTGTTGGGCCTGATAAGGCCAGAGGTCCATTTCACTGAAAAAGCCCATCAAAGGAGTTGAAGGAAGGAGCTAAAAGTCGGGTCGATGACTATCTACGATCTAGTCTAGTCTATCAAATGTTTACATTTCTAGTACTTTCTTAATATTTCCGTTAAAAGGATCGTCAGCTATATTACGTGGACAATACATGTCATATGGTTGATGACTTGGCAACATGTTATTTCCGTCATCTTCTTATTCCTTTCCTTTTCCATTTTACAGTGGAACTTTTTTTGTCATTTTCTGTTTTTTTTTTTCCCTTTCTTCTTCCATGTGAATATGAGCTTTCGTTTCTTCTGTAGCAGATTGAGGATTATGAAGGGTTAGACCGATATCCGAGCAAGTGGACGATCGTAGACTCCAGAAAGACGAAGATTTTCTTGAATTCGGCTGAGGTGACAATTGAGAAAGCCTGCTGAAGAAATTCTACGTATCGGCAACGATGGATTAGGGTTAAGGTGCGCTCTAGTCATACACTTGAAGTCCACCAGATATACCATCATCCAAAGTTATTCCACAATTTAGCGGATGGATCCTTTCAGAGATGTTTGGCGGTTAACTAAGCTTCAAAAGTACTTCAAGAAGTCCACGAAAGAGATTGTTGCTCATTGTCAACTAACCATCTACAAAATTTTATCTTAGTAATGACCGGTGATCAGCTCCACGAGAAGTATTCAACACAGAATCAACAATGAATGTCATCATGGTTGAGAGCTTCTCGAGGAATCGATCTCTAGTTGGTGAAACAATAGAAATTGGGAAAGATTGTCTCATTTCATTATGGCCTCTCTAGGGCACAATATATACAAGTACAAGTTATCTTAAGGGAAAAGATAACTATACATAAGGAAATAATATACATGTTTTACATAATAACAATATCTTCTAATACTCCCCCGCAAGTTGGAGCATGTGGATCAACAATGCCCGACTTGGATGACAAGAACTGAAACTGTGTGCGAGCTAAAGCCTTTGTAAAGACATCTGCGGGCTGCTGAGAGGTGGAAATATGAGGCATCCGAATAGTGCCATTAAGAACAAGATCCCGAACAAAATGACAATCTATCTCAATATGCTTGGTTCGTTCATGGAAAACCGGATTGGAAGAGATATGTAGTGCAGCTTGACTATCACAATAAAGCCGAATAGGAAAATCATGGGAGCCGCCCAAAGAGCGTATCAAAGCTTTGAGCCATACGAGCTCACAATTGACCGAGGCCATGCATGGATATATACTTTGCTTCAGTAGAGGAACGGGAAACTGTAGGCTATTTCTTGGTCTTCCATGAAATAGGCGAAGCGCCAAGCATGATGCAATATCCAGAGATAGAACGACGAGTGAGAGGACAAGCTTCCCAATCAGAGTCACATCATGCCATGAGCTGCAATGAGCTGCCTGTGGACAAGTGCAACCCTTGGCCAGGGTGGCTTTTAAGATATCTAAGGACCCGCAACGCAGCCTGCCAATGATCAACTTTCGGGTGAGACATAAACTGAGAAAGAACATGCACGGAGTAGCATAGATCGAGCATGTTGATAGTGAGATAGATAAGGCGACCAACGAGACGCCGATAGCATTCTGGATCATCAAGGTCGTCACCAGAAGCTTCGGCCAACCGATGATTCGGATCCATAGGTGCATCACACGGCTTGGACCCCAATAAGCCAAAATCAGTGAGAATCTCAAGAGCATATTTCCGCTGATAAAGAAAGATGCCGTCGGAACTCCGTGCGATCTCAAGACCCAAAAAATATTTCAGAGCACCAAGATCTTTCATATGAAACCAGCTACTCAAATATGCTTTGAAAGATGCAATAGCAGAGGCATTGTTACCAGCTATGATCAGATCATCAACATACACTAAGACATGCAAAATATTGCCATTTCGAGCCAAGGAGAATAATGATTAGTCAGCCCGGCTTTGAGAGAAACCGAAAGCACGAAGCGTTGCGGCTAGTTTGGAGAACCATTGTTGAGGAGCTTGGTGGAGGCATATAAAGACTTTCGAAGCTTGCATACTTGGCCTGAAAGAACACCTTATAAGCCAGGAGGAGGAAGCATATAGACTTCTTCATCCAAGTCGTCATGCAAGAAAGCATTATGCTCATCCATTTGATGCAGTTCCCAATTTTGAATGACCACGACTGTCAGAAAAACCCGAACAGTGACAATTTTAGTCACTGGGGCAAAAGTCTCATGAAAGTCGATGCCTTCGACTTGGCGATTTCCCAAAAATGACCAGACGAACCTTATAACGTTCAATTTCTCCATCAGAGCGATACTTGATTCTATAAACCCACTCGCAGCCAATAGGTTTCTTTCCCGGAGGAAGAACTGTGATCTCCGAGGTCTTATTACGTTCAAGAGCGGCTAATTCAGACACTATAGTGTCCCGCCAATGAGACACGGTGCTAGCTTCCCGAAAAGAGACGGGCTCGTGACCTGCTGTGATAGAAGCTAGAAACCGAGCATATTTATTTGAAAAATTAGCCGTAGAAACGTAAGAAGCTATTGGATAGAACGAACGTGAGGATATGTTGACCATGGGTGATGATGAAGCAGAAGGGGGAGTGTTAGAACTACAAGCAGAATGGCATACAAGTCATTCAACCGGACCGAAGCTTGATGAGGCCGTGATCTTCGTCGAGGTGCTGGTGGAGCATCGGTAGGAGGATCGACGACAAGCAACGCAACCTGAGCGGGAGGAGGCGAGTGTGGAAGAACTAGCTCACCAGTAGGAGGTGGCAAACTCCCTTGTCATCAACAGCCGGTGCAATATCATCAAAAACTGCAGGATGTCGTGGCGAGTCTAGTGGTGCATCAGAGGACATAGAAGAAGAGGCGGTCGAATATGGGAATATGGTCTCATGAAAGACAATGTCCCGAGAGATGAAAATATAACCGGTCTCCAAATCATAGACCCGTCAACCTCGTTTCCCCGGTGGATACCCGAGGAAGAGACACTTGACACTTCGAGAAGCAAACTTGCCCTTGGGTTTCGGCATGCTAGAGGCAAAACAAAGGCAACCAAAAACCTTGATATGAGCATATAAAGGGCAATGACCATACAGGAGTTCATATGGAGTCTTGTAATCAAGCAAGGCAGTAGGAGTACGGTTAATAAGATAACAAGCAGTGAGAACACACTCCCCCCAAAACTTGATGGGTAAGTTCGCTTGAAAACACAGGGCACGAGCAACATTGAGAATATGGCGATACTTCGTTCGACACGGCCATTCTGCTGAGGAGTATAAACACATGAAGTTTCAAATAGAATGCTCTTGGACGAAAAGAAGTCATGTAAAGAGATAAATTCGGCTCCATTGTCCGAATGAATGCGCTGCACTGTTTTGCAAAACTGAGTAGAAGCCGTTGCACAAAAATTTCTGATTATCGGTGCAGCCTCAGATTTGGATTTTAGAAGAAAAAACCCAAGTGGCCCTAGAGAAGTCATCCACAAAAGTTAAGAAATAAGAAGCTCCTGTAGTAGAAGGAACATTGTAAGGTCCCCAAATATCATAGTGAATCAAACTGAAAGAATCAACCGCTTTATTAGAACTTAACTGAAAAACACTACGAGTATGTTTAGCTCGAAAACAAGTGTCACAAGGACTAGAATCAATATCCAAAACTGAGCTACTATCAAAAACTAAAAGCTTAGACAGCACAGAGGAAGACGGATGACCCAAACGAGTATGCTAGAGAGACGAAACAACATAAGGCCGAGACACTAATGTAGCAGCAAATCCAAAGTTGCGTAGCCAATATACCCAGCCCCTTTGCTCACCCAGACCAATCATTATCCTTGAAGTGCGTTCCTGTATGAGACACAACTTTTCAGTTAGAGTGATAACACAATCAGCATCAGTAGGAAGACTGCCAATAGAAATCAGGTTACAGTCAAGAGAAGGAATAAACAACATGTGATGCAAAGTCAATATAGGCGACAGAACAACAGAGGCCTCAAGCATAGCATGAATGAGACGATTATCAGGCAATTTAATAGCAATAGGAGTAATAGAGACGAGATCCTGAAGCAACGACTTGTCTACGGTCATATGTAAAGAAGCTCCAGTATCCAAGATCCAAGAACACTTACCGGAGGAGGATGAAGGTGAGGTAGTGTTCATGGAATTAAAGCCCAAAAGCACAGTGCTCCATTGCTCATGAGTGATGACCTTACGAAAAGCAGCCCGATCGTCAAAGGTTAACGACTGGCCTTGGGCAGAATGGACGCCGGGAGGAGAGAAGGCATTGGCAGCCCCCGCCGGTTTGCCTCTGCCACGACCATGAGGGGGTAGCGCGTCGGAGCCGCCCAAAGATGCTGATGCAGACACCCGAACACCGTTACGAATAACGTCACCATTCTTGAAGAGATAACCCTCGGGATAGCCAATGAGCTTATAGCACTTGGAGATGTCATGACCCACGATGCCACAGCGAGAGCACGTCGGACGATCGGTCTTCGGCTTGGAAGTTTGACGTCGATGCTGAGTAGCAAGAGCAAGGGAGTTGACGGACTTAGACTCCCGATCTTTGACAATATTGTGTTGGCGTTCTTCTTGAATAGCGTGGGCATACACTCGACCTAGACTAGGCAGCGGATCTTTGGCCATCATATTCGATTGGAAAGTGTTGAAAGCCGAGTCATCGAGACCAATCAAGAATTGGTGGATGGGGTCTTCCTCTCTCTTAGCAGCCAGATAACCCGAGAGATCGCAAGTGCACTTGCCACAAGTGCACGTACGAGGTGGATCATACTAGGAGAGTTCGTCCCATAGTTGCTTGAGAACACCATAATATGTGACGACAGATTGGCCCTTCTACGCACAAGAAGCAATATCGGAACGCAATTGAAGGATGCGAGGGCCATTACCTATGTGGAACCGCTAATGAACTCGTTCCATAATTTAGCGACGGTTTTAGAGACGATTGAAGAATGAAGGGACGAATCAATAGACTGAAAGATCCAACCAATCATCATAACATTAACACTCCACCAATCGTCAATATCATTGGAGGAGTCGAGTGGCTTTTGAATACGACCATCAAGAAAACCCATCTTGCGCTTGGCTCGGAAAGCATTCTTCATGGAGGTACTCAATTCCTGGAAATTATCACCTTTCAAAGTGACATGACAGATTTTGAGACCCGGATGATCCGAAGGGTGCAAGTAAAACGGACTCGTAGGATCAGGGGCAACCCGTTTGGTTTGCACAACTAGATTGACATTCTCAGTCTCCGAGTCAGACATGGCAAGCAGGTGCACGAGACCGAATGGAACGAGAGAGGAGCGAGGCTGGAACGACCACCGGTGACGGCGGCCAGCGAGAAGATCGAGGTTGGGCGGGCGGGCAGAAAAATCGCTAAGGTTGAAGTTCCTGCTCCGATACCATGAAACGATAGAAATTGGGAAAGATTTTCTCATTCCATTATGGTCTCTCTAGGGCACAATATATACAAGTACAAGATATCTCGAGGGGTAAGATAACTATACATAAGGAAGTAATATACATGCTTTACATAATAATAATATCTTCTAATAGATATGTTCAATGTAGAGAGTTGATATCTAGGTTTCATCGAGATTTTCTTAAAAGTTTTCGGAAAAATCTGCACGTGTATTATTAATTATTAAAGATGTTTTACTTACCTTAGATGCAACTTTTCAGTAAGTGTGTCTAATTCTTACCGAGCAAAAATTGATAGGACAAATTAGTTTATGCAACTAGATGAACAAGTTTGGTAGTTGGGATGTGATTCACCAACGGGTTATATCTTATACAGTTATATGAACAAAATTAGTTTTCAATTTCATTATATTGGTAACTCAAAATGAGACCACCAAACGCAACATATATAAAGTGGCGGAGCTAGAGATTTTCGAGAGAGGGGGCACAAACTAATAACATACCGACACGACGAATAAAATAGAACATTATTGTTATGATTTGATATACAATTATAGATATTTATTATTATTATTATTGTTATATACTTATATATACCAAGTAGAATATAATTTAGGTGATCAAAATATATATATATAAGATTTAGAATCTTATTTCTTCTAGAATTAAATACAAACCCATATATAATAATCTTCTATGAACATGTATATTCTTAATACAATTTGCATGTGAAATTCTCCATATGTATAAAATTATACGTGGCAAAATAAAAGGAGAAATGTAAAAAAGAAAATATATGTGAAGATGGAGATGTAAAGTACATGGCAAAATAAAAGGAGAAATGTACTGGACTCAAAAAAAAAAGGAGATATGTAAAACAAAAAACAAATACGTGAAGAGGGGGTGTAAAGGCCGGGATTCGAACTCAGGGGATTGGGGGGCACGGGATTAAGTGGTGGCATATAAACCACTGGGGCAACATTTACATTTGCATTTCTAAGCCCACATAATGGAGAGGGGGCAAAGGCCCACACAGGACCCTTATATATAATAACGAAAAAATTAATATTGGATTGACCATATTCCTAGGGTTCAATCCGACTAAAAATAAATATTCCTAGGACTCAAGATAAATAACTTTCATGAAAGTAATACTCCGTTTTAAAGTGCTTTACCAAACATTAATTGAGGGTATTAACACGTACTGAATATGCATGTGTTTGGCTGGTTCAAGTCTTTCAGATGGGTTCTCTGTTGCCTCCTCCTCTGTTGCTTTACTTGGTTGCCTCTTCCTCCTCCTCTGTTGCCTCCTCCTCTGTTGCTTAACTCCAACCCTAATTCCCCTTTGTCCGCCGCCAACCTTGCCTCATCCTCTTTCGTTCTTGGTCCTTGCCTGCGTCGTCTTGGTGCTTTGCTTGGCTCTCCTTCTCCTTCAACCTTTCCTTCCCTTTGCTTGAGTTTGTGCCTCGGCACCTCCTTCCGATGGGTTCTCTGTTGCTTCGTTGGCCTGAGCTTGTTGGTGTTCTCACTCATCTCCTCCTTTGGATCCTCAACGCCTCCTTCTCGGAGTTCCTGGGGCTCTATGAACCCTTTGCGCTTCTTTGCTCGTCTGCTTCCCCAGGTAAGTGGTACTCACCCTCGTTCTTTACTTGGTTGCCTCTGTTTGCTCTCATGAACATTGTTGGCTTGTGCGAGTGCTCTTGTTACTCTTTGGTCTTTGAATTGGATTTCTGGATCTATGGATCTCCTTTACTCTTCTCTCTTCTCTTTGCCCTTATGCTTCCTGTTGCAGATATGATTTTTTGGACTTGTTTTGTTTCTATGATTCCCTTCTTTTTGCTTCCTTTATCTTCTTTGCCTAGATCTTCTTCTTGCTTTGCTTTGTGCTGGTTGAGTTGTTCCTCTTGCTTTAGTTCTCTTTGGGTCATGCTTGCCGCCTTTGTGTTGCTTTCTCTTGCGTTTGATGCTCGTCTTTGTCTGATTTTTTGGGGCTTTCAAAGTTTGTCTGCGTATGATGGGTTACTGCTCTCATTTCTTTGCCTTCAACTTCTTTTTGCTGTTGTATTCTCTGTTCCCTGTTCGTGCTTGTTGTGGCTTTTTTCTCTTCTGGTGCTCCCTGCTGTGCCTTTTGTGTCTTGCCTCGCTGCAGGGTTAGTTTTGGCTTCTTCTGGCTTGGATTGCCGGTGACGGCTATGTTGGGTTGCTGTTTTGGGTTTCTCTGCCTCATTGGGGCCTTGGGCTCTCCCTTGGTAATGGTAATATCCCTTCCCCCTTCACTTCTTTAAACTATCTTTCCCCTTGTGTTCCAGTTCTCTCGCTCTACTGTTACATGGATGATTCCCTTCATTCATGTAGGGTTGTGGAGTTGGGTTTCTGGAATTCATAGGAGATTAAAACTTACTGTGACCCCTTTGTCTTTAAGACAATGAAAACTGTTAGTACTCACTTCACACATCAATTTCAACATCATATTCATTCCTGTTCTTGCAATTTTTATACGTTTAAATTATGCACAATCATTTCTTTCCATCTCCCTGATGGTAAGCTACCTCTTTGTACTCACAAATTTTACACATTCTGTATTCAGCTTCAACTCATCACCTTCACTGTTTATGTTTTTCAGATGACCTTTCTCATTAAAAATCACAAATACTTTTCATCAACTGTATTCTGTCTCCCAGGTTGTATCGTATACTACTACTCCCTTCTTATCTTGGTTTTTCTTAAGTTCAAGCTTACACCTTACACCCTCATGCTGTCTCTTGCCTTGTGCTGGTTACAAGTGTGTCAGGAATTCTCAACCTCTACAGAACATTCCCTAATTTGCTTTGTTCATAAAATTTCAAGTGTTGGTCCCTTCTGGAATCCATTACTTCTACTGTTTTTCCATTTCAACTTTCATGACCATTTCTTTTCATGGTATGTTGAATTCTTGACTAATATTTTACTCAAATTCATTTTATCCTTTTTATTCCCTTATTACAATTTCTTTTTCAATTTCTCTTGCCCCTTGCTGCTGCTGGTTCGCTTTTTGTGTTTGCTGGTTTGGTTGTATTGCACCTTGGTGATGTCTCTCATTTTGGTGGTGTTTTAGTGGTTAATTTCCCTTGTAAATATGTGTTTTTCATTCTCTTCTTTGTAGTTTCGTTTCCTTTTTAGCTTAGTTCCCGGTTTTCTTCAAGAGTCGGAAACTATGCGAGTTTGTTTGTTTTTGTAGGTAAAATGGCAAGAAAGAGGACCATTTCGAGGAGCTAAGGAAGGAGCCAAGTCAAGGAGTGCAAGAGCCAAGCTAAGAATGAAGTGGAACCAAAGGAAACCAAGGAAGAAGGCAAGGATCGAGGCCCTGGACCGAGTTACACCCATGTCGGGCCCGAGATCGAGCAACCAGAGCCAGGACCGACGTTCCCAACGTCGGGCCCGATGTCGACCCGTGTCGGTCCAAGTCGGCGCATGTGAGGATTGTTCCCCAAGGCATATTTTTAGCAACTTTCCACATTTGCCCCTTTCTAAATTGGGATTCCTTGGTCCCCAATCCAAGAGGAAGGTTAAGAGAGGTGATTAGTGATCAAATCAAAGTGTGGAGTGTGAGGGGGACGAGTGGGACACACACACCAAACCCAATTTCACTCTCAAAGGCTCAAGGAAGACTTGGAGAGCAAGGAGAAGAAGGAAGAAGGAAGAGAAGGAGAGGTCGTTGGAGAAGAGAGGAGGATTTGTGAGTTTTGTACCTTGTTTTGCTTAGATCAAGTAGATTTGAACTTGGATTTTGTAGACATCTTTGAGTTTGAATGAAATTGGAATTTGATTGGATGATGTTGATTGAGTTTTGCTTGATTTCCATTTTGTTTATGCTTTTCTCTTACCACATGGAGTAGATTCCATAGTCTTGGGCTATGGGGGAATCCCCCTACCTAGATTTGGGTAGAACACCCCAATTCCATAGCCTTGAGTGCTTGATTTGTGAATCCTCTCTACATTGAGCTTCAATTCTCTTGTGAAAGCAAGGGATCTAGAGCTTGTGTTTGGTAAGAGTAAGCGAAAGTGGTCTCTATCCCATCACAAGTCTCTAGCATCAAAAGTGAGTGAAAACTCCCTTGGGTCGAGGTGTAGATTGGAGGGATTTGAGGCGAGCAACCTCGATCTCATTAGAATCAAACACTTATTGGCTGAATTGAGGTGGAATATCCAAGTCTAGTTGGGGGAGGAACCCAAAAATCCAAGACCGATCTACTTATTTGCTAAGACCGAGATACCCAGCACCTCGGGCCCGACTTGCCCAACGTCAGTCCCGTACAAATTGATCTCGATCCTACCTCGGACCGAAGTGACCCTGTGTCGGTCCGAGGAGATCTCGCTTGTTTTCCTTCGTTTGTCTTTATTTTCTCCTCTTTTTAGTCTTTTCGGGTACTCTCGACGCACGAACTCCCGTGTGTTCGACACCCTACCTCTTTACTACAAGTGAGGTTCGGTTTTATAAATTTAAATTGTGAGACCCTCCGATTCCCGGACCGATCACTTGGTTTTGCAGTTCCTTCTGCCTGCTGTGGGTAAGGATTTTGCTTCTACCCTTTCTCCAAAACTTATCATCTTGGGAACTCTCAGCCGTGGGTTTTGTCTCTGTAGGGCTGTTTTAGTACAATCTTATAGATTGGTAGAGCTCCTTCTTGGGTTACCTAGGGTGATTGAACACTATTATGAACCACACTTTGGTATGACTCCTTACTCCACAAAATCTGATGAACACTTGGATGCCAAATACACTTACAATTTCACTGTCACATTTGCTAGAGATTTTGCAAAATCTCATTACCGATTCAACCTGCTACAATACCCTATGAGTATGGTGTATCAAGGGCTCCCTACTCATGTTCCAAACAGTTTTGGACTGCCCCTTAGACATTCTTATAGGTCTCATATATGCTCTCAACATATTACTTTGGTAATAGCTCAATCTACAGTCAACTACCTCTTTTTTTCCCTGTGTTTTGATAACCTCTACTACACTATGCATGATAACTACTCTTACGCTTGTTTCTGCAGCCTTGTTTACAGATATTTCATCCAATATCTCCCTGCTCGAAAGTTTGAGATGTTGGATGCTCGTTGGCAGTTTCCCTGCTTCTTATCTTGCATCTCTTACTTACTCAATTCCTGCAGTTGCGTCTGGCACTATGTTATTACTACAACTCAAAACACTTCTTGTGTATTAACACTTATGCTATATTGTAAAACAATCAAACTACTCATTGTCAAAAATCTTGATCTTGCTGATCAGTGTATTATTACTTGTGTTTTTTACACTTCCCAGCACTATCATTTCAGCCTAAATCAAAAACAGCTATTCGTTAAAATTGACCATTTACTTTGGGGTCCTAAATTATGCTTGCTGATTATATATTATGCTATCCATTATCGCTCTTGCTTTCTGAAACAAATGTATCGTGTACACAAGTGTTTCTTCCTCCTACTACTAAAACTGCTATGCTATGTCTTCTCTCACACTCGTCGCTTTAAAATTACAAATTTATTTGACCGATCGTTTAAAAAAAAAAAACGTTATCATGACCTGCGCTTACTGGAATGTGGGGGGTTAGGAGGGCTAATTTTTGGGATGAAATTGCCTTCCTACGAAAACTTCACAAATTACAATTTCTATGTCTAACAGAAACAAAGTCTGATGTCCATCCCTCTGACGCTATTATTAAGAAAATTGGCTTTCACCAGTCTATTTCTTCTCCTTCAGATGGCGCTAAAGGTGGCATTGCTCTATTTATTTTCCAGACAGAATTCACTAGATCATGTCACCTTGTGCTCCAAACAACTAATGTCATTATTATGAAAGTTAATGATACCTTTCATCCATACTTGTTAATTTTTCTCTATGCCCCCGCTCGAGAGGAAAACAAAACTCTATTTTGGAATTGGCTTGAATAGACAATTGATACTAACCAGCTTCTGTTCCTATTAATTGGAGACTTAAATGAAATTGACTGCAGTGCAGATAAATTTGGGGATTCCACACCATTACCCAACACGTTTATTCGCCTTCGAAACTTTCAAAATAATCAAGGGACTATTAATACTAGATTCTTAGGTTTCCTTTTTACCTGGAGGAAAGGCTCAATGTCTTCAGATAACACATTTGAGCGATTTGATCGGGTCCTTATTCATCAAGATTTAACAACTTTTCCGACACTACAAATACACCCCACCCGTTCACTACCTCTGATCACTGCCTAATTTCATTTAATTTAAATACGAAAAAGAAGTTTATAAAATACCCGTTTAGATTTGAAAATGCGTGGTCTGCTAATCCTGCTTATGCAAAATTAGTGGACAAAGTATGGAAATATAAACTTTCTGGATCTTTTATGTTTAAAATTTCAATGAAAATGCAGCTTTTGAAGAAATACTCTAAACCATGGGCAAAACGACACATAAATAACAATTTTTAACAATTGAAAATTTCTGAGCAACAATTGCTTTGACTTCAAAACGAACTTCTATTGACCCCTCATGATCCGGATACTATTACAAAATTACAACAACACCTAAATAAATATAATGCTTTGATGAATTTCCACCATAAATATTGGCAGCAACGTGCTAAAACTAACCATCTCCTCAACGTCGACAAGAATACAAAGTATTTCCAAACAATCTCGAAAATTAGGAGATTTAAGCAAAACATTACCTCATTTCAGACCCATGATGGTATTGTCATTTCTGATCATGACTCTATTACAACAAACATTACTTTTGAACTGGCTTTGAGATTTCAAAATACCGCTTCTTTGGTCGTTCAAATTGGTGATTTGGAGATTATCCCTTCTCTCGTGAGCCCACTTGACAATATCGCTCTTCCAAAAGCACCTACACCATTTGAAATAAAATCTTCCGTATTTGACCTTGCTTTAAATAAAACTCTTTGATGGATTCACAGTTGAATTCTTCCAACATTACTAGCCAACAGTTGGTCAATCAGTGATCCGTGACTGCTTTTTTCAATCTGGTTCGATGCTGACTGCAGCAAATAAAACATTTATCACATTAATCCCCAAAATAGATGCCCCGATATCAATTAACCACTTTCGACCCATCAGCCTTTGCAATACCATATATAAAGTTATCACTAAATTGCTTTCAAATAGAATTCAACATATACTCCCATCTATAATACACCCCCTACAAAGTGCGTTTGTAAAAGGACGCCTTATTCAAGATAATATTTTAATTGCTCATGAAATTTTTCACTCATTCCACAAAAAAAAAAGGTCGCATGGGTTGGATGGCCATTAAGCTGGGATTTTATTCGTCTTATCCTACAAAAGTTTGGGTTTCATTCTAAATGGATTCAACTTGTCATGACTTGCATCACGTCTTCTTCCTCGTTCGTTCTGGTCAATAATGAACCTGACACTGAATTCCTTCCTCGTTGTGGAATTCGTCAGGGTGATCCGATGGCACCGTTCATTTTTGTTCTTTGTATGGAATATCTTTCAAGAAATTTATAGACTGAGTCCACCTATCCCTCTAAGCATGTTGGTATCCAATTAACTAAGAATGGTACGGTGTTACCATTTCTTAGTTTTGCGGATGATACAATTATCTTTGCTAACGCAACTATCCAGAATATGAAATATATACGAAATTTACTCAATAAATTTACAACAATTTCAGGATTAGCAATTAACTACCATAACAGCTCAATTCAGACTTCTACAAATATATCATAACCGACTGCGGCTTCTTTAGCTAGTATCATTAATATCAAGATTACAACATCCATGGAAAAATATCCTGGAATCCCTATTTTAAAAGGTAGAGTTCAAAACTCTATGTTCTCATATTCTATCTCCAACCTGAAAAAACAGCTATCTCATTGGAAAGAAAATTCTATTTCTCAAGCAGGAAGGGTAGTACTTATGCAGTCATGTCTCTTAAGTAAAGTTAACTACCTAATGCAGAGTTTTATGCTACCACAAGGTATACTCAAACAAATTGATAATGTTAGTAAAACTTTCTCTTGGAACAAATTTGTCCCTAACCACCATCCGCTTATTAGTTGGGATAAGATTTGCTCCCCAAAACATGAAGGAGGTCTTGGTCTCCATTCGGCACAAAACATCAATCTATCACTGCAAATGAAACTTCTTTGGAAAATAGTCACACAGCCTACTAACGTGTGGGTACAAGTTATCAAGGATAAATACCTCGGTACAAACTCCATATTTGATTACCACAAAACCAATTGTTCTTGGCAATTTGGTCGCCTTCTCAATATTAGAGATAACTTCTCCCATGGCCTTAGGTGGCTGGTTGGAGATGGTACCACTATTAATTTCTGGAAGGATTCGGGGGTCCTGGATATCGATTTATTACCATTTCTGGATAATGCTGATCCCAATCTTCGAGTCTCCAACTTCATTTTACCTGATCGCTCGTGGGACGTTTTACTCCTTCAACAAATATTACCAACCCATATTGTTGACATCATTTCTGTAATCCGAATCACAATTACAAACCAAGCAGATCGTCTCATCTGGCTCCCTTCAGTTGATGGGGGGTTCTCGGTCCAATCAGCAACATCGATTATAACCTCTCCCATCACTGTAACGACTGATGCTTGTTCATGGGTTTGGAAAGCTAAGTTACCCCATAAAATCAAAATCTTCCTCTAGAAGGCTTCCTCGGACTGTCTTCCCACTACAGAACGGATCAATAGGTTCCATAACTCTATTCCAAATCTATGCTCTCTGTGTGAAATGCAAAATGAAAACCTTAACCACTTATTTTTTGAATGTCCATTTACTAAGGCTATGATTATAAGGTTGGGAAAACTTCTAAGTCACTCCTTTAGCTTAAGCACAGGAGACACATTTCAACATAACATTCAAAGTACATATTAGCAAACAAAAAATTCAATACCCAACTCTGCTTCCTTTGGTGGTTCGTCTGGGTACATAGAAACGCTAAAAATTTTGACCCTAAAAGGATCAACCTTAAAAAACTACCGTTTGAGCTTGCTTTTGGGGGTGCGCTTGAGTGGGAAGGTATCAACATCCCTGTTAAGAAAATATATAACACTCAACCTAAAAGGAAAAATAACTCTGTATGGAAAAAACCACCTATTCATTGGTCCAAATTAAATTTTGATGCTTCTAAATTAAGCACTAGTGTAACTCATGCTGGGTTCATCCTTCGTAATTATTCTGGTTTTATTGAGTCGATTGGTCATCAGCAACATGTCAATAGTCCAGGCTGAAGCCACTGCCCTATTACAAGCTCTTAGAAATATTGACTGTTCACAAATTCATAATTTAATCATTGAAGGTGATAATTTAACTGTAATTAATTCGTTAAAACGCCAATGGAAGGTCCCTTGGGAATCACACTCAATTATAGCTGACATCAAGAATATTATTTCGAGAATCCCCTGTGTTTTATTTTATCATTGTTTCAGGGAATCTAATGCTGATGCGGATTTCCTTGCAAGAAGACCCGTCAATCTTCAAAGTCTTAATGCGCGCAGTCATTCACCTGTCATCTTCTTCTCTTTCCGCTTCTAATTTGTATGTAACTCAGTCAGGGTGTTTGTTGAGTCAACAACCCTTGCTGTTTGATCTTTTAAAGATCGTCTGTAGTGGTGATTTAGGCTATCCTTGTAACAGATAGGTGGCCTTATTTTGACATGTTCGAGCTAGTAGCTCCTCAATCAAAAAAAAATGAATGGTTGGTTCTATGTATATATATGTTGTGACCGTCAATATATCAATCATATGTACAGGTGTACTAGTATCCATCAAATCAAAAAAATATATATATATAGATAAAAAAGTATATAAATTTACCATTGGCAGGCGGAGTCCCTTAATACTATAACTAGTGTAACCCTCGTACTATGTACTGGTAATGTAATTATAAGTCCAATTTAATTAGATATGTAACGTTTAATGATCACGTTAAAAATATAGGATCATATATATATATATGCATCTTAGCATCAAGATTAGTGTTTTTTATCAATAATAAATCAACTCATAATATAAATAAGTTGAATTTGTTCAAAAATTACTTTACGATAAATATCACGTTTTATGAAATAATGATATTTATCTAAAGATTACAACTAATTATTGGTAAGGGATAATTCATAATTTTCGGCAATTTTTACGGGATAAGATTATATAAGATTCTACCTACCTAATTTATATAGAGGAGGGCCCAACTTATTAAGTTTATCAAATCATATATATTTATCTTTCTATTGTGATTAGTGTTTTTTATATACGCAAAAGCCTGATTGGTTATTTTATTAAAGATATGACATATAGCGCAATTTTCTATGAAGACTTTGTCTCCGTTTTATACTATAGACAATACATTATAGATTAGTCAACAAATTAAAAGAATTCCAATAAGACGGCGCCTGTGTACATACTCCATTCTCAATCAATCTAATAAGAGTACAGGTGACATGTTGGAACTAACCAATTAAGTCTCCAAATTGTGTAACCTGATCGATCTAGCTACAAATTCGATCGTCATCTGCGCGCCCCCTGGTACGTACGTAATTTCTTTCATGCGATGTATGTTGTTTTAGCCAAAATTTGCTTATGGATCTAGCAAGCTCTCTAGGTCATCTAGCCGCCGGCGAAAGTCAGCCATCTCGTCTGCCTGGGTGTGGTCAGAGGATTTCGTCGCTGGTAGAGGGTTCAGTTCCCCGTCTTGCTGGGCAGCCGAGACATCCGGGTTGGTTTTGCTCATCTTGAGTTGAGAATGGATTGATTGATTCCAGCGGAAACCTTGGATTCCAGCCCCACGGTGGGCGCCAAACTGTTTTAGCAAAAATTTGCTTCTGGATCTAGCAAGCTCTAGCCAAGATCCGGCTGAAACGAAAGTATTGCTTGAACGTATTTTGATTGAGATCTTTGTGAAAAATAGAGCGTTTTTTATGATTACAAAGCTTTTCCCTCTTTTGTTGTGTGTGGCTTACAATGTAGAAACCTCATTTTATCCTAATCTCCACCCACATCCGTTACAAATTCTTCCACTTAAATGAAATTGCTAATTAAGCTAAATAATGACACTAATTAATTGTTTAAGTGAGGCCCTTGGGTTCTTGATCACGTGTGAATCTCTTCAACTCTCATGCAATTGATTTTGCCGGCCACCCTAATTCAGCAAGCTACTTATGGGCCTTTGTTTGGGCTTTGCTGGGCCGGATCCAACAATACCCCCGAATCAGATTTCGGACTTGTTAGGCAAGCTAGACGGAATCTGATTCGTCGACACTCCGATCGGGGACCCCAGCCTGCTAGGATCAAAAAGATGCATTCAACTATGGAGTCCATAATTGCGAATCCCTCGACAGTTGAGTTGTCGTTGAAGCCTTTGTCGCTTGGACTAGCTGTTGGATGTAAGCTGGAGTGTGCTAGCGATCCTTTGCGTCTCTGGCGGGTTTTGGCCTTTGAGATTGTTTGCATCGTTTCTTGCGATTACTTGTGGTGTCTAGCATGTGGCGTGCGATAACTAGAGGATAGTGTGCTTTGACTGGCGACGAGCAAATGATAGCTATGGAACGACTCGCAATAGCTAGCGACTACTGGCGAACGACTTGTGGCTAGGCAGAGCTAGCTTTAGACTTGCGATAACCAGCGAATGATTTTAGCTAGTCTGAGCTAGCAATGAGCTTGTGACAACAGGCGAGGTCGGTTGTAGCTAGCGTGAGCTAGCAAGTGGTGGGTGAGCTAGAGGGTCCTAACACTTTGTGAGTTTAGCGGTTTCATGCGATTAATGTTGAATGGTAGACCGACTAGTGGGCGTTAGCATCTTCTTGCATTTAGTAGCAAGTGATTGACTGCTAACAGGTGCTAGCGTTTTCGAGTGACTAGTAGCAAGTGATGTATTAGCTAGCGGGTGCTAGCGTGAAGCTTATGACAAATGACGAAATCGATTTCGGCTAGCCTGAGCTAGGACTCGTGAGAGTGACGAAACTGATTTCAGCTAGCCTGAGCTAGGACTCGCGACAGAGGCGAAATTGATTTTATCTAGCCTGAGCTAGGACTCGCGACGGAGACGAAATTGATTTCAGCTAGCCTGAGCTAGGACTCGCGACAGAGGCGAAATTGATTTAAGCTAGCCTGAGCTAGGACTCGCGACAGAGGCGAAATTGATTTCAGCTAGCCTGAGCTAGGACTCGCGACAGAGGCGAAATTGATTTCAGTTAGCCTGAGCTACGACTCACGACAGAGGCGAAATTGATTTCAGCTAGCCTGGGCTAGGACTCGCGACAGAGGCGAAATTGATTTCAGCTAGCCTGAGCTAGGACTCGCGACAGAGGCGAAATTGATTTCAGCTAGCTTGAGCTAGGACTCGCGACAGAGGCGAAATTGATTTCAGCTAGCCTGAGCTAGGACTCGCGACAGAGGCGAAATTGATTTCAGCTAGCCTGAGCTAGGACTCGCGACAGAGACGAATTTGATTTCAGCTAGCATGAGCTAGGACTGGACTACTTCGGTAGTCGAGGGACTCTGCCTCTAGGTAACGGAGGGACTACGCCTCTAGGAAGCTGAGGGACTAAGCCTCTAGATAGGATAATCGTAAAACAAGATGTTTAATAATGGTATGGATGATACCTGTATTCCTTGTGATTGTGGTTGACTAGATAATGGTTGTGATCATCGTCTTCACTAGCCGACTCCTGATCGGACGGGCTCTCCATAGCGGTTTGGCGATCGGATTCTGGCGTCTGGACATCATGCTCTCGGACAGGATTTCGTAATTCACGGTCCTCCTCCAGGCGCACATGAGCTAACGCCTTGGCTTGTACATCTTCAAAGCTAGCACACGGATATTTAGTCAGCTCTTTATACAACTCGCCGTCCGGGGTTACCCCCTGCCGGAAGGCCTCCATGGCAGTAACAACGTCACAACCTGTGATGGAGATCTTTTCCTGGTTGAAGCGATCGAGGTAGTCTCTAGTCGACTCATGAGATCTCTGGACGATCCTATAGAGATCGCTAGATCGTTTCTCAAACCGTCGGCTGCTAGCAAACTTGGTGCGGAAGGAATCCACCAGGTCAGCGAAGGAGGACACACTGCTCCGTGGAAGGTTGATAAACCAGGTTAGTGCTGGTCCGGCTAGCGTGGTCCCAAAACCCTTGCACATTAGAGCTTCTTTCGATTGGTGGGGAATCACGCTAGTCATCATCTTTTGTTTGTATATGGCTACATGGTCGTTAGGGTCGCTCGCCCCGTCGTAGGCATCCATGGCTGGCACCATGAACTTCTTTGGGATTCCGACACGAGCAATACAAGCCACGAAAGGAGACTCGTCATAGCTATCTGGCGCTTCCCGCTCCATCGGGTGAGATACCCCAGTCCAAGCCATCTGGTTGGCGAACCGGTTGACTTGCCCCCTGACCTCTCGCTGGACGATCGCGTCCAGATCCAATGGTAGCCTCTGATTCAAATCTTCCTCCCGGTCTTCTCTAGCGAGTCTTACGCTTTGGTGACGGACAAGTGGGCGGTTGCTAGCCGATCGGATAGCCACTAGCGGGGTTGTGGTCCGGCTAGGCCCTCCCCGTTGCCTGAGCGTCGGGGCTCCAAGAAGGGTTGTCGGTGGGGCGATGCAGTCAGTTCTAGCGTCAAGGCCACCGCGTCTGTTTGAAGCTCCTTCCCCACGGTCTAGATCTAGTCTTCGCCTCAGGTTGTCAGTCTCTCTGGCGACTCCGGCCGACTGGCACCCCCTGGTCAACCCCCGATTCCGAGACCTTAGTCGGGCATTTTCTTGGGTTAAGCGTTCCACTTGAGCTTCATAGAGACTCTTTTGATCACCAAGTTTCCTCTCTAGGTCATCTAGCCGCCGGCGAAAGTCAGCCATCTCGTCTGCCTGGGTGTGGTCAGAGGATTTCGTCGCTGGTAGAGGGTTCAGTTCCCCGTCTTGCTGGGCAGCCGAGACGTCCGGGTTGGTTTTGCTCATCTTGAGTTGAGAATGGATTGATTGATTCCAGTGGAAACCTTGGATTCCAGCCCCACGGTGGGCGCCAAACTGTTTTAGCAAAAATTTGCTTCTGGATCTAGCAAGCTCTAGCCAAGATCCGGCTGAAACGAAAGTATTGCTTGAACGTATTTTGATTGAGATCTTTGTGAAAAATAGAGCGTTTTTTATGATTACAAAGCTTTTCCCTCTTTTGTTGTGTGTGGCTTACAATGTAGAAACCTCATTTTATCCTAATCTCCACCCACATCCGTTACAAATTCTTCCACTTAAATGAAATTGCTAATTAAGCTAAATAATGACACTAATTAATTGTTTAAGTGAGGCCCTTGGGTTCTTGATCACGTGTGAATCTCTTCAACTCTCATGCAATTGATTTTGCCGGCCACCCTAATTCAGCAAGCTACTTATGGGCCTTTGTTTGGGCTTTGCTGGGCCGGATCCAACATATGTGAGTTTCCAACCTTTCATCCTCAGTTCAACGGCTGATTCTATGATTTAATTAGGTCACTGTTAGAAAACCGAGTTCGTGTTTTGATGGTTCCAAACCGAAGAGGTTGCCCAGAGGTCGCCGACCTCAGTTTCCAGAAGCGAAGCGCGTGCGGAAATTCAGAAAAGGAAACATCGTGTTTTTCTGTTATGGAAATCACGTATAACATATTCAGCAGCTCGTTTAAGGCAAGGACAAGATCATAAAGATGGAAAATCATCAAGAGATCAAGGAAGATATTGAAGATGATTTTATCATGGCTTAGAATTTTATTTTAGGAAGGATTTTGTATTGATTGTGTACAATTCATTCCTTGGCCTAAAAGGATGAATTGTGCAGCAATCTTCTTGGTTCTTTATATATAGTTTCGTGGGTACATTGTAGGAACCAAGAGAGTCAAGAGAAAAACTTGTATTGAGAGTGTGTGGTGTAGAAGAGAGGATCGTGGGATTCGGTCCTTAGGAAGATTGAGTATGAGCGAGCTATAGAGAGTGAGGGTTGAGATAAAAGGCAAGAGTACTTGCAAGAGAGGGCGTGGGATTCGCCGGAGCGTGAGATGCGCATCTTGAAGTAGGAACACCTTTTGTAGCCCGAGAAATCAATATAGCGAGCGAAGTGCTCTTCAAGTCCTTCTAAGTTGAAGCTTAGAAGGCAAGTGGTTTTTCTCCTTGCAAGCACGTTGGCTACAAGGCGTTTCCACTCTAAATCGTCGTGTTCAAATCTGGTATCTTTAAGTTCTTTCCTGTGTTTATTTCCGCTGCACAACCTAAGGCTGTTAACTCTGGTCACCGACATCGTAGGTGTCGACGACCTCTGAAGTACTAACGCAGATCCTACAATAGGTATCAGAGCTTTGGCTCTAGATTTTCTTAGTACTTTACAGGAAAGATGTCTACCACCAACACCGCTATTAGTGACTCCTTCTGGAAGCCTCCAATTGTCAAGGTTGGAGAGTACGATTGGTGGGCAAAGCAAATGAGAACCCACATATGCTCTCTTGATGGCCAGCTTTGGAAAGTCATATGCATAGGCCCCGAAAAGATTCTCAAAGCTGACGGAAAGGAGAAAGAAGTCACGGAGTACAATGATGCTGACTTCAAAAAGCTTGAGAAGAATGAAAGAGCAAAGAAAGTCCTCCATCATGCTCTCTCTAGTAGTGATCTCAAGAAGGTCATTGGCTATGACACCGCCAAAGAAATCTGGGACTCTCTCAAACGTCTCCATCAAGGAAATGATGATGTCAAAAAGGACATAATCATAACCCTTGAGCGAGAATATGAGAACTTGTTCCAAGAAAAGGGTGAGTCCATCCATGACTACTTCTCAAGATTCCAATCAGTGGTCAATCAACTGGAGTTTCTGGGTGAGAAACTTCCTCAATGGAAGCAAACCAACACGTTGATTTCTGTCCTCAACAAGAAATGGGATAGGATGGCGACTTCTCTTCTTACTCAAAAGGAGACGAAGTTACTGACCTTGGAGGATGTGGTTGGTCAACTGACCATGCTCGGAGGAATCCAAGAAAGAAGGGAAGATAGACTTGACTCTGAGAGAGTCAGGGGAATTGCTATTAAGGTCGAAAAGGCTTTCGATCTTGCTCAAGGACATGAAGACATGGAGGATGTCGACGATGACGTAGCTCTTATATTTAGCACTATGAAGAGACTTTGGAGTCGCAACGAGGCTCAATCTAAAGCTCCCGAGCCAAGTAGAGAAGTGATATGTTATCACTGCAAAGAAAAGGGACACTTTGTCAAAGAATGTCCAAAGAAGGAGGTTGGGAAGAGCTTGTTCGCGACCTGAGACATGTCAAGTGATGAAGATGACATGTCGCCAACCAAAGGAGCATGTTTCATGGCTTTGGGAGATGACTCTTCAAGTGAGCTAAGTAATTCTGATCTCTCATCTCTTTTGGCTAAAAAGTCCAGAGAACAACTTTGTACTATCATTGAAAAACTTGGTCTTCAAATTTCAGACCTAAGTGAAGAAAATGAAGAAAAAGATGAAAAAATTGCTAATCTGATTAATGATAACAAAGTTTGGTCTTCTAAGGCTATTGATCTAGAAAAGAATGTTGTCTCTAAACCTGTTGCTTGCATTAAATGTCCTAACTTTGAGTCACAGGTTGTTGACTTTTAGAAACAGGTTGACGACCTAGAAAAACAGGTGTCTAGTCTCGAAGGTCAAAACCTCATGCTAAAGCTGGGAAATGCTATGTTGTCTAGTAATCTTGAAAATGTGAAGATAGATGACGAAGCTAAAAAACAGAAATGGAAGGATGAGTTTGTCATTGACAAGGTCTAAGAAGTCAAACAAGACTTCGGAAGAAGATTTGTGAAGGTTGTGGAGCGACCTGGTCTTGACTGTGGGAAAAACCAAGATGAAAAGGGGAACGCTTCTAGCTCTCAATCGCCCAAAGGTAAATCCCCTATGCATGATCACAACGCAAGTTGTTCATCGCATGTGGTGGACAACAAGGGTAAAGGGAAACAGAAGTGGTACCCTAATCAAAAGGTTCGTACCATGTGGGAAAACCAAGTCCAAAAAGTTGGTCCCTCGCGAATCAATTTCCAGGCCCGTGTCGACAACAAACCTGTCTACCCAGGATATAGTAAGTATGTAGGCTTAAAATCTCACATCACATGCTGGTATTGTGGCAAAGGAGGTCATTACCAACATGAGTGCTTTAGAAGGGCTAGAGATTCTAAAAAGGCTAGGAAGTCGAGGACTGCTAAAAGGAAACCTAAAGTCATCAACCATG
Source organism: Polygonum maritimum (assembly GCA_963924305.1). Lineage (NCBI taxonomy): Eukaryota > Viridiplantae > Streptophyta > Magnoliopsida > Caryophyllales > Polygonaceae > Polygonum > Polygonum maritimum. Next base: position 13,475,779 of record OZ002728.1, read on the forward strand.
CTAAGAACCCAAAACCTGCTAATGCTAATGTTTCTGCTCATGATGTGAAATATGTTGCTCGACCCAGAGGAGTTGTGAAACAGCTCTGGGTTCGTAAAAACTAATCTTGTTTGTGCAGGTTGAAGTGAGTGTCGACGACCCCTAGTTCATCGACAGTGCATGCTCAGCTCATATGACTGGAAAATCTGAGGATTTTTGTCTCACTTCAACAATATAAAGGAGGTAATATTACCTTCGGGAACAATAGCAAAGGTGTGGTTTCTGGAATTGAAAAAAAAAAACTCAAGTAAGGTTTCAAATTCTGATGTTAGTCTGGTTGACAACCTTGGTTTTAGCTTATTGAGCGTTGCTCAACTGTGTGCTAACGGCAAAAATCAAGTTGTCTTTGATCATAAGCAATGCCAGGTGATTGAAATAAGTACAGGTAGGACGCTTCTGAAGGGATTGTACAAAAACAATGTTTACAAAGTTGATCCTTGCTTCCAACCTGAAGAAAGTTTGTACTTGAAGTCTGTTGGAGGTTGCCGACCTCTGGCATAGTTGGTTTTTGCCATGCTAGCGTGCAGTTGTTGATCAAGTTGCATGGAGAGGAGCTAGCAGTTTCCTGTATCTTGAGGATGTTAATGACAAGAACAGTGACAATGTCGCTGACTCAGATCAGAATGCAGAGGATGTTCAAAATCAAGGTGATTCTGAGGCTAGTTCCGAAAGAGATTCAAGTTAGAAAGTTCAATGTGAAAGGGTTGGAGAAGATGATGAGAAAGTCGAGGAAGTCGACGACTTTGAGAAAGCTGAAGAGATTGCTGACAAGGTCGACAACTTTGCTAAAGTCGCCGACAAAGAAAAGAAGGTCATTTACGTTCAATCTGACAGTGAAGACTCCAGGATTCAAGGATGTTGCCAACCTGGACTAGGTCGACGACATGTGGAGAAAGCCATGGTGTTCATGGAGTTTTGCAGAATGGATGAGCAAAGGGCGGATATTTTCACCAAGGCTTTAAATCGTGAACCCTTTGATTGACTTCACATGGAGCTAGGTATGATCTCTCTTGATTAACTTGTTACGTTACATGCTACCCCTCAATGACTGGTTCTGATTGTTTATCATTTGAGAATAACATGCTTATGTGTTGTAAGTCTAATGAGGTAATCATGCTTTGATTGATGATACACTTGTGTGTGCATGTCGATGACCTCCTGCTTGTTGTGATTATGCTTGCAATTATATTGAACTTTTTCTTTGAGCCCAAAAGAATCAACCTGATGACCCTTTAACCCTCATTACAAGCCCAAATGATGGTTGATTCTACAGCTGTCCCCGACCTATCAGGCTTGAGAGTCTCTATGAGCCTATTTACTTGTTTATGTGGTTTAAACGGAGACTTATCAACATGATCGACAAATTACACAAAATATTATTTTCATGCTTGGGTTGCTTTGATACCACCCGGTGTGACCCAACCCCCAAGCTATTTCAAGTGGTAATTGTCATGGTGCATTCAGTTTGATGATTATGCTCAGAAATATGAGAATAGGTGCAAGTCGACGACTTCTGTTGTGTGTTAGTTGAGGTCGACGACTTAGAAGTTTCTTTCAGGTCTGTGCTCAGAAAAAGTGAAGTGTTGAAAAGACGTGAGGAAAGTTGTTTTGGAGTCGACGACATCGCTGTTATCGCCGACTAATCAGTGCGAAAGTGCACGTGCTGATTTGAAAGGTAAGATCTTGATATCAAGTGGAGTATAGTTGCTTTGTAGAAAGAGGGTGAAGTTCAGAAGATGTTGGACTCGTTTGATGGAGTTAAAAAAAAAAAGGAGAGAAGAAAAATGAAGTCGAAAAAATGAAAAAAAAAAGAAAAAAGAAAAAGATGGGTGAGTAGGGAAGAGTTGTCAACTCTGCATGCTAAGATGAAGAATCAGATTCTTGAGCTGGCAAAGGGAATGACACAAATGCTCAAGCTGATGAGAGATGTTGGTGAAGATGTTGACGGCATCAAGGAAACGCACATAGCTATGTCTTAGTCGTCGACTGGTGCACTTCTGACTTTACCACTATCTTGCTTTCTATCCCTACCACATTATTCCTCTCACTAAAACTTTTTCTTAAGTTCGATATGGTTGCAAGATATTAATACTCTTGCTGTGTGTGTTCTGTTTGACATTGCCATGCTTGCATGGTCGTTGACTTGGTTTCTGCATGCCTTTGCCTATATTAGCTAATATGTTTGCCTTACTTATTTCTCTATGATCTATGATCTTTTTGATGATGCCAAAAGGGGAAAATAGTTGAGGGTTGCATGCTTAATTGAGGGGATATGCTGAATTTCGAGTGAATATTGAACTTAGGGGGAACTTTTGAAAAGTTAAGGGGGAATATTTTTTGCTTGCCTTTGTAGTTTGTTTGTTTGAGATGCTGAACAGGTTAACGAAGACCCCAGAAGCAAATCAGAGAAGATGAGTGTTTGTCACCATCAAAAAGGGGGAATTTGTTAGAAAACCGAGTTCGTGTTTTGATGGTTCCAAACCGAAGAGGTTGCCGAGAGGTCGCCGACCTCAGTTTCCAGAAGCGAAGCGCGTGCGGAAATTCAGAAAAGGAAACAACGTATTTTTCTGTTATGGAAATCACGTATAACATATTCAGCAGCTCGTTTAAGGCAAGGACAAGATCATAAAGATGGAAAATCATCAAGAGATCAAGGAAGATATTGAAGATGATTTTATCATGGCTTAGAATTTTATTTTAGGAAGGATTTTGTATGGATTGTGTATAATTCATTCCTTGACCTAAAAGGATGAATTGTGTAGCAATCTTCTTGGTTCTTTATATATAGTTTCGTGGGTACATTGTAGGAACCAAGAGAGTCAAGAGAAAAACTTGTATTGAGAATGTGTGGTGTAGAAGAGAAGATCGTGGGATTCGGTCCTTAGGAAGATTGAGTATGAGCGAGCTATAGAGAGTGAGGGTTGAGATAAAAGGCAAGAGTACTTGCAAGAGAGGGCGTGGGATTCGCCGGAGCGTGAGATGCGCATCTTGAAGTAGGAACACCTTTTGTAGCCCGAGAAATCAATATAGCGAGCGAAGTGCTCTTCAAGTCCTTCTAAGTTGAAGCTTAGAAGGCAAGTGGTTTTTCTCTTTGCAAGCACGTTGGCTACAAGGAGTTTCCACTCTAAATCGTCGTGTTCAAATCTGGTATCTTTAAGTTCTTTCCTATGTTTATTTCCGCTGCACAACCTAAGGTTGTTAACTCTGGTCGCCGACATCGTAGGTGTCGACGACCTCTGAAGTACTAACGCAGATCCTACAGTCACTTAATTAACTAATGAATGGATTTCAGATATTTGTAGATATATGGCCGATAACGTATTTGGGATTGTTGGTCGAGTTCTGAACACGCTTGGATCCTCTTCTTTTGAAGAAATCAAGTGGATATGTAAAGTCCCGGATGAGCTCACAGGAATCAAGGAAACACTAGTTTCCATCAACGCGGTTCTATTGGATGCGCAGGGGCATCAATCCACCAGCAAATCTACAGCCTTTTGGCTCCGCAAACTCAAGCTCGTCGCTTACGATATCGAGGATGTGCTTGATCTCATAACTACTCAAGATTTGGAGCTCAGAGTCAAGGGGAGGAGCTTGTTCCGCAGCATTACCAAGCTGTTTATGTGGTACGATGTGGCCCGAGAGCTGAGAGTGATTCGTCACAGGCTGGATGAGGTCGAGCGCTGCAAGAAGAGCTTTGGTTTTCGCTTTCAAGAGAGGCGTGCGGTTCCTTCGCTTGTTGAGACTTGTGCTATGCAAAGAGAGACCTATTCGTATGTCTGCGAATGGGATGTTATTGGCAAAAAGGAGGACAAAGACAGGATCATTCGTGCTATATTAATGAGATCCTCAGGTGCTCCTCCAAATCCAAACAAGTTGTTGTCTGTCATTCCCATCATTGGATTAGGAGGGATGGGCAAAATAACTCTGGCAAAGTTGATCTTCAACGACGCTGACGTCATAGCGAGCTTTGAGTTAAGGCTATGGGCTCATGTATCAAGCAAGTTTGTGCTCAAAAACTTGATTCTCAACATTCTTCGAGCTGCTACTGGCATGAATTTCTCCGACTCGAGCTTGGAGCTGCTACAGAAGAAGCTTTGTGAGGTATTAGGCGGCAAAACTTGTCTCCTAATCCTAGATGATGTGTGGGTAAGGGATCCCATTCAATGGATGGACTTGAAGGAACTCTTATGTGCGGGTTCATCAAGCAGCTGCACAATCATACTAACAACCCGGGAGGAAAGGGTCGCTCTCATCGCTGATACTACGAAACCATACAAGCTCAAGAGGCTGTCAGATGGTGATTGTTGGTGTATCTTTGCCAAGCATGCATTTAACAACAATGATGAGCTGGGAGCTTATCCTTTGCTAGTTGAGATTGGGAAGTCAGTTGTTCAAAAATGTCTCAGAGTTCCCTTAGCAGCAAGAGCTTTAGGTAGTATGTTGCGTCATCAAAGAGACGCTCATCGTTGGAGGCAGATTGACCAAATTGAGCTCTGGAGGATTGAGCAAGGACCGAATGATATCTTGCCAGCACTGAAATTGAGTTATGATCAAACGCCTTACCATCTCCGATTATGCTTTGCATTTTGTGCTGTGTACAAAAAAGGTTGTCCTCTGTTTAGAGTTATCTCGTGAATATGTGGATGGCGCTCGGGTTTCTACAATCAAGGCAAGGAGGTGCAGATCTTGAAGCCATCGGAAACGAATATTTCCTTGAGCTTCTGTCAAGATCGTTTCTACAACTCCCAGGCTATGAAGTGCCAAAGGCCTTCATTGCAAAGTATGGGGAGTTCTTTGATGAGAGTAGCTTTTGGAATGATCTTATGCATATGTCCAAGACAAGTCTATTCCATAACTTGAATCAAGTCTCTCGTTCACTCTTCCAACCGGTTGAGAGGCTACTGTTTATTGAGATGCACGACTTGTTGTATGATTTGGCTACTTTTGTGTTAGACGAGGAGATTGTGAGTATGACATCTAAGTAGTATTACACAAGAAACTTCGCCGCGAGCCCAGTATGTTTTGTGGGATCAAGAGGACTTGTCGACTAGAGGCTTTCCAATGCAGTTGTGGAAGGAGGCGAGTCGAGCAAGAGTGTTCGCCTTCGTTCATCCAATGGGTTGTGTGAGCAAGTCTTTTTTACAAGGCTTGATTTCTAACTTCAGCTGTCTACGCATCCTTAACCTTAACTTCTTTGAGTTTGAGGAGTTGCCAAACACAATTGGGGATTTAAAGCACTTGAGGTACCTTAACCTTGCCTTTAACTCGAAACTCACCACACTTCCTCCATCAACTTGCAAGCTAGTGAATCTTCAATCATTAGTCCTTTTTCAATGTACCCGTTTCGAGTGGCTTCCGAAAGACGTCCACAGATTAGTAAACTTCAGATATTTGTGCGTGACGTCCAAGTTGGGATCTCTGCCTAGAGAAGGCTTGCATGGATTGAGATCTTTGCGAGTAATGAGACTGTTTTGTCAATATTTAAGGTATTTATCGACGGAGATTGGAAGCTTGGGGAACCTTCGTTGTTTGGAAATCATTTACTGTGCAAACTTAACTACTCTTCCTAATGAAATGAAGTACCTCACCAATCTTGAGGAGTTGAAGGTTTATTACTACAGAAGCTTAGACTTGAAGGGATGGGAAGGATTATGCGGTTTAACAAGTCTTCAATACCTTGAATTTAGAGAGGTTCCAAGACTAGTAGGCTTTCCGGAAGGGGGGCTTGATGGTTGTGCCAAGTCATTGCGGTTTCTTAGGATTGTTTGGTGTGAAGGCTTGAGGTCGTTGCCAGAGCAACTGCATCACAACACCTCCCTTGTGAATTTAAGCTTGAGTTGTTGTCCGAGTCTGAGTGCTTTGCCAAGGGGGATCAAGGCTCTTCGGTATTTGCAATAGTTGAACATTGATGGATGCCCGGAGCTTAGAAAGAGGTGTGAGAAGAAGATAGGAAGTGATTGGCATCTCATTGCGCATATTCCTGAAATACGTATAGATCATGAAGCCATCTAAAGCAACAGCGGCTCCTAAGTACTTAGGCCTTGCTACACTTGTTGAGAGAAAGTAGTTTTGGGGAGAAAGTAGTGTTTTTTTGTCTTGAAAAACGTAAAACATAGAGAGATTGAACGTATTTCAAGAGTTTTTAAAAGTAGTTTTTAGGAAAAGTATACTTTCTAGTGCAAGTGTAGCAAGACCCTAATCTTATCTAGGCTTAATGTATATTTAACAGGCATGTATTGTATTGTATTGTATTGCAAGCCCGATTCTTTTGGTAATTCTGAAAAACAAAACCTTGGGCCTAACAATGGTCCTTTTTTTTGATAAAGGTAAGAATTCGGAGTACCAAATAAATTTGGTAGTCCGAGAGGCCGTTAAACGGCAGCCAAGAATGGCTAGGAGGGTCAAAAAAGCCCACAAGACAGACAGAAAGTACTAAGGATAGTATAAAATCTCAAAAAACAAGAGCAAAAAAGATTGGAATCGGGGTGAGTCAAACACTAAGTAAAACTTAGCGTCGCAGGAATCAAGTCGACCCATCCTGGGGTGTGCGAAATGGACAGCTGACGTTCCCTCCACCGAGATGAAGGATCTTCAAAGGCCCCAAGCACCAAGCAACCTGGCCTAACACAACTCGGTCCGAAAATTCCAACAAAGCTCTTGCTCTTCGAAAATTTATACGAAAATAAAATACAAGCAATTCTGCCGAGTTTTCCAAATTAAAATATCAAGATTTCATATCATTTTATATTTGTCTTTGTTTAGGTCCATACTTTCTAATTGGTAAAATCTTGGTCCTCGCATATTCAAATCATGCAATCTATGAACAATAGAGTATTTTCTTGCATATTGCATAGGGCTGGACATTTTTTGCGGGTGACCGACCCACCCGGTTCACCCGACCCAGTTTTACGGGTGATCAACGTAAAATAGCGGGTGATGGGTGGGTCGGGTTACGGGTGAAACGGTTGACGGGTCGGATATGGGTGAAATGTTTCACCCGTTTAACCCGACCCATCACCCACCACCCGTTTCACCCGTTTAATTTTAATAAATTAGGGTTGATTTTATCTAAAGGAAAGTTTGGGACTTTGAGGCTTTTTTTAAAAAAATGTTTGGGTTTTTTTTACAAACTTCTAATTTAGCCAATTCTATGTTTTGTATGCTAAGATGGTGATATCAGCTTTTGAAGAAGAATGGTGACGAACAAGGGTGACAGAGATGATGATTGAAGAACTTTTCGTTGCAATTGATTGATGTAATGAGCTTATGTTTGCACAATTTTTTAGCTTTACTAGCTTACAACTTATGTACTAATATTGCGATATTGACATATTGTTTAAGTAAGCAAAACACATTACCTTAAATATTTCTTTATTAGTTCTGAAAATTTGAATTTTTTTATTGTAATTTTTGAATTTGCGGGTGGCGGTCACCCGGTTCACCCGCGGGTGATGGGTGGGTCGGGTGATGGGTGAAAGGTTTCGCGGGTGATGGGTGGGTCGGGTGACCATTATTACTTGCGGGTCGGGTGGTGGAAGTGTTCCACCCACCCATAACCCGACCCATGACCACCCCTAATATTGCATATTTTTGATTCACATAACTACAATCAATGAGATAACTAATAAGCAAGATCTCTTTTAGCTAGATCGTGCTCTCTTTCATCACAAAAATTTAGCTAAACAAGCTTCCATATCTAACTTAATTTTTCTTTCAAACTCTATCACCATGGTGGCCGGGTTTAATTTCAAGTTGTTCATTGGATTTTGGTTCAATATTCTTGTTCATTTGAACACCACCATTAATGATCTCCTCGATCATGGTGGGTTCAAGTTGTTCAATAGGCTCTTGATCAAGAGCTTGTTCATCAGAAATTTTCAGGTCCGAGTATCTTTCAAATGTAGATAATCTCTTACATCTTTGTTCCATCTCCATAATGATGCTCCTAAAACACCATACACACACTCAATACACAAAGGATACAAACAAAAGCACCATGGAAGAGTGTTCCATGCCTCAAGCCCTTCCCATGGCGATTGGTTGTGACCCCATTCGATCCTCTTCACCTTTGTTGATTTCCTTGTTTTCTTCCCCGTTTTAGGCACACATGAGCCTTCAATTGAAGCCCCATCACCATTGAGGCTTGGTTTTTTCGATTTGATTTTCTAGGGTTTTTTTTGGGTTCGGTTTTCTTCCCTTTTTACAAAGAGATTGATCAAATTTCAGAAGCCATAAGTGTTTAGGAGTTGTTTGTTCACAATTTCGGGTGCAATTTCATGGGTAGTTGGTAGAAGGAGGGGATCTGAACAAGGGGCAAGAAAATTTGTTCATGGCTATAGGGAGAGAAAGAGGGAGGACGAAGGCAAGGGTCGGGGTGTTTTTGCTTTCCTGTCTAACAATGGTCCTTTTTATCAACTTGAAACACCAAACATATTTTCTATTTAAAAAAAAATTAACCTTCCTGAAGCTAAAAATTGAATAGATCAAGTTAGAGCATCTAGTACCAAATGTAGTTTGGTCGTCTGTAGTTCCACTGTTTGGTACCCTCCCTATCTTAAAAATTGGAGGTATAAATTCCAAATCCCATCACTAAATTGATCAATTTTTATATTTTTATATCCTATTTGGCAATTTCGTTTAAAATTTTTTTGAAACAACAACAACGTTTACCCAATATGTCTTGCAAAACGCAGGATTTGGGAGGTCAGGATTGAAACATTCTAGACTTGTATAGAATGCACCCGATAAAAACCAAGAAAGCGAACCAACCAACTCCTCAAAAAAAAAAAAAGGGAAATTCCTTTTGGTACCCTTGTGGTTTTGACAATTCCTTTTGGTGCCCTAGGAAAAAAGTTATTCCTTTTGGTACCCCTATGGTTTATACATTTTCCTTTTCATAGCCAAAACTCTATTTTAACCTATTTTTCATCCAAAAAAAATATTTTTCATTTAAAATTTAAATTAAAACGAATTTGCTATGAAAATATTTGAATATTTAAAATTTAAATAAAAATATTTTCCATCAAAAAATTAACTTGTGAACTTTGAATATTTAAAACTAATGAGTTTCGGGATATGTAATTGATTAATATCACATATACATGTTATCAAAAATATATTGAGAATGGTCCAAAAATATATTGAGTTTTGAGATTTGTGAATTTGCTTAGTAGTATTTTTTATGATTTATTAAATTGAGAATGGTCCAAATTAATCCCAAAAAATTAAGGTTGTTGAAATATAATCTAAAAATAATTTTATATTATATAGTCTACAAATTGTATCATTTTGCAAGAAAAAGTAAATTCGTTTGTATTTAAATTTTAAATGAAAAATATTTTTTTTGGATGAAAAATGAGTTAAAATAGAGTTTTGGCTATGAAAAGGAAAATGTACAAACCATAAGAGTACCACAAGGAATAACTTTTTTTCTAGGGTACCAAAAGGAATTGTCAAAACCACAAGGGTATCAAAAGGAATTTCCCAAAAAAAAAACAGGCGGCTAACTATCAGCTATCCTAATCTTCTCCCTCCAACTCTCTCTACCCCTAGGTCCACTTGAAACAAATGAAACTATTTTGAAATGCTTTCAGATTCTAAACACTCATATATGTGAACTATCGTGTAGTATAGTAGAGTAGCAAATGTAGTGTCTATCACCACCAAACACGTACTACCGATAAAAAATTTAGTGATCAAAGAAGTAAGATACTCCTAAAGTTCTCAAAACTAACCATTTCATTAAAAATAATTTATGATGTAACTTTCAAAAACAAATTGAAAAAAGAAGGAAAGGTTAAGAAGAATATGAATTGCACTCCTCATCTTTGCTAGATAACATAAAGAATTACCAAAATATCATATTGATGTTAACACGTGTATCTATAATTCCACTGATCCATTCCCAAAATCCAAATTTCCGATGTGGAAAGCATTTGAGTACTCTCCGTACACGCTCTACATACAAATCGATCATTCTTTTTTCCCACATTAGAAATTTGGAACTTTTGGGGAAGTCGTTCGTATTATATAAGACTTAAGTTGTACATACATTTGTTAATTATGAGTTAAACTTTAAATGGGTCTTTATAGCTAAAATAATCTATTAAATCTACGTAAAATATAAATTTAACAGGTTTTTTTACTATAAATTACTACATAAGAAAAAGTGTTCGGTTTACCCGAACCGAACCGATCCAAACTCGAACCGACCAAGAAACCGATACTGCCACTTAAACCCTATTCATTTTTGCATGGTTCAATTCGGTTCTCGGGTGTGGAACGATACAATTGAACCGATGAACAACTCTAACCGAGGGAGAGAAGAGTTTTCGATATTTTGATGTAAATTTTACTCCAGGACAAGAGAGGAGAGAAGATAAGAGGATGAACGAGCAAGATAATCATGAAAAGATTTAAAAAAACTAAATACTTTTATGGTGACTAATTAGTTACTTTTTTAAAACGGAATTAACTATTCATTTCATGGTTGAGAATTGAGACTGTCCTTTCCATGCCCTCCCCTCTAATATCTATTGTAATAATATATAGTAAATGTTTGTGGGGATTGTAAACCACATTCATAATAAATGGGAAAAATACTTAATCTACTAACTCATATAGTGCTTCTTTTTAAATAAAAAAATAACTAAATCTATCCAATTTAAAAAAATATAAAAAGTATTATATTGTATGTCGCGATGTATTCTATTTTTCGGTTGAAATATTACATGTAAGACTTGTTCTACAGTATAATAATAAATACCTTCAAAAAAAACTAGTGGTTACGAGTGTATCTTGAATGAGTGTCCGAGTAATTAATCAAATTAGAATTCAAATTTGAAACAAGTACACAGGCTAGCCCACAACCACAACAATTCCTTATCAGAAGAAATTTTATAATAAATAAAACAAAACTTAATCTACAAATTTACTTGATTTGATAATTCTTCTTAAATATAATATAATATATATCCAATTGAAACATATGAATATTAAATAACTTATATTATACGCTATGATATATTATAATTTTTGGTTTAAACATCACATGTTAGGTTTGTCCTAGTGTATAATAATAAATGTCTTCAAATAAAAGTATCAATTAGTATATCTTCAATGAGTGGACGAAAAATTAATCCAATCACAGTTAAGATCTGAAAGTTAAAACAAGTACATAAGCTTATGATGAAAGGTAGTTCGAATACTTCTCATACGGATGAATAAAACATGGTCACAAGCTAACCAACAAACACAACAATACCTTATTAGAAGAAATTCTAACTACAAACACGATGTCATACATGAGTGATAAACACTAACGCGGACTTAAAATCACTCATGGTTGGGTAGAGGAGACGTCATCATAATGGTTTATTTCTTAATCTCTCTCCAACAGTCATTTGTTAGTCCTCTATATATAGTTCGAACTATTTTTTTCCATTATTTTTGTTATTTATAAGTGATGCAATATTTTCTATAGATTTGTGTAAGATGGTTGTTAGAGAATGAAAGGCTAGAATTCGGCTAAATAGAGTGGAGGTTTCCAAGCCATTGATTCTTATGTCATGCATAACATGCTTACACTTGTTCATTTATGCATTTCATCTAATAATTTGTAGCGTAGCTATCAAATCAAATATCAAAAATAACAAAGCTTTAAAAATGAGACTTTTTTTTCCTGGTAGATTAGATCAACTTAAATTTGGGTTTTCCATATCATACCGTAAGAAGCTATACGATTTTTTAGTATACTTTCAACTAAATTTCCATTATTTAGAGGCTTTTGTCGGAAACCACCCGTATGTTAGGCCATATTGCCCTAAACCAACCATATATTCAATAATTTTTTTAAACCACCTGTATAATGGGTTCCATTAACAAAACGCCATCTCTAGTCAGTTTCCGTTAAAAATCCATTAGAGGCGCGCGGACACGTGGAAAATTTTAATGTTTCTTTTTGTCAATTTGCTTAATAAGTGTAATAAAGTCAAGGGAAATTCCTTTTTGTATCCCTCACTCCTTGACAATTCCTTTTGGTATCCTAAGAAAAAACGTTTTTCCTTTTGGTATCCCTGTGATTTATACGTTTTCCTTTCTATAACCAAAACGATGACTAAACCCATTTTTCATCCCAATTAAAAAAACTATGTTTCTCTTAAAATTTAAACAAAAATAATTTAGAAATAAATTTATGGATTTTTATTACACTCGATTTTTATTGAATTCTAAATGGAAATTGTATTGAACAAATTTAGTCATATAACTTATTCCACTCGATTTTTTAATGGTTGTGAAACTTTTTTTATTGAACAATTTGTTTTGCCAAAGTTCTTTTGTTTATTATTCTCTAAACTGGTTTCTATTTCAATTTTAAACGGAAATTTTATTATTTTATTATTATAGGATGAAAAATGGGTTTATATAGAGTTTTTGTTACAAAAAATAAAATGCATGTATCAACCACAAGGGTATCAAAAAGAAAAACGTTTTCTTACGACACCAAAAGAAATTGTCAAAAATAGAGGGGTACAAAAAAGAATTTCCCTTGATTTTTTTACACTTATTAAACAAATTTAAATAAAGGAAAATTAAAATTTTTCACGTGTCCATGCGCTTCTAGCGGAAACTGACTAGGGATGGTGTTCTGGTAACGGAACTCATTATACAGGTGGTTTACAAAATAAATATTATATATACAGGTGGTTTAGGATAATATGGCCTATCATACGGGCGGTGTCCGACAAAAACCTCCTTTATTTATATTGCAAAAGTTTTGGAAACTTTTATGAATGCAATGTAAAGCGTAAAATGGTCGGATGATACTTCATCCGATTATTGTAAACGAACAGGGGAGGGAGAGAAGACTAAAAAAGGGGTAGATTATACTTTCATATTGACTAATTTGGTCCCTTTTTAAGATGGGATTACCAACTACATTCAATGGTTGAGATTGTCCTTCCCAAACCCTTCCCTATAGTAATTATTGTTAAAATATACAACAAATGTTTTTGGATATTGTAAATCCCAATCATAATAAATTAAAAAGAATTAACCTACTAATTCATGTGATGCTTCTTTTTAAATAAATAAATATAACTAAATATATCCAATTTCATCACGAAAAAATAAAAAAAATCATTCTACTTTAAGTTAGGCTATATTCTATTTTTTGGTTGAAACATTACATGTGAGACTTGTACTAGAGTATAGTAATAAACATCTTTAAATAAAAGTGTTGGCTATGAATATATCTTGAGTGAGCGGCTAAGGAATTAATCAAATCACAATTCAAATTTGAAATCTAAAAGAAGAATTCTTTACCCCTCCAAAATAACTAAATTAATCAACTTACTAGGATGAAAGACCTGACCTTCATAATTCACAATCACACCTAATCACCGTGCAAAATTGCTACATTCAGGAACTCGCTCAGGCCACAATTCTCCCATTGGAAAGTCAGTCCTTTCACCATAATGGTTTGGTCCCTTAATCTTGCGTCAACCCTAATTTTTTGTAATACTCCGTGTATATATATATAGTTTGAACTAGTTAATTCTACTACGAGTATTCTGTTTATTTATTACAAATATAGAAAAGATTATGGGGAATGAAGAAGTAAAAATGATGCAGTGTTTTCTATTAGGTTTTGTAAGATGATATCTAGTTAAAAGTTGGAAGGTTAGGATTTGGCTAAATAGAATAGGGCTTTCCAAGCTTTTAATTCATTTGCCATTTATAACATGTGCTTACCATTTGATTAATGAATTCTATCTAATAATGTGTAGTGTACTTTCAAATCAAACATCTAGAAAATAAGAAAGCTTAAAAAATGAATTTTTGTGATCAGATGAGAAACTCCCTTACGGTGTAAAATGAGAACGAATGGAAGCCATTAGATCAAAACAAGCTAAGACTATCATTAGACGTGTGTCCCCTAGCCTCTTTAATAACTAGAGGTTTATTTTCATCTTTTTCCTACCATTCTCCTCCTCTAACGTGGTTTTTTGCCCAAATCTAAAAATCGGATTTCCTCCTGCTTCGCTCTATGGCCTCCATTGCTTGATACTCCTTCGATTCTCTCTCATTGATGGATTTAGGTACGTTTTCTTAGTGTTTACATCGACATTGTGTTCCATAGCTTCAAGTTGGGTTCAAATTCACCATGTTTATTCGATTTTTTAACCTTGTATGAATCTAGAAGGTTGTATGTAGAATTTGTGTTCCAGGGCTTTTTTATGGGGTGAAGAGAATCAAAGAATTAATAAAATAAAATAAAAAGTGTAAAACAAAGATTTTTAATGTCTTTTACATTGCAATTTGACAATTTCGATTGAATAGAGAGGTTGAAAGTGTATGATTGTCTAGTTGTCCATCATGTGTTCGACAAAATGACTCAACACATGTGCCTTAATTTACATGAACCATTTTATGGTTTTCCATGAACCTTTCCTTGGAGGTTTATGAATCATCATGACATTCTTTGTGAACCAAAAGAAGAATCGTATTTGTACATTTATAGTATTCATTATGTGTTTCATGTTGCTTCACACACAACATTACATTTTTTTGTAGGTTGTTTATCAAATTCGGGACATCCAGATCTACGGTGAATATTACCGAAACTTGTATATAACTGATGTCATATGAACTATGAGGAGAGATTCTTGCGAGTTGGAAGAGTAGAGAGAGGGAAAGCAAGCAATTTTAAAGGTGAGTTTTCTACGACTGTTGTTATTTGCTTTGGACTGCTTGATATGGGTGGGTGTTTTCCATGTTTTGGGTCATCGAATATAGAAGGCAGTAGTGTGAAGAAGTGGTGATCGAAGAAGGATTCTAGGAAGGAAGGTTTAGTTGCTCAGGCTCATCACCTTGGCAAAGTTAGCTCCGGTAAAAATCACAATATCCCCATTTTTTCGTTGGATATTTCAATTTAAGGGGAGGTATAATTTAGGTGATGTGGAATTGGAGTTGGCTTGGATGGATTTTTTTGTTGACATTTGCTTTTGGGTTGATGTAAGTGCTCTTTTTTGTTAGGCTTTTGTTTCTTTATTCAATTTTGTAGTTTTATTTGTTTTATTGTTGTTTATCTAAATTGTAAAGATTTCACTTTTCTGCTATAGATCTATCTACAAGTAGACTACTTGCTTGGGTAAGGGTTGCACTGGGGCCTAGGGTTGATTTGAATGAGGGTAATTCATTGAAAGTGGTTGAGGTTTGCTCAATTGTAGCTGAATGGTTCACTTATTAATCTGACTTTTGGAATGTGGGTATGTATGAGAAGTTCATGATGAATCAAGTGAGATATTGATCTATCAAGAGGATAGTGTGAAAAGTTCAATAATATTAAGGTTTGGCTTTGAGTTCTGTCCATATCAACTAAGACCGGCTGATTTCTTATTCCTTTTGCATTCAAACATATTGGCATTGCAGTTTGCTTTATGCATTGGAAGAGCCATCTCTATCCACAAGGATACATCCAACTCTATACAAATGAGTGCTTCCTTACAACTATGCTCATGTAAGTAAATGGCCCTGTGAAGCTAATAAATTTGATTTCATAACTTTCTAACTCTTCATGTTGGATCTTTGAACGCTATTACGCATCCTTACGAAAGAAAAGATTAAATATTTCATCTTTATTCTTGCTGAATAATTTTTACAGATTCCACCATTTCGCCAATTCGAAAGTTCTCTATTTAATTTAATGTATTTTAGCTTTCCTTCCAATCTCTATCTCATTCAATAGTTAGAAAACTTTATTATATGGGTCCGGATCCGGTAGGAATGATTATTATGGTAGGAAATAGGAAAGAATCATAGCCATTGGATGCGGAGAGATCAAGTGCTCAAGAAAAAAAGGAAAAAAACGGCACGGGAGAATTTTTTCCGTATTTTTCGGAAAACACGGATACAGCGCGGGCGTCCAGACTTTGTTCAACTCTATGGTAGATTTGTGCAGCCGTATTTGCTCAACTCTATTTCTCATTTGTTCAACTCTATGGCCGATTTGTGCAACCATATTTGTTCAACTTTATTGCTCATTTGTGCAACTCTCTGGTCAATTTGCGCATTCATGTCATATTTTATAGCAGTCGAATTTCGTATAGTTTGTTTCGTTTTGACAATTTGTTCACCTTTATGGTTAATTTCTTCAACTCTATGATCAATTTGTTCATCAATATTTGTTCAACTCAATGGTCAAATTTGTTCAACTCAATGGTCAAATTTGTACAACTCTATGGTCAATTTGTTCATTAATATTTGTTCAACTCTATTGCCAATGTGTTGAATTCTATGGTCAATTTGTTCATCAATATTTGTTCAACTCAACGGTCAAATTTGTTCAACTCAATGGTCAAATTTGTACAATTCTATGCTCAATTTGTTCATTAATATTTGTTCAACTCTATTGTCAATGTGCTGAATTCTATGGTCAATTTGTTCATCAATATTTGTTCAACTCAATGGTCAAACTTGTTCAACTCAATGGTCAAATTTGTAAAACTCTAATTTATTCATTAATATTTGTTCAACTCTATTGCCAATGTGTTGAATTCTATGGTCAATTTGTTCATCCATATTTGTTCAACTCTATTGCTAATTTGTTCAAATCTATAACGAATTTGTTCAACTTTATGGTCAATTTGTTTATCAATATTTGTTCAACTCTATTACCAATACTCTATTGTCAATTTGAGGACTACTTCCAAGCATGATCATCAACAAATTGACCAAGAAATCACACAATCCCATAAGGACTACTAATCATTGAGTGCAAAAATTGCTTAAAAAACAATTGTCTCAAGTTTCTTGGAGTTCACTAGATATAATTAAACAACAAATGTCTAATCCAACTATCATCTATCTCAAGCAAAAAGAGCAATTAGATACGGATCAAAAAAAGCAACAAAAATGCAAAATATAATTAAACATGAACGCTTGTAATACGGATCATGTATATGTTAAGTACATGTTAGCTCCTAAGATTTTTTTTGGTTGTCTCTACAATTGGAAACAGACGCACAAAAATGCAAAAACCTGCATATATAGCAGTTGTACGACAGAGCTTCCTCTTGCAAAGTGATGGCTTCTTCTTCCAAAGATCCACATGGTCCTTGTACTCCTGAAAAGATGAGTTACAGTTTCATGAACTACTCTCTAAGAGATGAAGAATTCAACATAGCTTAAAATGAGTATTGGATGCAATAGGAAGATCAGAAAGCAATCAATAAGTTTCATCGAGAGCCTCATTCAACTCTCATTCCCTATCCTCCACCGCCTTCTGCCTTATCTCCATCCCGTCGGTCACCTTGGCGACGAAAAACTCAAGTTTCATCGCATCCTTCGCTAGCTCACTGGCCGAGAGCCGCTCATTCATCTCCTCCAACACATCGGACGGTTCTGGAGCCTTCCGCTCGAGCTCTTCAATCATCTCGAAGAACACATTGCTCATCTCGTCCTCGTCCACACTCGTCACGAATCGGTCCTGCTGAACCGACTAAAACGCGAACTAGATCGAGAATCGGAGAACGAGAACGAGATCTGAGAATCAGAGAACGTTATGGCAGAGCGGCTTCTTCCTCGGCGGAGGCAGCGGGCTCTTGAGCTGCGGAATCTGGTTCTCCTCCGATCTCGGCGTCCGACAGAGCTCGGCCTCGTCTAGATCTTGGTCAAGGTCAAGGTCGGCGGCGGAGGAGTAATTGTGCGGCGGGATTCCGGCTTCTGAGAGATTGGAACGGCGATCGCGAACTCAGATTCAATGTAGGCGACTCGGAGTGTGGAGCCGTGCATCGGCGTCGGAGAGAGGTCGGCGAACAGCGGCTTCGGAACGCCTCTCGTAGAGTTCGAATGGCGGCTCGCCGGATGGTAGATCTGGCCGGTGGCGAAGCGACGACGGAGATCTGGAGGTTTCCGGCGGAGCAGAGGTGGTTGGAAGATAGGCCGGAAAGGCGCTGAGTCGACTCTGACGAGGCGGAAAAGGGTTGGTCGATTTTGTTGTGGTGGGGGGGCGGACGAAGAACGCGTTTTGATAGCATTTTGTTCTTTTTTTGGGAAAGGAACGGGCTAATCTAATGGACGAAATTCATTCCTACCGTAAAACTCATTCCTACGTGTGTCTTTCTCTTACTATATAACCTCTTCATTTTCAGGGTGATGGTGGTTTATGTGTCATGAAGACTGGTCAGGCTGCAATCATCGGTATTTATGAAGAACCCGTCACTCCTAGGCAGTGTAAAATGGTTGATGAGAAGCTCAGTGATTACCTTATTGATCAAGAAAGACCATGGTGGATCATTTTTCTTTGGGTATTTGCTCGTGTCTTCTTCCTCAGTCTCATGATAGCATGTCCTGAAAAGGTACGAAAGTTGAAATTCTACTAGGAAAATAATGCATGGTTGATGATAGTAGCAACTAGTTGGATACTTGAACTTTTTTTCCAACTAATTTGTTTCGACCTTATGCTCTTATCCTTAAATCTATATTCATTTCACGTTATATATTGTTGTTTGGATTTGGATGTATGGAGTTGTTACGTACCTTGGAAACTTTTGAATGTCATTTACATCTTGCTTTCATTGTGTTAAGTGCTTCATGAAGTTTGCCCAAAGCCTTTATGAAAATCATTATTGTGGGATTTGATTGATGATACCAAATTTTTCAATGCACATCTTACTGTCGATGTATTTTTTATTTCCTGAAACCTTGAAGTAACCTATTGTTAGGGAGTGTCTCATATACAAATTTATAGGGTAAACAAGTCATTCATTTAAGGAAATCTCTAGAAAGAATATATTAGAAACAAAGATAGTTGGGAGTATATACTACGCCTCCTTCTTCTCACTTCTACATTAAACATTTTTGGTCCTCTAGGCTCTTTTGTTATTAATTAGGCTATGCTTGCCGTTTTTGGTATATAATATTGCTTACCTTCTTTAAAAAAAATTACTACATGATACCGTAAAAATCCAATATATTAATTTACTAATATAGAAGCACCACAATAATCAATTGAAATATTAATAAGTATCAAACATAAAAATAATTCAAGCTGGTATCATTTTATATTTTTTTAATCAAAGGTCAAATAAAAGTGTGCACGTGTGTAATAAATAAATATAAAAAAATATCCGATTTAAACATATCAATATATAAAAAAATATTTTATGTTACGTTATATTCTATATTTTTTGTTGAAACAATACATGTCACACCTATACTAGTGTATAATAATAATAAACATGTTCACATATAAAATTGGTTATGCGTATACTAGTGTATATCTTGAATGAGTGGATGAGGAATTAATCAACTCACAATTCAAATTTGAAAGCTACAAGCACATATGCTTATGATGATACGTAGTCCTAATATTTCTCATATAGATGGATAAACTAGGTGCACAAGCTAACCCACAACCACAACAGTACCTTATCAGAAAAAATTCTAACTATAAACACAAAGTCATATATACGTGATGAACACTAGCACGGGATAAACATCACTCATGGTCGGGCAGAGGAGATGTCATCAATGTTGGTATCATAGTATCATATTCTCTTCTTCTCCGGAGTTGTTGCTCCAAGTTTTGATGCTATAAGTCAGGAACATTCTAGACTCTTCGAATTGCCTGGCCCAGAACAAAAGTACCTCTTCGTTTGTGAACAATAGATTTAGGCGGATCAAGAAATCATGGTTGTCGATGCCCATGCATTGCTGCCACCATTAAGAACTTGTTTAGGTAATAGTACTTGCATTGGAAGGGTGGGCCTTTTATCATAATCATACGTTTCTTAATCTTGCTTCAAGTCTCATTTGTTAGTTTCCATAGATGTATAGTTGGAATTATTTTATTCTATAATTTTTGTTATTCATTATAAAAAGAAAAAATGGTAGGGGTAAAAATGAAGAAGTATAATTGATGCACTGTTTTCTATAGAGTTGTGTAAGATGGTTGTTTGATAATGGATGGCTAGGATTTAGCTAGACAAAGTGGAGGTTTCGTTGCCATCGATTCATATATTGGGCATGGCATGTGCATACCATTTCACTTGTAAATTATGTCTAATGAATTGTAATGTAGTTATCAAACCAAATATCTAGTGTATAGCAAAGCTTCAAAAATATCAGCATTTTATAAAAGATTTGATGTACCGGAACTTGTTTTTTTCATATTATATCGCAAGAAGAAATAGAGCTTTCGATTTTTATTTCAACTAATTGCACGGTTTATTTATATGGTAGCATCTTTTTTAACTTCTTATGAATACAATGTAAAGCGTAAAACGGTCAGATGATACTTCATTTGTCATTATACAAGAATTGTGGCGAGAGAAAATAGTAAAAAAAAAATGGGATTAAAAAATACTTTTATAATGAGTAAGTAGTTACTTTTATAAGATAAGTTTAACTATTACATTTAGTGGTTGAGATTGTCCTTCTCACACCCCTCCCTCTAATAATTACCGTTAAAATATATAAAAAAATGTTTGTGGAGATTGTAAGCCACATTCATAACAAATGAAACAATACTTAATCCACATATTCATCTCATGTGATGATTCTTCTTAAATATAATAAAAATATATCCAATTGAAACATATGAAATTTAAAAAAACTTATATTATATGTTATGATATATTCTATTTTTTGGTTGAAACATTACATGTAAGACTTGTACTAGTGTTTAATAATAAACACCTTCAAATAAAGGTATTGGTTCATATATATTGAATGAGTGGACGAATAACAATGAAAATTTGAAAGCTAAAAGAAGAACACAAGCTTATGATGAATACTTCTCATACATATGAAAAAAACATGTGTACAAGATAACCCACAACCAAAACAATACCTTATCACAAGAAATTCTAACTACAAACATGAAGTCATATATGAGTGATGAACACAAGCACGGGCTTAAAATCACTCATGGTTGGGAAGAGGAGGCACCATCATTGTTGTTATCGTTGTCTCTTCTTATATGAACTTGTTGCTCCAAGTTTTGACGGTACGCTTCAGGAATCTTCTCGACCCCTCCGAATCGCCTAGCTAAGAACAATAACACCTCTTCGTTAGTGAAAGACCGATCCTCACGGATTTGAGAATCGTGGCTGCGCCGGTGCCCATGCATAGCCGCCATTGTCGGGAACCCGCCTTGGCCGCAATACTCACATTGGAAAGGAGGGCCTTTCATCATAATGGTTTTTTTTAGCACAAAATGGTTTGTTTCTTAATTTCTCCAACCATGATTTGCTAGTCCTCTCTATATATAGTTGGAGCTATTTGATTCAATTATTTTTGTTATTTATTACAAAAATAAATAAGGGTAGGGGGAGAAGAAGAAATGAAACCCATGCACAATTTTCAATGTAGTTGTATGACATGGTAGTTAGAGGTTGGAAGGCTAGGATTTGGCTAAACATAGTGGAGCTTTCCAAGCCATTGATTCCATTGTTGTGTATAACATGTGCATACCATTTGATTTATGAATAATATTTGTAGTGTAGTTATCAAACCAAATATCTTGCAAAATAACAAAGCTTTAAAAATAAAATTTTATATATATAGAAGATTAGATCTAGCAGAATTTAGCGTTTTCATATTATATCGTAAGAGGAAATAGGAGTCTCGAGTTTAATTTCAACTAACTTTCCGTTTATTTATATTGTTGCATTAATGGAAACTTGTTATGAATGCAATATAAAACGTACAACGGTTGAATGACACTTGATCTGCTGATTGTAGACAGAAATTTTAAAGGGGCTATAAGAAGAGTTTAGAAGAATCAGAATAAAAGACACGGTCGTTGAAAATCGCTCATATAATTGATGAAATTCCTGTTATATCATCTTAAACTTGTCCTCTTGGTCGTTTACTCTTATTTGTGCAGTGTTATATGCCATTTGTTTATTTATATTTTATTGTTTTTGAACTCGTGTGGACAATATCACTTGCCATCTTAATAAATATTTTTTGGTTTTGGCCTTTGGAGTTTAGATCTCAAATTAATTCGATACTTGATTTATCACTAACTGATGATTGAGAAGAACGAGCGTTCCACATCTGCTCCATTTTACCAAGATTCGTGTTTCTCATATCCTTCAAACCGATTGGAATTGTTCACCTTGGTAGTACAGTGTGCATTAGATATAGGTGGGACTATTTTATTTTGTTAATTTTTGTTATTTACTACAAACATGAAAAAGGTAGGGTAGAGAAATGAAGAAGTGTAACTGATGCGTAAGATGATTGTTAGAGGTTTTAAGGCTTGGGTTTTGCTAAACAATGTGGAGGGTTTCAAACCATTAATTCATATATAGGGCATACCATGTGCACACCATATCATGTAAGAATTATGTCAAATAATTTGATATGTTGTCATCAAACCAATTGTCTAGGAATTAATAAAGCTTAAAAATGTATTTTTTTATAGAACATTAGATCTATCGGAATTTTTTCCCATATTATATTTTAAGAGAAAAAGATTTTCGAGTTTAATTTCAACTACCTTTCCGTTTTATTTATATTGTTGCATTTTTGGAACTTGTTATGAATGCAATATAAAACGTAAAACGGTCGAATAAAATACTTGATCTGTTGATTGTAGACGGAAAGTTTGAAGGGATTGTATAAATAGTTGAAAATCATAAATAAAAAACAGGGTAGTTGAAAATCTCTCATATAATTGATGATATTTCTTTTATATCATCTTAAAGAAAAAATATAGAAAACTACCCTCATTGGACATTCGTTATATTTTTACCATCACCATCCTCTTGGTCATGTACCCTTATTTGTGCAGTGTTATATGCCCTTTGTTTATCTGTATTATATAGTTTTTTGAACTTGTGTAGACAATATCACTTGCCATCTTAATAACTATTCTTTGTTTTTTGGTTTTTAAAGCTTAGATCTCAAATTAATTCGGTACTTGCTTTATCACTAACTGATGATTGAGAAGAGCAATCGTTCGACGTCTTCTCCATTTTACCCAGATTCGTGTTTCTCATATCCTTCAAGCGGACTGGAATTGTTCCCCTTCGCAATACAATGTGCACTAGTTATAGGTGGAACTATTTTATTCTATTAATTTTCGTTATTTATTACAAATATGAAAAAGGGTGGGGTAGAAAAATGAAGAAGTGTAACTGATGCACGACTCTCTATAAAGCTGTGTAAGATGGTTGTTAGGGCTCGTTTGGTATTGATATCTTCGATATCAGATATCAGGTTTGAAGGCTTGGATTTGGCTAAACAAAGTGGAGTTTTTCAAACCATTGATTCATATATAGGGCATAACATGTGCACACCATTTGATTTATGAATTATGTCTAATAATTTGTAATGTTGTTATCAAACCACATATCTTGAAATTAAAAAAACTTTAAATTTTTTTTTATAGAAGATTAGATCTACCAATTTTTTTTCATATTATATTGTAAGAAAAAAAAAGAGTTTTGAATTTAAATTCAACTAACTTTCCGTTTTGGTTCTATTGTTGCATCTTTGGAAACTTGTTATAAATGCAATGTAAAACGGAAAACTGTTGGATCATACTTCATTTTATTTAGGAAAAATGACTCAAAATAATCTCAAGTATCAACTTTCAACCAATAATAATCCCAAGTTTTGAAATCATCACAAATAATACGAACTATCACGAAATCAACCAAAAACGATTCGGAAGCCTTTTCCGATAAGCTTTCCAGTAAAATTGATGATGCGGGAATCCAAAATCTGACATAACAACTTCAAAATTTACACTTGATTGAAATGTTTTCGATCGTCATATCATCAATTCCATTGGAAAACTTGTCGAAAAAGGCTTCCGAATTGTTTTTGGGTTCATTTCATGATAGTTCGTATTATTGGTGATGATTTCCAAACTTGAGATTATTATTGGTTGAAAGTTGATACTTAGGATTATTTTGAGTCATTTTTCCTTTCATTTATGATTGTATAAAGAAAGCACGAAGGGATTATAGAAATAATAAATAAAAAGCATTGTGGTTGAAAACCGTCCCATACAATTGATGACATTTCTTTTAATATCCACTTTAAATGAATTTATAGAAAACCATCCTCATTGTGATTCCATTAGATTTTGATGAGGAATTGTAATAATTTTTTATTTTACCCTTTTCATTTGAGAGTGTATGTTTTACTTTCCCATCAATATCCACCAACTTAGTGAGATTTCTTTCCTAATGTTATGCTAGAACATATTAGATAAAAAAAAAAAACTTTACCATGCTCCAGCTAATAGTTCGTTGAAGATGAATGAACTCATTCAAAAGGGTCGACGCTATCAAATTTTCAATTCCCCTTTTGAGGGACTAACTTATAAAATAGAATCCCTTGTATGTTTTTTAAAATTTTTGGTCAAAAATGTTGTATTGATATTATAAGTGGGATTACAACTTTGAAATTGCATCTGAATTTCAAAATGCAAATAATACTAATTCTTACATTCAAATCCGAGATTTGAATGTGTAAAATTTAGATCAGTAGCTTCTAAGAGCATGCCCATCATGGGTTTCTCACCACTTGAGAAGCTCAAAAAAAAAAGGAAATTGAAAAAAAGAATGAAATGGTGTCGGAGACGTTTGTATGGGTAGAGACGTTTCTCAAATGTTGCACAATTGAATTGGGTATCATCTGTTACCACTTTAATGACTTGTTTTTAATATGATTTGTTCATTTGTTCATTTTTTTGAACTTTTTTTAAATACATAAAATAAAATAATCTATCAATAGACCTCCATTTTCCCTATGATTGGAATTGATTTAAAAATTACTTTTATGTATGCATAAGAAATATTAAATACTCCATCCGTTTCAAAATATTTGTTCATATGATCACTTATTTTTGTTTCATAATACTTGTTCATTTAACATTTTTTTCTCCATCTCTTTCTATTTATATTGTGCAATGTCCAAATGGACAAGTATTTTTTAACCAGAGGGGGTATAAATTAAGATCTATAACATGTTTAAAGATTAAATATAGATAACATAATAAATGTATTAATCACTCCTATACTTACAAAAACATTTAAACATTTTTATAATATTAAATATTATGAAAGGACATCCCATTTCATATCCATATTCATATTCATTGTCTATTATATTAAAGTTATATGTCTAGAATATATAACATGTTTAATAAACCATTTCACATAAAAAAAATTGTTTCTATATATAGGGTTTATTTCTCTATCTCAACCATTCTCACTCCCAACTCTCAAATTTTCAGCTTCTTTCCCTTGAAATTATGCAAATCGAATACTAATTCTTACATTCAAATCCTAGACCTGAATGAGTAAAATTAAGACTAGTAGCTTCTAACCCTTCAAATCAAGGGTGCTTGACAACCCATAATGCAAATGAATCAAAACTTGCATAAACTACCACCAAACGTACGTGAAAAACTATTATTGAAATAACCTTTTCACTCAAAAATAAATCAATTCTATTTGCACTCCAAAATCGGGCTATTTGCACTCGCTAAATGGGGTTGCGTGAGATCTCACGAAAAGGGATCACATTTGATTTGTCGGGGTATCTGTAAAAGCTCAAAATGAGTGTGGTTGGAGATGAGTCCCCACTAAACCTCGTTTAGTTAGATTCTCACCTATTGTCATTGCGCGAGACTGGGTGATAACCGGACGTGGGACTTGGTGATTGACTAGGCGAGAGTCTCACTAAATAGTGTTTAATTAGTGAGAATGTCATTAAATGTAGTTCCGTGAGATGTCACTAAACATTGTTTAGTGAGATTTTCACCTGGAAAAATGTGACTACAATCAATCCTACGCAATGGTGGTTATGAGAAAGATTTGACTAGCAATGATAACTATGATTTGACTAACAACGGTAAAAAAAAAAATTAATATTGTCAAAACTCAATAAATAAGGTGAAAAGTGTTATTTGGAAGCTCACAATTGCTCTCTCTCTCATGCTAAAACTTCTTACAAATGTTTTATTCTAGTTGGGATGATAAGAAAGATTAACTAAGAGAAGAATGTGTTCTATTCGACCCGAGCCCTTAGTTAGCAGTACTTATTACTAATCACAATTTTTATTTTCAAGTAATTTTTAATTTGTCTAAATTTAGTAGTGAAATAAATGACTTAGTAATTGAAATTTGTAGTACTTGTTTCGTATTATGATCCATAGTAGTTTTAACTCGCATTGCACATTAATTAATTTTTATTATTCATCGATTATTTATTAAAAGTGAGTAAAATGAAAAATAAGAACATGTTATTATGAAGCGTCATCGTATTATAGAAGATGAGTTCCAAAAAGATGAGTTGATTAAGGTAAAATAAACTAGTATGTTAACTTAATGAAAATGGGTTACATGAAGATGAGTTTTTGATTAATAAATACGTTCTAAACAATATTATTTCCATCCGCTGGAGTGCACTGGAGTTGGAGAAATAATGCTCACTAATTTTAACCTAATTTTAACTAATGGTCTAAAAATTTTCAAACTATTAAATTTTGGAAGGAGAGATTATACTTGAGTAATTAAAAGGATAATGAATGCAAGTGATAACCTTGAATTAAATGTAATAAATTATTGTATATTCCTATTTAAGTTTGTATACTATCTCTCTTTTACATTTTCTTTGTTTTACTCTTAACTTCTATTTAATTACTAGGAAAAATGACTTAGAATAATACGAAATATGGACATTGAACCGAAAATAATATCAACTTTCTAAATCATTATATCATGTCCAAACTATTTGCATATTTACCAAAAACAATACATAAACAACTTCCGGTGAAATTTTCGATTACATGGCTACCGGAAGGCTGAGATGTCAAAAATTGTATATTACACGTCATTCTTTGTTTTTATGTAAAACCATGTCATTTTCTTCGTAATAAAAAAATAAAAGGGCAATTGCTCCCAAAAATTAAACAAACCTGCAAAAGAAGAGAATGAAAGAGACAAAGATTGATCTAAAAAAAAAAGAGAAAGAGACAAAGATTGAATGTGTAGTGGTCACCACGGCTGCCCCCTATCGTCGTCGTCGTCACCGTTGGCCAACATGGTTGCCGCCACCCTATGCAATGGTTTCGTAATGATACCAACAGGCGAAAGCATTCGTCGTCGCCACCACCCCTTTCCCATCTCTCTGTCCCACTCTCTTCCAAAGCGACACCGGCCAACATTCCGGCCCGCCGACGAGACTGAAACACTCGCCTTGCTTCCTACTTCGATCGTTACCACCGGCCCCGCCTTACTCTGTGCATCTTTTCCACCACCGCACCTCACTTGCCCCCAATTACTAAGCAAGGGTCAAAACCCTAATTTTCCAATTGAGTCAAACTGAGATTGTTATTATCAAATTGGTGTTGAAAATCTTGTTTATTCATGTCAAATTAGCTATTATTGTTAGATTCATATAATCATATGGACAAATTCATGAAATTGGTGCACGCATATGGCTTTCAGTGTTCGATTTGGAGAGGTGTTGTTGCAACCGCTAGATTGTTCTGCCATAGAAGCACGCTTAAGCTTCTTCAACCCCTCAATCCTTCTGACAAAAAACTCCTCCATCCACTGGGAATTGAATTAGATAGAACGAATTGTGATTTGTGAACAAGAGATGGAAGCGTAATGTTTTTCGTTTTCTTTTAATTTTAATTTTAATTTTTTTGGTTGAGATTTCTTTTAGTTTTATTATAAGTGATGTGTTATTATTAAAACAATGAGGTGTAATATAAAATATGAAAAGTCAGCTTTCCGGTAGCCACATAAGCGTATTCACCGGAAACTTCATCGGAAGTTGGTTATGCATGTATTGTTTTTGGTAAATATGCAAATAGTTTGGACATGGTTTAGTGATTTAGAAAGTTGGTATTATTTTCGGTTCAATGTCGATACTTCGTATTATTCTAAGTCATTTTTCCTAATTACTATGAATGAGGAAGAAATTTATGTTACTTTTAATATAAACTTGTGTGTGTTTTTATTATATCTAGTTTAATTATATAATAGAGTAATAAAGATAGTAAGAATGAAAAAAAGTGAATTTATCTTAAACCTACAACCTAAACCCTAAATCCTAAACCTAACCCCCTAAACCTTACAACCTAGTGAATTTATCTCAAACCTTAAACCATAAATACTACTCCTAGCATTAAACCGTATAACCAAGTAGTTACACATAGTCCTGTCAAAAGCTGACCCGGTCCAAAATTTCAGTTTTTTAACCCGAAAATTTAAACCCGAGACCTAGTTTCAACCCGACCCGATTAAACCAAAATCATTGGATTGAAACCCGAATCCATTGAAGTTGAAGCACGACTTGCATAATCATGATCTTTTTACTAATAAGTTTCCATTAATTCTACAAGTAATCGTTAAAGCATTTCTTATGGCTTTTAGTTTAGGGTATAGGGACCATGATACATTACATATTATTTGTACATGTATAATATATCCTTATTGGTGTAACACCCTGTCTTTTTGACAAGGCGTTACTCGGTAGTCGACCTCACGAGGCACTACCAAGTTGGTTCGACAACAGACATTCGGATCTTGCAAAACGGGCACGGCGAGAAAACATAGAAATCATCCAACTTGTATTTTATAAAAGCAACCATGTCAAATAAAATATCATGAACCCAACCCATACATTAACTTATCAATAGCAAAGTTCCAACAACCCAACCCTAGTTCATCAATACAACATTATATCGTACGCACTAACACTTACGAACATGAGATTAAAGAAATGAAGAAACAGACACAACACCCAACACCCGACTATCTATGACACGCGCGTCCCTACTCTGCACCACCATTCCGTCGAGGCTTAGTCACGGCATCCTGAATTCTTGGACTGAAAAAAATAATTTCCCGAAGTGTCAGATCCTATTCAATCAAGTCAGAATCAACATGATAACTACAAGACGCTTCAAAACAGTTTTTATAAGGTCAACAAACAAGTCCACAATTACACACATATCTCTAGTTCAGTCCTAGGTCCAGTTAGTCACTCAGTCATAACCACATACGACTCGCAATCAGAAACTCTACCTATGATATGGGCATTGCATCAACACCGCATACCCTACGCTACCTAGAGGTGGGATGAACCGACCCGACCCGAAAAACCCACCCAACCCGCCCGAACCGAACCCAAACCAAAACCGAAAACTTAGTTAAATACACAACCCAAAAACCGAACCGACCCAACCCAATTAAGACCGAACCGAATTAGGACCGAACCCGAAATGGCCCGAACCCGAAATGGCCCGAACCCACAATGACCCGAACCCATAATAACCCGAACCCGAAAAGGCCCGATCAACTAATTAATGACATTAAAATATAATATGCCATTTCTAAAGTACAATTTAATTGATAGTTTTATAATACATAAGTTATTTAACATAAAGTCTTACCAATGAAGTAAAACCAACTAATGAATACAATAAAACAATTATAAACTATCAAAATCTCCATCCATATTAACTAAATCCACAAATTACACTAATTCAAACTCCAACATAACGTATTGACATGTCGAACATGTGAGAGTCATCAAAACCCGAACACATGCAACTTAATTTATACTAATTATAACCCGAACACAACCCGACCCGCTCTAATTGCACTCAAATATTACTCAACCGACGGTAACCCAAACCCGAACACAACCCGACCCGCAATAACCCAAACCGAAATAAACCCGAAATTGACACAAACTCAATCGGCCCGAACCGAACCGACCCAAACCAAAATTGAATTGGACCGAAATATAGCCCGAACCGAAATGGCCCGAACCCAAACGGCCCGAACCGAAACCGACCCGAACGGCCCGAATTCCACCTCTAACGCTACCTAGGCTGCAGCTCTGCATTAACACTGCATGCGACAACGGCGTATCAATCCCATGCCGGACTCGGAGACGGGCCATCTCATAACCAACCATCCTCAATCCAACCGTCCATCTCAACACAATCCATCCACAATAAGCCTCCACTAGAGTGCTGCCCAACATAGAGAAAACGACAACGAAAAATATGCGTATATATATATCAAAACATTTTAAAAGATCGATCGGGACTAGTTCCCAAAACCAATCTCATAACTACCACGCAACCCTAACAGGCTAGACCAGGACTGAGCAAGTCGAAAATCGACTTACCTCGAAAACGACGAGGATTTGGGTCAAGTAACGAAACGGAGGAACAAAACGAAAATCGGATCGGATAACCCAAACATTACAATTGGAGATTGTTAGAATGAGTTGCATGAACAAGACATTCATCATCGATTTTGGATTCTTGTGCAAAGAAGACATTCTTGATTATATATGGATAATGCAAAGGTTAAGGGTGGTGCACGACAACCCGGGAGATTGTTGGCCTCGGAAGAGACTATGGTTGGATCTAGACTTTGGACAAGTAATTCGTAACGTCTTCCTTGCTAAGAACTCTCGAGCCAATTGTACTTCGAACAAGAACAAGAACGCAAGACTGACTCAAACCAACGAACACTTGATTGCCAATCAAAACACAAAAGCTCACAATCGTCTTAAAGGGACGCAGGTAGAGAACTCAGTTCTCCTCTCAAAACACGTTCAAAGTAAAGGAAGCAAAGCTAATGCAATTTGTAGAATTGCATAGTATCTAGGGTTTCCAAAATTCTATCCTAAAAATAATATCAAAGAGACTCCTAACTAATTAGGTAATAAAATAACAAGAGCTAGTTTCCAAAACAATTCAATGAAGAAGCCTAGAGGCTTGCTTGCGACTTGTGGAATGGTCTTGGCCAAGCTCGTTGATTCATGATCTTCTCTATCACTCTTGTATCATTCTGCTCCACTTGGCTGCAAATCGTCCTCGAATTGTTGAAAGGTGTAAAGAAGAAGTCAACAAACTCATGCAAATAAAACAATGAAACAATTGCATAATCAGCGCCATAGTCCGGATGATAATAATCAAGAGTATCAACTAGCAAACATCCCACATAATTAAGCAAAGACGACAATGGAGCGCAACAAGACAAGCTGTACGATTCAGTGTGAACATGACCATAAAAGATTCCGAAATTCTGTGGAGAGTTCAATCCTGCAATAAAAAGATGACCCACAAAATTTGGCTTGGAACGCTCAAGGTTTTCTTATGGAACGACAATCATAGATGAAGTATCGGTCTCCAATGATGGATGTGAAGAAACTAGTGGTAAACTGACTTCGATTGAGCTGAAAATTTGTAGAGACTCCTCCATAATAGAATCACAATCATCCACAAAATTTGAGGCTGAACGGACTACTGTTTCCTGGTGAACCATGTCAACACATTCTGAAACCTCGATGCAAGGCAATGGCTCAGTAACTTCCGCTATGGTGGCAGCCTCTTCCTCAACAAAGGAAACTGATTTCTCCTCCTCACTTTAGCTGGAGCCATTATTTGGGTAGTCCATGCAAGTTCAAATTCCAAATCCCTTTGAACACCATAGTAAAATTTCATAGCAACCCGAACCAACTCATCCACATCATCTCTCCTCAGTTGGTGCTCTAAGACTTCTTGGTATCTGGTATTCAAAACATCATAGAAATGAGATCAAAGATGTTTAGGACTAAGAGACATACCAGCAAAATCAAACAACTCTTCAAGATCTATGAAATATGCAAGAGATGAACGAACAAACTCTTGCTTACATTTGTTACATCTCCACTCGTCTAGCATGCTCAATTGGAACAAACTTCCTTCTCATCAAATACCTGAGCTGATTCCAACAAACAATAGTTTCTCAACCACTAAGAAGACGTTGACGAACATCATTAATCCACCAATAATAAGCATCACCACGAAAGACATTTGTAACATCATGCAAACGATCAACACCATTATAGCAATGATAATCCAAGAAAGAATTAGTATTGTTCTCCTAAACAAAATACCTATAAGGATCATAATCTCCATAAAAGAGATCAATTTGACTCGGAGTATCAACTTGAGACATTGAATTGAAGTAGAAGCACTTATCTTGCACAGCAAGCAAACAAAGGACATCTGCGGCGGTTAGGGTTTCACAACCAAGTACTGCTAAGTATTTCGAGAGTCAAACGAACTCCGATTTTGACGAATCTTATATGTTTGGACTCATATCAAAATTCTCTACAAGATTATGTAAACAAATTTTCAAAAATACCTCAAAAACAATTCCGTAATTTTCAGAACCTCCGACGTGCACTCAAAGTCGAATGGCTCTTGATCTCAAAGTGGCCTGGGAGATCGTCGGCCTTGGAAACGAATATGGTTGGATCTAGACTTTGGAAAAGTAATTCGTCATGCCTTTCTTGCTAAGAACTCTCGAACAACTTTAAACCGCACACAACCGAGCCAATTGTACTTCGAACAAGA
Organism: Polygonum maritimum; assembly: GCA_963924305.1. Taxonomy (NCBI): domain Eukaryota; kingdom Viridiplantae; phylum Streptophyta; class Magnoliopsida; order Caryophyllales; family Polygonaceae; genus Polygonum; species Polygonum maritimum. The sequence goes on from OZ002728.1 coordinate 13,508,225, forward strand.
ACAAGAATGCAAGAATGAGTCCAACGAATGAACACTTCATTGCCAATCAACACACAAAAGCTCACAATCGTCTTAAAGGGGCGCAAGTACACTCAAAATAAAAGAAGAAAAACTAATACAATTTATAGAATTGCATAGTATCCAGGGTTTCAAAATTCTATCCTAAAAATGATATCAAAGATACTCCTAACTAATTAGGTAACAAAATAACAAGAGTTTCCAAGACAAATCAATGAAGAAACTCGAAGGCTCGTCGTGTTGTAACAAGCGTCAAGACCGACCCATTTAGGGTCGTTCCTGAGCATGGTGTAAATGGGTCGCCTTAGGATGGACCCATTTAGGGTCGTTTTTATGGCTCGCTCTCTCTGTTTGGGTCGAACGAGACCCTTGGAACCCTTCCCGGCTTTCAAGCAACATAACCGGTTTCTTCTTGGAACTCTCTTCAAGCCTTGATGACAAACACTCAAGAGCCAAGGTTGTCCCTCTCATAATGTACTTAGCTCGACTACTTACCTCGACTTGAATGGCTTCATCCTTCGTGTATTTGAATCTTGTGATTTGTGGAACGGTCTTGACCTAGCTCGTTGATTCATGATCTTCTCTATCATTCTTGTATCAAAGGGATATCTACATGGATGTATAAGCGCCCTAGTATCTTGATTTCATGTTCTAGTCAATTGTTAACTATAAAAAGTATATATCTATTGTAATATTCGGTCCCACTTTCTTATATACCGTTGGGAATTTTGGTCAAGATTTCTTGTTTAGCAAGCAAACCCGTTTCTCAGAAATATTAAAATAAGCATACGTGTATATGGATATGTACGACGAGAAGTTAGCTTATCATCAAAGGCTCGTTTCTTAAGTGTTAAGTGTCCGATGGACTTTTAGATATATAGAAGACATGGATAGATATGAGAGGGATAAAAAAAGGGAAGCCTTCATTTGTAAGATTTGCACGACCTCCGTTCTTCCTATGTTGCGTTTGTCGGCTCCTGCCTCTCTAGAAACCTTCGTTGAACCCAACATGAATTTTTGTCATGGAAGTACGGGGCGTTGTCTTCTGTTCCTTTGTTGTCCGTCCCTTACTCCTTCCAGAACTTCTTCCGGTCGCCGGCGCAAGACCTCCTTCTTCAAGCTTCGTTCATCTCATCGAACCCGATTGTTGTCGCCGTCTCCGGACACCACTCGTCGCCGCCGGTAAGGTTTTATTTCTCCTTCCAGATGTTCTTGGGTAGAGGATGGTCTAAAGGGGTGGGTCAAGTCGAAAAAGACTCGAACTTGGGACCTGTAGGTTGGAGGTTGCGTGAGTCAAGGAGCTACAACGACGGTGTGAAAACATATTGCCACAGACCGTCCATGGTGGAGTTGCTCTATGGCTGGACGGGGCTGCGAGCTTGGTGGTGCGGGTGAGAGCGAGGTGGATGAGAGGTTAGCAAGAGTGTTCGGACGATATTAAGGACGCCAGTCATTAATATCTAAACCAATAATGATCGTCCCTTGTTTTGATAATGACAAACTCAAAGGTATTTAATAAGTTGTCCAAGTGTTGATCTCAGGTAAGTCCAGTGGACGCACATGAGCGTAAAGGACAACAAGTGAACGACAGTCCCTAACTCTGTAGGGATGCACATCATCAGAACTTCCAGAACTAAACGTAGTTGGCTAAGTCCTTGCGCAGATAGGACGGCGTCCTCATCAAGAAGGGACGCGCGCCAAAATACGGACGAAGTTCAAATTCAAATCAAGGCCGCCCCAACATGATTACATCATACTCGGCCGCAGTCCTCAGAAGGAAGCTTCCCTTGTCTGGGCACGTGTAGACAATTCAAAAGATGTCGCTTTCCCAACAATGGTCCCCTATCCACGCGGAGGCTTCCCAAGCGTCAACAGAGTTGACTTCCTCAAGAGGCTCATCGCACCGTTGATGGAAGATCAAGGATCCTGCAAAGCCTCAGAGGACGCTAGAGGACAAGAACCACTTCCGCTATAAATACCCCCCCAAGGGTATGCATAGCGGTGTGGACTTTGAAGACTTTCTCTCAAGCTCTCCCGAAGCATTCAAGAACACGAACGAAGATCAAGAAGATCAAGTGAGCTTGAAGCAAGAGAAAGAAAGTCCAACCACATCAATCCAAAACAAACCACAAATCAGTTAGAGTTGTGGTTTGTCTGTCACAACGAACCGTGAGAGACGTGAGTGATAGCTTCCTTATAGCTAAGAGTGTTAGGTTACTTGTTAGGTGAAAAGGAGTGTTACTAGTGAGGCTAAGGACGGACGCTTAGCTCAGAGAAGTGTAACGACTCGCCTATGTTGTAAGGACTCACTCTCAATAAGATAAGGGATGGCTATTGAAAATCCTCCAACGGAGGTAGAGGTTTACCCATAAGACTAGTTGGTCTTAGTGGGGTTCCTCTATAAATACTCGTGTCTATTCTCTTATCTTGTTTCCTGTTAAGTCTACTTTCCGCTGCACTTAAGGACGCCCTTAACCCAGTTAAGGACGCCCATTCTAACGACTTACGATCCAACAATTGGTATCAGAGCAGGCGCTCTAGATTTTGTTGAGTTGCAGGTACAAGATGGACATGGAACCTATTGGAATCTCCTTCGTGAAGCCTCCACGCCTGACGGACGGCAACTTCAACCGCTGGACATGGAACCTATTGGAATCTCCTTCGTGAAGCCTCCACGCCTGACGGACGGCAACTTCAACCGCTGGAAGATCCGCTTTGAAAACTTTTGCAGAAGTCAGAACTATCAATGCTGGAGAGTGATCATGAAAGGTGACCTTACCGTCCCTGCTGACAAGAAAGATAAAGAGGACGAGTGGGGTCCCGATGAATTCAAGCTCTTGGAAACAAATGCTAAGGCAATATGCTTCCTTCAAGCGTCCCTTTGCGAGAGGGACGCCACCCGAGTTAGCAATCTGGCAACGGCCAAACTACAGTGGGAAGCTCTCGAGAAGTACCATGTGGGTACGGCCGAGATGAAGGAGGACGTTCAACTTGAAATCAAAAGAGAGTTCTATGCCTTCAGAATGTTGCCAAATGAAACGGTCAAGGACTACTCATACCGTTTTGAAGCTCTTGTCACTAAGATGCGGAATTTGGGCATCCCAGAAGCTGATATCTCAATGAGGAACAGAGTTCAAGTGGTCATTGATGGACTCACAGGGAAATGGAACTTTGATAGGACTACGTTCAAGGAGAACACTGCTAACAAGACCCTGGATATGGAAGAGATCTATGGGAAGCTGAGAGGTTATGAAGCAAGAAGGGACGCCGATATGGCTGAGTTGGCTAGGAACCCTCAAACAGATCTCGCCCTGATGACAGCAACACCAGAGTACGCTGAGTATCTGCGTCACCAAAGAGAACTTGCTTTAATGGTGGAAGCAAACAAAAATGAGAATCGTGAAAAAATGTGCGCTCAAGCTTTAAGAGAGAAGGAAAGCAAGACTAAGGAACAGCTTGAAGAAGAGGAAGAGATTGCCCTTCTACACAAGGTTGCTCGCTTATGGGGTAAAAGGACCAAAGAATTCACGAAAAACAAGATGCCCTACAAAAAGGAGAGTCCCAAGTATACAGAGGCAAAAATGAAGGAACTTACTTGCTATAAGTGTAACAAGAAAGGACACTTTGCCAAAAAGTGTACTACGGGACTGAACTCAAAAGAAATGAAGATGAAGGCCCTCTTGGGAGCATGTGAAGCCGCATGGGATAATGTGAGTTCTGATGATGAAGAACCTGAAGGACCAGCGGCGTACATAGCCATCGAGGACGCCTCAGATGATGAACAAGTGGCATACATGGCTGTGGAGGACGCCCCAGCTGTTGAAGAGGACGCCTCTGAAAAGGAACAAGAGGTAACTTGTGAATCCATGATGAATTCCTTGGAGAAGTGTTCTAAATTCAAACTTTTTAAACTCATTAACAGAATCATGGAAGAAAGCGTAGTCATGCAACATAGAATGGATGAACTTGAACTTGAAAATGAAAATATTTTAGTTGAATGTGAGAACTGTGCTACAGTGTCATCACAACTAGAGTCCTCATGTGTCGAAATCAAATCCCTGAAAACTGAAGTGATGTGTCTTAAACTAGAGAACGCTAAGCTTAGGGAAGAAGTGAAAGTGTTAGGAAAAAACCCAGCCATTGAAGAAGTTCAACCAATGGTGTTTGTTCCAGCCAAGAGAGGACTAGGCTATGACTCTGACACTGGGATCTCCCTCCCTAGCGACTTTGAGGCAAGCAAAACTTCAGAACTTGAATTGGAAAGGGAAAGACCAAGAATCTTCTTGAAAGAATTAGAGTCCTAGAAAGTGGAGAGAAAGGTCAAGAGGACTACTACACTAACTCCACCAGTCATAGGATCTATAAGAAAATTGCTAAGGGGGAGGGTTCAAAAGTCTATAACCCTCAAAAGATGAAAGAAAACAAAATCTAACGTCCCAACAAGAAGTACTACCTTGGTACTTACTATAGGACGTGTTGGTACTGTGGACGAGGAGATCACTTCAAATATGATTGTTTAAAACTGAAGGAAGACATTGAAAGTGGAAAAGCTGCTAGGACTAACGTTGAAAATGATAAGTCCATCCCTAAAGCTAACCCAAGGCGTCCTAGACGTTCTAAGAGTTCTTTCCGAAAGCAGGCCATTTCAAATGATGTGAATATGAATGACTACATGCCAGAACCAGAGTTCTATTTCTATAACGAACCAGGTAAGGAACACCTTGCCTGGGTCGCCAAACACTAACTTTGTTTTGGCAGGTGGAAGTGAGGGGACACCCATGGATCATTGATAGTGGCGCCTCAAATCATATGACAGGAAGCCAGATCCATCTCACTTCTATCCAAAGTAGTGCCACGGGAGGAACTGTCTCGTTTGGCAGCAAGGGCAAGGGAAAAATCAAAGGGACGGGAACTGCCATTCTCAATCCGTCCATCAAAGCAACAAACGTTAGCCTTGTTGAAGGACTTGGTTTCAACCTCCTAAGCGTCTCTCAAATGTGTGATCAAGGTGAAAACCTAGTCACATTTGACTCAAAGGAGTGCCTCGTTATCAACAAGAAGTCAAACAAAGTTGTTCTCAAAGGAGTCCGAAAGAACAATGTCTACATCTTCAACCAAGAATTCAAGCCTAAATCTGAGTTGTGCCTATCTGTTTCAAGGGAGGACGCTGACCTCTGGCATCGCCGACTTGGCCATGCTGGACCAAGCACAATCCTTAAGCTACATCAAAGAAATCTTGTGAAAGGTCTTCCCCAAATTGATCTTGAGAAAATTGAACAGTGTGAAGCCTGTATCAAAGGGAAGCAAACAAGAACGTCCTTTAAATCAAAGAACGATGTCACTACAAAGAAGCCTTTAGAACTTCTCCATATGGATCTTTGTGGACCAATGAAGACGTTGAGCTATGGTGGAAAGAGGTACATTTACGTTCTTGTAGATGATTTTTCTCGATTCACCTGGGTTCTTTTCTTAACTTCAAAAACAGATTGCTTCAACGCATTCAAAGTCTTCATCAAACAAGTGGAAGTTGCTCTTGAGACGCCTCTCAAAGCCATAAGATCAGACCATGGGACGGAGTTTCAGAACTTAGAGTTCCTGACCTACTGTGATCAACATGGAGTCTCGCACAACTTCTCAGCTCCAAGGACTCCTCAACAAAATGGAGTTGTGGAAAGAAAGAATAGGACGTTGAAGGATATGGCGAGAACTATGCTTTTAGCTAATAGCGTCCCCAAGTACTTTTGGGCGGAAGCTATTGCTACAGCTTGCTACATTATCAATCGAGCCATGATCCGTCCTTTGCTGAAGAAGACGTCCTATGAGTTGTTGAATGGAAGGAAGCCTCGCATTGACTATTGATTCGCTCTACTTTGTATAGGATAACTCTTGTATTTTAGAGCTATATTGATAGTGTTTAGGTTAGTTTTGAGCGTTATTGTAATATCAAGACCGAAGACACAAGATTTGAAGAATCAAGAGTTAAAGAGCTTAAAGACGAAGAATCGCCACTGCATGGATACCGCGGACGCGTTACCTATGGCGCGGGCGCGGTGGCGTGGAGGAGCGAACCAACCTAAACCGTGAAGGCCGCAGACGCGTTGCTTCCGGCGTGGTCGCGGTAGAAGCTGCACCCGGTTTGACCGTTTGAAGGCCGCCGCGGGCGCGGATCTGGTGCCGCGGGCGCGGTGGTAGCCGACTTCAGAGCTGACGAGATCTTGGCGTTTCTATCTTGTTTCCTTTCTTATCTTTCGGTTTCCTATATTATTTAGTCCGAAAAGGTTGATCTTTGGGGCTATATAAGGGGAACCTTTCTAGGTTTTTAGGATGTCGAATTCTTGTCAATCAATTGTAATTCAATAAAGATTAGAGTTTTCTTTGTAATGGAGAACTAACTCTCCTCTGGAGTTTATTCAATCAAGGAAGCTTTATTATGAAGTTGTGAAATTCTGGTAACCTCTTTATCCTTAGGTCTTTATTGATACTCTTGTGCTTCATCCCATGATCTATGTTTGATTTTATGAGCCTGATCAACTTGTTTGATTGACTTAGATATATTGTTTGAATTAGGATTGGTTGTTGTCTATGCATCTTTCCTATTCTCGAAACAACTCTATTCTAGGACCGTGGACTAGTTTAGGGAAGAGTATTCAATGGTTAAATTGTGCATGAGACTCGTAGCTTGATTGCATGATTTGATTTCCTATTATCCTTGTGCTCTATGCTAATTCTAGGTTAAGCGTCCTTGCCTAGGGTTATAGAATTGCTTGGACCGTGGACTTGCGATTTCTAATGATTGGGATTGGAATTGACCTAAGCATATAAAGAGGTGGATGAATTCATGATCAACGGATTAATAAAGTGGAATTGATTGAATGAACTCTGCTTGATAACTTTGATTGAAAACAACTTTCAAAACCCCCCTTTGATTACTTGCATGAAAATCACATAAAATCTGAATAAAACTGATTCCTTTGGGTTCGACCCCTTGCTTGCCAACTATACTTGTGTTTGCATGTTTGGGATTTATTTTTGATTAGGGAACAACGACTTTGCCCGAGTCAACTATCTCAAAGTCTTTGGATGCAAATGCTTTGTTCACAACAATGATAAAGAAAGACTTGGAAAGTTTGATGCAAGGAGTGACGAAGCCATATTCCTTGGGTACTCCCTTACCAGCAAAGCATATAAAGTTTTCAATAAAAGAACTCTAAAGCTTGAGGAGAGCATTCATGTTGTGTTCAAAGAAAGTTCCTCTCACAAAGAAAAACCATGTAGAAAAGAACGCTCATCTTCACAACAACAGGACGACTCCGACGACGAAGTTGATATTGGGTCCTCTGGAAAATACTATGTTCCTAAGGACGCCACTCCAAACCCTGAAGAAGTCTCAGTGGATGTTCCCAGTGTTGTTCAGGAAGTTCCCTCTCGAAGTGAATCTCCAGTTCAACAAGATGTGGCTGAATCAAGTTTGCAAGGCGAACCGCGTCAAGGAGTGGACGCTCAACCTGAGGGGGAACACTCTGAGCCTTTCAATGAAGACAATGGCTTTGACTCCGATGAATCTGATTGGACGGACCCTAGATGTACTCCTGCAAGGGACGCTACTCATAAGGGATCCATCCTTTCAAGACTTCATTCAACAGATCAAATCATCTCAGACATCTCAAAAGGATTCCAAACCAGATCAGCTGTGAATCAGTCCCATAATGCCAACATAGCGTTCTGTGCATTCAACGCTTTTGTGTCCTTAATTGAACCTAAGAACATAAAGTAGGCACTTCAGGACGCTGATTGGATCCAAGCCATGTAAGAAGAACTTAATCAATTTGAGAGAAACAAGGTTTGGACCCTCGTCCCTCGTCCGAGAAACAAAAACATAATAGGGACGAGGTGGGTCTACAGGAACAAGCTTGATGAGAGTGGTCGCGTGTCCAGAAATAAAGCAAGGCTTGTGGCTCAAGGCTATAGACAAGAGGAAGGAATCGACTATGATGAGACCTTCGCTCCTGTCGCCAGAATTGAAGCCATTCGCCTCCTCATCGCCTATGCCGCTCACAAAGGGTTCAAGCTTTTTCAAATGGACGTCAAGATAGCCTTCCTCAACGGCAAGCTTAAAGAAGAAGTGCACGTCGCTCAACCTCCAGGATTTGAGGACGCTGATCACCCTGATCATGTGTACTTCTTGGACAAGGCACTCTATGGACTCAAGCAAGCCCCTCGTGCATGGTACGATAGGTTTGCGTCCTTTCTCTTGTCCAACGGGTATACACGAGGTAACATTGATAAAACACTATTCTTAAAGAAAGTCCTTAAAGATGTTTTGATTGTCTAAGTCTATGTCGATGACATAGTCTTTGGAAGCACTAACATGAAACTTGTAGAGGAATTCAAGAACTTGATGAGTAGTGAGTTTGAGATGTCCCTCATAGGAAAACTCAACTTCTTCTTGGGACTCCAAATCACCCAGCTCAAAGATGGGACGCGCATTCACCAACAGAAATACATCCGTGAAATGCTCGAGAAGTATGGGATGAACTCGTCAAAGTCCATTGATACTCCCATCTCCCCCAACACTCGCCTTTATGCTGATGAAGAAGGCAAGAGTGTAGATCAAAAGCTCTACAGAGGAATGATAGGGTCCTTGCTATACCTAACGGCAAGTCGTCCCGACATCATGTTCGTTGTATGCTTGTGCGCTCGCTTCCAAGCGAATCCAAAGGAGTCCCACATGCAAGAGGTCAAAAGAATCTTCAGATACCTCAAGGGACGAGATGATCTATGCCTATGGTATCCCAGAAGGACGTCCCTAAACCTAGTAGCGTACTCTGATGCAGATTACGCTGGCCATGTGGTGGATAGGAAGAGCACCTCAAGAATGGCTCAATTCCTGGGCTCTTGCCTTGTGTCTTGGGGATCCAAAAAGCAAAACTCCTTGGCTCTCTCAACCACGGAAGCTGAGTACGCTGCTGCTGCTTCGTGCTGCTCACAAGTCCTATGGATCAAGTACCAACTTGAAGACTATGGTACGTTCCTCAACACAGTCCCTATCTTGTGTGATAACACAAGTGCTATAAGTATTGCCAAGAATCCTGTTCATCATTCTAGGACGAAGCATATTCATATAAGACATCATTTCCTTCGTGACAATGTTGAACTTGGATTAATTAGAGTGGATCATGTTAGGACTGAAGACCAAGTGGCCGATATTCTCACAAAAGCACTAGATAGACGTCCCTACGAGCACCTTAGGTTTCTCTTGGGGATGATAACTTTTAAATGATCAAGTCCCGTTCTATTATTCCCTCCATGATTGGCTATGTTTTGTTGAGAACTTGTTTTAAACTGTGTCATGCATTTAAAGTCATCTTTAAAGGACGCTAGTCTAAGACATGTGTTTTGCTTGTGTTTTGAACGCTATTCATTTCGCTTTTCATCTCAAGAGTATCCCTGATCACCCTACCCTCATTACAAGCCGAAATGATGGGAACTCTAAACTTACCTAAGCCGAGAATCTTGCAAACGCGTCCTATGAACATTCTTTGTTTTATCTTTACGGGACGTACTTGCTTGGTTTTCAAAAATGGTTCTATGTGATCAAAGGGACGCTTGTCAAAGACTGAAGGACGTCGGGTCAGAGTTCTAAGAATCAGAGGTTGTGATCAGCGGGTGGGACGCTGTGATTCAGTTTAGAGTAGAGCAGTGTTGTGTGTTGAAAGGACGCCGAGACAGAGTCCTTTGTAGTTGTGGAAAGTTTGAAATTTGAAAATGGGAAGATGAACCGCCGCGGGGATTTCGAGCGAAGATCTCGGGATATGCGCAAACAGTGCTCAACAGCTGTGTTTCTTAGCAAAGAAGTAAGCCACGTGTTGGAACGCGGGTGGAGGAAGCCGAGTGTAAAGACCCTGTTACCCCTGGCCGTCCAACTTCGTCTTCTTCCTATAAATATGACTCGGCTAAAGTCGTCGTGCCAAGATCAAAGATAAATAACCCAAACTACAAACTAAGTATAGCATGCAAGTAAGGGGTCGAACCCACGAGAACTGTGGCTTCTAGTATTAATATAATTATCAACTAAAGATAAGGGGGAAATCAAAGAGAAGAATCTAAACTACACTAACCTAGGAAACAAATAACAAACAAATAGATAAATAGATAAGAGGTAGGTTCATTCAAAAGATCCACTCTTTAATAATCACGCAATCAAAGATTCATCCATTGATTTCATTCACACCTAAGGTTAATTCCTATCCTGATCATTAACAATCGCAAGTCCACGGTCCAAGCAATTCTATAACCCTAGGTAAGGACGCTTAACCTAGAATTAGCATAGAGAACAAGGATATTAGGAAATCAAATCATGCAATCAAGCTACGAGTCTCATGCACAATTAAACCATTGAATACTCTTCCCTAAACTAGTCCACGGTCCTAGAATAGAGTTGTTTCGAGAAATAGGAAAGATGCATAGACAACAACTAATCCTAAATCAAACGATAGATCTAAGTCAATCAAACAAGTTGGCCAGACTCATAAAATCAAGCATAAATCATGGGATGAACCACAAGAGTATCAATATAACCAAAGGATAGAAATCAGTTACCAAAACCTCACGAGTTCATACATTAGAGCTTCTCCCTTGAACAAACCCTAGGAGACTAGCTCTCCAAAACTAAACTAAAAACCTAAAAGAGAAGAATTAAACTATGAATTGGAATTGTTAATAATGTAAATAAAACCTAAGGCAGACTCCTCCTTATATGGACCCAGGGAACATGCTCCCCTAATCTAATTAGGAAAGGAGAAAATATAGAAAAGGAAAGAGAAAAGATAAGAAGATAGATCTTCGGCCCGCTTCGGATCCGGCATCGCCGCGGTCGCGTCGCTCCCACCGCGCCCGCGCTATCGCAACAGAGAAGAACAAGTCAGTCTCGGGAAGCACCGCGGTCGCGGTATCGGGATAGAACCTCTAGCATCACTTCGGAAGCTGTTTTGACCATCTTCCGCTTAGAATCTTACTTTGGTGTAAAAACATGAATTGAAGCTCTTGAAGTTAGCTTTCCAATGGCTCCGGAATCAGCTCAATCCGACATCTGTAGCTCAAGATATAGTCTTTACAAGCAAGTGCTGTCGCGCAGACAACTCAAAACGCCTTAAAACTCTTGATTCTTGAATTCTTGTGTCTTCGGCCTAGATATTACAATTATGCTCAAATCCAACCTAAACACACTCAATATAGCCCTAAAATACAAGAGTTAAACTATACAAAATAGCCCGAATCAAATTCCCCCATACTTAGATCTTGCTCGTCCTTGAGTAAGCTCAAAGAAAATCTAACAAGTTAGCACATCTAAGATCTCTGGAAATACAAGGGAAGATAAAAAACACTCAGCTCACAACCCGAACCCAAAAATATAGAGAAATCGTGAGCATAAAACAATGAAGCACAAACACACACCTCACAACAAGATATAACACTCAAACTCTAAAAAGTGTAGAGCAACCTAGGATCTACCCGAATCTTACATGTAAACCCCAAAGTCCCCAAGCAAGAATGATCCTAAAACACTCGAATTTTACCGCTCAATTCTGCTTAGGCGCCCTTTCGGGTTTTCACCTAACCGCTCATTTCATTTTTCTATAGGTATGCTCACAAATACTCACAACTCTCATAAACCTTATATTACCCCAGCCTCATACTGGTCCGGGTTACCTGCTTATTACCTGAGCCGCCCTTTCGGGTTTTCGACTCATCCCAGGATTTAATATGCCTTTTTTCAATTTTATGACTCTTTCTATCTTTTTCTTTTTCTTTTCTTTCTTTATTATGCAAAAAGTATGGTGCAAGTGCTCCATGAAAAGAAGAAAATCAAAAATCTGAAGCAAATCTCTAACTAAGCTAACTAGGATAAGCGAATGCGAGTACTCCCTCCCCCATACTTAAATCCTTCATTGTCCTCAATGAAGCAAAGAGAAAGGATAGAAGCAAGGAGAAAGGTATATCAGAAGACTCACAAACGATGAAGAGGGATGGAATGGAAGAACTCTTCATAGGTGGTAGAATGGAACTCCGTAATCCAAGTCTGTTGGCCTACCGCGGGCGCGGCACTAGGAGCGCGGGCGCGGAATATCGATAGAGAACGAAGTGCTCGTCATGTGAATCACCGCGGGCGCGGCTGAGAGAGTGCGGGAGCGGTCTTCATGCAGGGACAATGTCTCGACTTCGTCTCGAACGATGTGATGTGTAAGCAACCTTCGTATCTTGGCTCGTCTATTGGAAGATGGACTAATACTTGAACTCGAGCCGTGGAGAAGAGAACTCTCGGGGGAACAAAGCTCCCCCATACTTAGGCTTTTACACATAGCCAAAGAATGGAATTACAAAGGTGAATAGAAAGAAGAAATAGAAGGTGGAAAGATAGAAGATGGATAGAATGGATGTAGATGGATGAAAGATATAGAGATAGAATGGGACCAAAAAGTCCTCTTTTTTTTCTTCTTTTTTTTTTCTTTTTTTTTTCTTTTTTTTTCTATTTTGTTTTCCTTTTTTTTCTAATCGAACCAGGGGCCGACGCGGGCGCGGCACGAGTGACGCGACCGCGGCGGTCTAGTACTCGTACGCCGAGATGGGTTCTGGTGCTCCACCGCGGGCGCGGTGTGGTTGCCGCGACCGCGGTTTTGCACCAGAAACGTCCTTTCGGACCTCGTACCTGCACATTAGCCCAAAAACGAAAATAAACCTAAGCTAGGAATGGAAAAACAATCTATCTAATCCTTGGGTTGCCTCCCAAGCAGCGCCTTTGGTTAACGTCTTTGGCTCGACGTCTTCATGATCGGACATCGTCAATGCCCTGAGCATCAAATCAAAGTCCTGCACACCTATCTTACAGCAGGACACATAGCATGTTGACAAATTAGCAAGAAATAAGAAATAATTCAAACTCCTTTTTAACCTATCAAACATGCTTAAGCAATTAGGATGAGATTTTCTAGAGTGAAACCAATTAGGTGATTTATTTGATTTTTCAAAGTATTTATCAAAGCATGCAAATCCCCTAGTTGAATTTTCACTATCATCAAATAAAATATAGGACTCATCATCTACCCTAGCATGCTCAAAGATAGAATCTTTAATGAAAGATTGACATGCAAGAACAAAGTCAGGATCAAGAGAGAGAGAAGAGGTGGAGTAAAGGACATAGGGATCATCCAAACTGATTTCCGGAATCTCGGAGTCGACACCTTGAATGTTGGAATTTGGGACATCATCGACACAATCCTCGAGGCTGGAAGGCGATGGAACAACTTCTTTAGGAGCCGCGGGCGCGGTTTGTGAGCCGCGGTCGCGGTTCTCCTCCAGGTGTAGCTCCTCCGTTTCTGCGTCGGAACCGCGGTCGCGGTATGCATCCCGCTGGCGCGGTTCTTTGGCAGAAAGTGTTTCGGCCTTTAGCTCGTCTTGCTTCAACTGACTCCACACGGTCATGGTGCCGAAAACCTTCAATTGTTCCTCAGGTGTCATACTCCAAAACTTTTCCCCAACCTCACGGTTCAACTGAACCAACGTCTTGATTGTCATTCCATAGGTGATTGCTTTACATAGTTGCTCATGAGACGTGAGAACGCCACGAGCAATCAGGTCAGTTGACTCATCTAGAACTCTGTTGAAATACTCACAGAATGGTTCACCCTGAAATTGTGTAAACTTGAAAGAAGACATTAGAATATACAAGTGTGGACCGTAACATAGGTCCACACAAAGTCAATAAAAATATTAATACTAGAAAGAAACCAAAGTTCCCCGGCAACGGCGCCAAAATTTGACTCGACTAAAGTCGCCGTGCCAAGATCAAAGATAAATAACCCAAACTACAAACTAAGTATAGCATGCAAGTAAGGGGTCGAACCCAAGAGAACTGTGGCTTCTAGTATTAATATAATTATCAACTAAAGATAAGGGGGAAATCAAAGAGAAGAATCTAAACTACACTAACCTAGGAAACAAATAACAAACAAATAGATAAATAGATAAGAAGTAGGTTCATTCAAAAGATCCACTCTTTAATAATCACTCGATCATAGATTCATCCATTGATTTCATTCACACCTAAGGTTAATTCCTATCCTGATCATTAACAATCGCAAGTCCACGGTCCAAGCAATTCTATAACCCTAGGCAAGGACGCTTAACCTAGAATTAGCATAGAGAACAAGGATATTAGGAAATCAAATCATGCAATCAAGCTACGAGTCTCATGCACAATTAAACCATTGAATACTCTTCCCTAAACTAGTCCACGGTCCTAAAATAGAGTTGTTTCGAGAAATAGGAAAGATGCATAGACAACAACCAATCCTAAATCAAACGATAGATCTAAGTCAATCAAACAAGTTGGCCAGACTCATAAAATCAAGCATAAATCATGGGATGAACCACAAGAGTATCAATATAACCAAAGGATAGAAATCAATTACCAAAACCTCACGAGTTCATACATTAGAGCTTCTCCCTTGAACAAACCCTAGGAGACTAGCTCTCCAAAACTAAACTAAAAACCTAAAAGAGAAGAATTAAACTATGAATTGGAATTGTTAATAATGTAAATAAAACCTAAGGCAGACTCCTCCTTATATGGACCTAGGGAACATGCTCCCCTAATCATAGTTTAATTCTTAACAATTCCAATTCATAGTTTAATTCTTCTCTTTTAGGTTTTTAGTTTAGTTTTGGAGAGCTAGTCTCCTAGGGTTTGTTCAAGGGAGAAGCTCTGATGTATGAACTCGTGAGGTTTTGGTAATTGATTTCTATCCTTTGGTTATATTGATACTCTTGTGCTTCATCCCATGATTTATGCTTGATTTTATGAGTCTGCCCAACTTGTTTGATTGACTTAGATCTATCGTTTGATTTAGGATTAGTTGTTGTCTATGCATCTTTCCTATTTCTCGAAACAACTCTATTCTAGGACCGTGGACTAGTTTAGGGAAGAGTATTCAATGGTTTAATTGTGTATGAGACTCGTAGCTTGATTGCATGATTTGATTTCCTAATATCCTTTTTCTCTATGCTAATTCTAGGTTAAGCGTCCTTGCCTACGGTTATAGAATTGCTTGGACCGTGGACTTGCGATTGTTAATGATCAGGATAGGAATTAACCTTAGGTGTGAATGAAATCAATGGATGAATCTATGATCGAATGATTATTAAAGAGTGGATCTTTTGAATGAACCTACCTCTTATCTATTTATCTATTTGTTTGTTATTTGTTTCCTAGGTTAGTGTAGTTTAGATTCTTCTCTTTGATTTCCCCCTTATCTTTAGTTGATAATTATATTAATACTAGAAGCCACAGTTCTCTTGGGTTCGACCCCTTACTTGCATACTATACTAGTTTGTAGTTTGGGTTATTTATCTTTGATCTTGGCACGACGACTTTAGCCGAGTCAAATTTTGGCGCCGTTGCCGGGGATCGAACCCGGGTCACCCGCGTGATAGGCGGGAATACTTGCCACTATACTACAACGACTGATAGAGTGCGGGAGCGGTCTTAGGCTTTTACACATAGCCAAAGAATGGAATTACAAAGGTGAATGGAAAGAAGAAATAGAAGGTGGAAAGATAGAAGATGGATAGAATGGATGTAGAGACAAGTTTATTCAAAAGATCCACTCATGATATAATTCCTCGGTGAGCAATTTTGTATAGAATGGAATTTGTATAGTTTATTCAAAAGAATTCAAGAATTGTAATATCCCCCCAAAATTTACCGCACCTGTGGAACCTGAGAAACCTTTTCGATTCCCTTGTTGTTTGCCCAAATCTGGAAAACGCTCTCAAAATCCCCCCAAAACTTCCATAACAGATCTCGAAACCATTTCTTCTCAACCGTAATCTTCATCTATAAAAACCATCTCCTCAAATGTCCAACACAAGAACAACCAAGAACCAATCTCCATCTCCGGCGGCGAAAAACCCTAGCTCCTCGAAGTCTCCTCCGGTGAAAGGCCGGTCACTCATGGACTCGAGAGGGCGACCTACTGGGCGCCAAGAACCCCCTCGCCACCATTCCTCTTCACAAACCACCCAACGCCGCCACTCCACCACCTCTCCCCAGCCACAACGCTCCCAACCTCCTCCACAAAAACCTCATTCTTCCCGATCTCAATCCAAACCGTCTCAGAAACGTTTCTCATTTCTTGAGAAACCGTTTGTCCCTGAGCCAGAGGAAGGAAGCCCTTCAAAAGGCTCCATATTTAGACTCCCAGCCCAACCTAAACGCCGTCCTCCCCTTGACCCTCTTATTGAGGACTGGCTTGAAAGGGAACCTAAAACCCTCGCCAACATTTGCCATAGGGCGTCCATCCAGGATTGCCCTCCCAAAATCCAACGGCTAATGCATTATTTCATGATGACTTATGTCAAGCCTCGCCTTCACGAAACCAACCATAAAAACCCCCCTTTCATGGGACCGGCAATCATCTCCGAGATGTTTAAAGGGACGGTCGATGAGCTCGCCAAACTCCTCCCAGATATCATGGAGTTTTTGGTAGCTCCTGCGGGTTCCGTCCCATCCCAGAAAAGAAAACGCCCGTCCTCTCCCCCTCCCTCTCAACAACTCCAAATTAAAGGCCCTTCCTCCTCTCTCCCAAAGCCTATCCCTTCCTCCCCTCCTCCCGCCCCAAAGAGAAGGCTCAAGACGTCTGCCCAACTTGAGGGCGTCACTGAAGAGCAAATGGCCGCCATTCCCCTCTCTGAACTTCAAATTGAGAAAGAGGAGAAGGCGCGCCAAGAGCAAGCTGAGAAGGACGCCATTGCTAAGGCGATCCAAGAGAGTCTGTAGGAAGTCCCTCAACTCCCTCCACCTCCTCCAAGGGTAAAGGACGCAACTCCTGCTTCTAAAGCTGCAGTGGATCCGCTGGAAGCGGAGATTGAGGCAGACCTGGCAAAACCTATGCCAAAGGTCCAAAGGGACGCTCCTCAAGCGCAGGTCCAGGCCAAGGACGCTGTGCCAACTGTCATCACTCTTGAGGATTCCCCTTCAAAGCAGCTGCCTCCTCTCCCTGCTAAAGCCCATCTCCATGGCTCCGCCCAGCTCCTCCTTTGCCCCCACCAAAGCAAAAATAAGAACCCCCACTCCCTCTCCTCCCAGAGCTTCAACTCCCCCTCCTCCTCCGCCAGCTCAGGCCGTCGAGGAAACTGCTCAAGTCCAAGGGACGCCTCCTTCAACCGTCCCTACAAAGTCCTTGGCAAGGACTCCAGCTGTGGACGCGCCTCCTACAGAACAGGCGTCCACTGCTGAGGACACAAACATGGTCGAGTCCCATGAGCAAGGGGACGAGGCCTCAGATGAAGAGGACGCTCCTCACCAGGATGAGGACCCTGAGGACGAGGAGGGAGATGGCGATGAAGAAGACGCCGGTGATGAAGTAATAGTGAGAAACGGCAGTAAGCAGAAACGCTTGAAGAAGATTCTGTCGCCGCTCCTGTTCACCGCCCAATTTCTTGAAGAGAACCAGCGCACAGAGTTTTTGGAACTGCTTGAGTTCCAGGGATGGACGCACCTAGGTGCCGAGGCCGCGGAAGTCGACCCCGAACAGGTTCTCCGCTTTTACTCCAAATTCGAAATATCAGAAGTAAAAGGGAAGCCTCAAGGGACGTTCGAGATTGATGGGGACGAGTACTCTATTGCTGAGGGTACCGTCCAAAATATGCTAGGCCTGCGTCCCTCTCCGCCAGATGCTATGCACGACCTTCCCAACAAGAACTTTGGTCGTTTCTCCCAGGAAGAGATCTTCAACCGAATTTTCAACGGGAGACAACCAATTGCTAGGGATAGGGTCGCTCACTGTCTCTCCAAGACGGGCGTCCTTGCGCATCACTTCATTGTGCGCATGGTCGTCCCCCGCCAAGAAAAGAAGTCGATAGTCCAGATCACTGATAGTATCCTACTGGATGCCTTCTTGGAACGCAAGCCGATCAATTTGCCGCGGGTTATCTTGGAGCACATGGGCAAGTGCACAGGCGGCAGACATTCTCTTCCCTTCCCTGGCTTGGTCAAGCAGATTCTGAAGCAGTAGGGCCTCTACGTCCCCAAAACAGAACAGTCGTTTGGGATTCACTGGGACGTTAGGCAGATCACAACCCCTCCAGTTGGCAAGATGAGATTTGATGAGCCACTTCCCTCCGTGAAGAGGCAATTGGCCAAGGAGAAGAAAGAGGTTGAACGTCGAACTAAAGCCGCTGCTGCTGCTGCTGAGACTGTGGAAGGAGATCCCGAGGCTGAGAATTTGCAAGTAGTTGGGACGCCGGTTGAGGACGCTGCAGACGAAGAGGATGAGCTCGATGGTCTGAGCGTCCCTGATGAGGCCGAGAAGCACTCTACGAAGTATCTGATGGGCATGATGATCGAGAACCAGTGTATGATGATTGATCTAATCCAACAGGTTCACGACACTCTCCATACCCACACAGAACTTCTCGAGCGCAACAATGAGCTCCTTGCACAGAACAACTATCTTCAAGAGCAACACCTCAAGGCCCTTGGCAAGCGTCCCCGCAAATGATCACTCCTCCCTCTTCCAACCCTGAAAAAGTTTATCTTTTCTTTTGTTTTTGTTAAGACTTTGGGACGATGTCCCCGTTTTGAACAATGTTTGTGGATGTTTGTAATGTTCGTACTCTAATCCTTTTGAATGGCGTTCGTTACATTTGTGATTCCTTTTGTCTAAGCGTTCCTTTCTTTAGTTATGACCTTGTGCCTGCATGCTTTTCAACTTGTTCTCCTTTTCGATGATGCCAAAAGGGGGAAGTATAGTTTTCCAGAGATGCGATCGTGTTTAAATTGTCATAGAAAGCATGTGTTTAGGGGGAATTTCGGCCAAGTCCAAAGGACGCTAGTTAAGAATAAGATAGGACGCACTTAAGAGAAGGTGTTGCACGTAGAGTTGGGCACCGGTCCAGGACCGGATAGGACCGGATCCTTATTTTAAAAAAAACAAAATTTTTTTTAATATAAAAAAATTATAATATAGTTAAAAAAATCATATATGATTAATGAAAAATATATTATTATTAAGTATATAATATAAATATGAAACTTAAATATTAAAAATAAACTATATAACTTTAAAATTAATATAATTTTTATTTAAATTTATTTTTTATTAAATTTTTTTTAAAAATCCGGTCCGGACCGGACCGGAAACCTCCCGGTCCGGTCCAAAAATCCGGTCCGGACCGGATTTTGCACAGCCCTAGTTGCATGCCAACCTAAGCTGAAAAGAAAATCAAGTGTAGTCTCTCATGCTAAAAGCTTTACTTCAAGTGTGCATTATTTAAAGGAGTTTGTCATCATCAAAAAGGGGGAAATTGTTGGGACGATATTAAGGACGTCAGTCATTAATATCTAAACCAATAATGATCGTCCCTTGTTTTGATAATGACAAACTCAAAGGTATTTAATAAGTTGTCCAAGTGTTGATCTCAGGTAAGTCCAGTGGACGCACATGAGCGTAAAGGACAACAAGTGAATGGCAGTCCCTAACTCTGTAGGGACGCACATCATCAGAACTTCCAGAACTAAACGTAGGCTAAGTCCCTGCGCAGATAGGACGGCGTCCTCATCAAGAAGGGACGCGCGCCAAAATACGGACGAAGTTCAAATTCAAATCAAGGCCGCCCCAACATGATTACATCATACTCGGCCGCAGTCCTCAGAAGGAAGCTTCCCTTGTCTGGGCACGTGTAGACAATTCCAAAGATGTCGCTTTCCCAACAATGGTCCCCTATCCACACGGAGGCTTCCCAAGCGTCAACAGAGTTGACTTCCTCAATAGGCTCATCGCACCGTTGATGGAAGATCAAGGATCCTGCAAAGCCTCAAAGGACGCTAGAGGACAAGAACCACTTCCGCTATAAATACCCCCCCAAGGGTATGCATAGCGGTGTGGACTTTGAAGACTTTCTCTCAAGCTCTCCCGAAGCATTCAAGAACACGAACGAAGATCAAGAAGATCAAGTGAGCTTGAAGCAAGAGAAAGAAAGTCCAACCACATCAAATCCAAAACAAACCACAAATCAGTTAGAATTGTAGTTTCTCTCTCACAACGAACCGTGAGAGACGTGAGTGATAGCTTCCTTATAGCTAAGAGTGTTAGGTTACTTGTTAGGTGAAAAGGAGTGTTACTAGTGAGGCTAAGGACGGACGCTTAGCTCAGAGAAGTGTAACGACTCGCCTAAGTTGTAAGGACTCACTCTCAATAAGATAAGGGACGGCTATTGAAAATCCTCCACCGGAGGTAGAGGTTTACCCATAAGACTAGTTGGTCTTAGTGGGGTTCCTCTATAAATACTCGTGTCTATTCTCTTATCTTGTTTCCTGTTAAGTCTACTTTCCGCTGCACTTAAGGACGCCCTTAACCCAGTTAAGGACGCCCATTCTAACAACTTACGATCCAACAAAGAGGATTCGGGTGTATGGCCAATGAGAGTTAGGGCTGGAAATGGGCAGCGCTTCAGTGGAGGCTTAATGTGAAGGTTGAGTTGTGATGGACGGTTGTGTTGAGATGGATGGTTGTGTTGAGATGGACGGTTAGATTGAGGATGGATGGTTATAAGATGGGCCGTCTTTGAGTCCGGCATGGGATCGATACGCCGTTATCATGGCATGCGGTGTTATAGGGGCACTGCCGCATAGCTTAGGTAGTGTGATGATATGCAGTGTTATAGGGGCAGTGCTGCATAACGTAGGCAGAGTTTCTGATTGTGAGTCGTATGTGGTGATAACTGAGTGTGACTAACTAGATTTAAGAATGGACTAGAGTTATGTGATTGTTTGTGGACTTGGTTGATGACCTTAGAAAAACTTTTTTAAAACGTCTTGTAGTTGCTGTGTTGATTCTGACTTGATAGGATATATATGGCCCTTCGGGGAACTATCTTTCATTCCATGTAACCAAGACCCCGTGATCGAGCCTTGGCGAAATGGTGGTACAGTGCAGTAGCGTGTCACATCAGTTAGTTTGGGTGGTTGTTTATTTACCAATTCTTACTATGGTGTTCTGTTATTGTTAAGTGAGTTTGAGTATGTTTGACTTCTGGGTTTGAGTTGTTGTTAGTCGAGTGGTTTAGTGTTGTTTTGAGGGTTGGTTCATAACATTTTGGTTTGGAGACTATAAGTCTTATTTCTTCATTAAACGAGTTGGATGTGTTCCTGTTTTCTCGTCGTGCCCGCGTTGCAAGATCCAGATGTTCAGTTGTCATACTAGCTTGGTAGTGCCTCGTGAGGTCTACTACTGAGTAACGCCTTGTCAGAAAGACTGGGTGTTACATCTATATTCCATTTATTTCTTTTTCCAACTATTCCTTCATAATTATATTTTTAAATGTCGGTAAATCAACTAATAATATCACATATTAAAGAAGTTCAATGAAAATAAAACCTAAACAAATAGCAGGCTAATAATAACCTTAATAGTTTTACGATAAATTTGCATGAATTGAAAGCATATAATTCATAACAGTGCTTTAGACTATAAAACATAAATATGCCTTTAGACTATAAAACATAAATATGCTTTACTAAATGAAAAATAAAAAGCATGAATTAAACATGAATATAAACAAGAAGTAGTTCAATTATAAATATGCTTTACAATATAACACATAAAAAACTATACTTTCTTTGAAGTATGATACATAGAAAGCATATATGAAACAAAAATTTAACATCAAATACTTGAACTAGTGGCATATTGTCATACATGTTCTTCATACCCATGCTAAATAATAAATAATAATACTTAGTTTAAAATTTACAGATTATTCCCATACTTAAACATTAAATAAAGATATTCACTTAATTTGTTTAAAATCTCATATATACCTATATTGAAAATCTATTATTTAACCAATTATAGTACTTATTTTTAAATTACAATAAAATACATAATTTAAACAAGAAATTTAGTGAAATATTTGTTGGTGTTTAGTGATGACCAACCTAGTTATTCACGATGTTTCAAGGCCCACTTATCTCAATAAGTATGGTTTAATGAGGACTCACGCAATGACATTTGGTAAAAATTCTTCGAGGTTTTTTTTATCCAGCAAGGCCCTTTAGCTAAATTTTGGAGTGTAACTAGCCTCCCCGTCTTATTACTCGCCCACTACCCACAAACAACAGACCTTTGGTCCTCTGCTCTCCCTCTCGTAAGACAAAGCTCTCTTCGAATTCGGGAACATGAAGAGAAACCAAAGGTTCAGCTCCTTTGCATCCTTCAAATCTCTTCCCATCTCTTCACTCGGATTTCGCATCGTTATTTTATTTTCCGTTTGCTTTCATCTCTATCCCGCTCAATCTACCACTCTCAAAACGCATTTCAAGTTTCTTTGGTGTTGAATCTCCGATTCAAAGAGATCTTCGTCGCTGGCAATGCAATCGTTTCTGTGTGTGGATGGGATCGTTTCCATATAGACTTTTTGTTGACACACCATATCTCAAAATGAGATTTTCTGTAAACATAAATAGACAAAATTAAACTTTCTTTGGGTAAATCTATTTATTTTGAGTAATCATATCTCACATAATCATAATTAAGTATTTTATTGGTTTGATTCAAAATAAAACTTTAACCAACTCTTACGTACTAAAATTTTACAATTATAAATTTCTATCAAGTATTGAATGTTGAATGAATTTTACTAATTGAATTTTACACATTTAAAAAACTTGAAGTTGGCTAAAAATCGTTTCTTAAAATGATATAATCCAGATTATATACATTTGAAATTTTTTGGTTTGACTAACGTATCATTTGTAATTGTAACCAACTTTCAAAATAGGAAAAATTAATTATACAATTTCACTAAAAAGTTCTACTATATATTACATGTATATATTTAACCTTATTTTATTGATTTTGTAATTCTACTATATATACATTTGTTGGCTTTGTCCTTATGTTTCATTCTCCTTCAAGATTCATAAATTTTCACATATTTAATTTTATGTTTAGTTTGCTTAAAAACCCATCACGAAATTGTTTTTTTTTTGAAAGTATTGGATATGTTATATTATATGTATGTACTTCACTTAATTCTTTATTGTCTTTTTAATGTAAATAATTTTATAGCTTTTACATTTCATCCATCCTACTTTTTTATTCTTTAGTTAGTATGGATAATTTTTTTATTTAAAATTTTCATGCTCACAAAATTCCAAATATTTGTAATTATTGTTGATGTCTAAAACATCTTTTTTGTTATATGGTGAACTATTTTACTATATAGGTGTTTAAGTGCTACCTATTCTATGTTCCAAACTAATGTTATGTCACTTGCAACATAAATAAAATTCACGGTGGTTGAAAATCGCTCATATAACTGATGATATATATCTTATATCCTCTTAAACCAAAATTGTAGAAAACTACACTCATTGGACATTCATTATATTTTTACCATCCTTGTCCTCTTGGTCGTTCAGCCTTATTTACGTTGTGTTATATGCCATTTGTTTGTTATTATTTTTTTTTAAACTTGCGTGGACAATATCACTTGCCATCTTAATAACTATTTCTTTGTTTTAATTATTTTTAAAGCTTACATCTCAAATTAATTCAGTACTTGATTTATCACTAACTGACGATTGAAAAGAACGAACATTTTGCGTCTTCTCCATTTTACCAACGTTCGTGTTTCTCATATCCTTCAAGTCGATTCGAATTGTTCCCCTTGGCAATACAGCGTGCATTAGTTATAGGTGGAACTATACTATTTTGTTATTTATTACAAACAAGAAGAAGGGTCGGGTATAAAAATGAAGAAGTGTAAGTGATGCACTTCATTCTATAAAGTTATGTAAGATGGTTGTTAGATGTTTGAAGGCTAGGATTTGGCTAAACAAAATGCAGGTTTCCAAACCATTGATTCATATATCGGGCATAACATGTGTATACCATTTGATTTATGAATTATGTCTAATAATTTGTAGTGTAGTTATTGATTCAGCCTATTTTGTATGGGTTAACTCTTAGATTTTAGAGTATTATTGTGAGTGTTTAGGTTAGATTTGAGCGTTATCGTAATACGAAGACCGAAGACACGTGAAGAATCAAGAGTTTTTAGAGCTTAATTGAAGACAAGTTGGACGCATCGTAGATTTCGCGGTCGCGCTGCCCATGACGCGGTCACGGTGAAGCAAGGCGACGACATTCAAGATCAATGAAGGCCGCGGTCGCGCCGCCATGGACGCGGTCGCGTTAGAAACTGACTTAGCCATCCCAAAGATAGATCGCCGCGGTCGCGGTGGTGACGACGCGGTCGCGGTGGTGACGACTTGGTCGCGGTGATGCCGGATCCGAGACGAGCCGAAGATCTATCTTCTTTTCTTCTTCTTATCTTTTCTTTTTCCTTTTCTATTTTTTTTCCTTTCCTAATTAGATTAGGGGAGCATGTTCCCTGGGTCTATATAAGGAGAGCTAGTCTCCTTGGGTTAGTTCATAATTCAATTCTTCTCTTTTAGGTTTTTAGTTTAGTTATGGAGAGCTAGTCTCCTTGGGTTTGTTCAACGGAGAAGCTCTGATGTATGAACTCGTGAGGCTTTGGTAATTGATTTCTATCATTTGGTTAATATATATTAATTCTCTTGTGCTTCATTATATAAATGTTGATTGTTTCTTTATGACTCGCGGCCCTATTAAATTGATTGATGTTCTATTGTTTGATTAGGTTTGGACCGTGGACAAAACTAATATGTGAAAACAACTTAACCTAGACCTGTTGTCTGTGCAACTAGGATTAAGAAGAGAATTGATTGTTTTATCTTACAATTGATTCGTAGCTTGATTGTTTGATATTATATCCTGCATATCCTTGTTCTCTATGCTAATTCTAGGTTAAGCGTCCTTGCCTAGGGTTATAGAACTGCTTGGACCGTGGACTTGCGATTGTTAATGATCAAGATAGGAATTAACCATGGGTGTGAATGAAATCAATGGATGAATCTATGACCGAGTGATTATATTAGAGTGGATCTTTTGGATGAACTTGTTTCCCATATTTGATTGTTTGTTTATTTTTTTTGTTTTCTTAGTTTAGATTAGTTTAGATATCTCTCCTAAATCCCCCTTATCTTAAGTTGATAAATTTATTAATACTAGAAGTCGTAGTTCTCTTGGGTTCGACCCCTTACTTGCATGCTATACTAGTTTGTAGTTTGAGTTATTTATCTTTGATCTTGGTACGACGACTTTAGCCGAGTCAGTTATCAAACCAAATATCTAGAAAATAACAAAGCTTAAAAATGATTGTTTTCTTTTATAGAAGAGTAGATCCACCAGAATTTGTATTTTTCATATTGTATCGTAAGAAATAAGAGGTTCGAGTTTAATTTTAAATTTATTTCTATTGGTTGTATTTTTGTAAACTTGTTATGAATGCAATGTAACACGGAAAACGGTCGAATGACATTTCGTTTGATAATTGTATAAAGAAAAAGCGAACGGGTTATAGAAATAATCTAATCTACATGTAAATTTGGATTTTTTTGCATTAAATGTCTTGAATTGATTTTCTTTTGATTAAGTTGTATTATGTTCAATGTACTATGCTATTGTTATTATTAGTTTATAAAGTAATAATTATTATTTAAGTCTATATATTTATCTTATTAAATTTATTTCTCATTTACCTAATTTACTTGTAAATTTGGATTTGTTTTCCCATTAAATGCAAACACTTTAATTCATCCTAATGTGTTATTACGTTATTGTACATTATCCTACTGTAATAATTATCATAACACATCCTTATTTTTTATAGCATGTACTATCCTCTTCTAATCCCACTATGATAATATTGCATACCCCTTGGAATTCTTTGCAATTAAAGAGGACATATTCACATTAGACTTAACCCTCTTACAAAATTCAACTACATACATGTGCATTTTTTTTTTTACTATAAGTGCATTCAATCGATGATCAAATTATCATAGTCATGTCATTATTATTACACTATTTTGTACTCCCTTCGTTTCAAATTACATGACCATTTGGACATTGCAAATATAATAAGAAAAAAATGACATTCCTATATTACCCCTATCAAATGTAGAGTTAATCATTTGTTTAGAGAAATATGAAAAAGTGTAATGATTATGATAAAGATAATTATTAGGGGTATAAATGGAAAGAGATGGGAAAAAATGTGAAATGGACAAGTATTATGAACCAAGAAAAAGTGTCCAAATGGTCATGTATTTTGAAACGGAGGGAGTATATATTATGTTAATTGTTCGATTGGATTATATGATTTAGGTACAATTCTATAAATCATTTGATCATAACTATACTGATTTATATTTGAACAACCCCTCTTATAGAGCACACATGCGGATAACAGCGTCTTAGGAATTATTAAAACCAAGACATTTTGTATATTTTTATTATCGGGATATTGATTGATGAAACTATAGACATAAACATACAATGAAAGAACAAACTAATATTGAATTATCGGTTCGAGTAATGCCGGACATAGATGCCTAGTTTAAAAGAACAATAAATAAAGGGCATTGTGGTTCAAAATCGCCCATATAATTGATGATATTTCTTCTAATATCCTCTCTAAGCATAATTATAGAAACTCTCTGGTATACCTTAGGCCCTTTTGGTCATTCAACCTTATTTGCTATGTGTCACACTACATTTGTTTATTTTTATTTTATTGTTTTAAGCCTGTATGGACATTATCACTTGCCAACTTAGTAATTCTTTTGCTTTGTTTGTTTGTTTTTTTATTGATTTTGTGTGGACAATATCACTTGCCACCTCAATAATCCAATTTCTTTGTTCATTTTAGTTTTTTTAGTGTTTTTTTGTTTTTAGAGCTCATATCTTAAATTAATTCAATACTAGTTGAATCTATTATATATATTTAAAAGCACTAAGGATTAAAGCCTTCTCATTGCGCCACCTCAGCTTTCTCCACATGACGTTCATACATTACGCCACCTCGGATTTCGCCACATGTCACGTTTTCATTAAGCCATGTCATATCATTATTCCCATGTCATATGACACGTAATATTCTAATGCAATTGGCCAGCTTTTTGCAACTTTCTTCCTCCTAATATTCTAATGCAATTGCAGGCTGTTCGGCTCTCTAATTCAGCTGCTCATGAGGACACCTTTTTGGACTGCGTCGGCTTGAGGGCAATTTTCCACGAGTTCAGCACTCAAACTCTTGAACACGCAGGCCCAACCTCCCTCCAATCCGGTGTGGAAGGCAATCTGGCATACTCCGGTCCAGCAGCTGGCACGCCATATTTTGTTCTTGGCTGCTCACGAAGTGGTGCTGTGTAACGCCGAACGCTTTCGACGACATTTGGCTCCCTCTGCTACTTGTCCACGTTGCTCTCAAGAAGAGGACCTCCTCCGTACTTTGCGTGATTGTGCTCCCATCAAGCAAGTTTGGCTTGCTCTCAGGGGTAATCAGCTTCCCTCCTCTTTTTTCAACACTACTGACGTCAAAGCTTGGCTTTATGATAATGTTAAGGCTTGCGATGTTTGGAGAACGACCTTCGCGACTATGTGTTGGTACTCCTGGAAGACGAGGAATGCACTTGTCTTTGATGGAGCTGATTTGCGCCATTGCCTCTCATCTACAGTGGTTTCCATTGCGGCGGCCTACCGGAGTTGTCAAGATCATGCTCGAGCCATTGTTCAGCCCTGTCCGAACCAGCCCCTGCCTCCCCCTAGTCCGTCTTTTTGGATGCCCCCTCCAATGGGCTTGATGATGCTCAATGTAGACGCTTCCGTTTTGGGGGACCTTGGACAAGCGGGTGGCGGCGGTCTCATTCGTAATGCCTCCGGGGATTTCGTCTCGGGTTTCAGCTTCAAATGTGGCAGCTGTACGCCCTTACATGCTGAACTGCTTGCTCTCTTCCACGGCCTCACACTTATCTCCTCCATGCAGCCGGTCAACTTCATTGTTTCCTCTGACTCCCTCGCCGCCTGCTCACTCTTGACCGCGCCGTCCAATAGGCCTCACCGGGACTTCCATCATATCGAGCAGTGCCGCCAGCATATCCACAAGTTCCCCGCCTGCTTAACTCTCGAACATGTTCGTCGGGATGCGAATGCACCGGCCGATGCCCTTGCAAAGTTTTCACATGCCCTGTCTAGCTCTTTCATGACAATTTTGCTCCTACTTTTATTCAAGAACTGCTTTTGCATGATTTTGTAGCCCATTTTGGGCATAACTAGTCCCTTAATATAAGTTTCGCCGTGCTTCGCCCGTTTTCTGATCAAAAAAAACAATATGCCACGTAATATTATTTTTTTTCTTTAACATTTACATGTCATATCTACTATAATCTATTACTATATACTAAAGCGGAAGCAAATTCTGCCACCATATTGCGCCACATCACCCCCCCTCTTATTAAAAAAATTATCTTATCACATCTTAGCTTTATCATAATATATAATCTTAATCTTATTTTTATTTAATTAAAATATTGGTTCTATCTTAAATTTTGAGTTGCTTAATTAATATTCTATCTTAATGTATAAATCTCAATCTTATCATTATATGATTACCTATTTAGTTGATCAATAGATTTATCTTAATCTTTTTATTTACAAAAAACTTTTTTACCCAATTATTTAAATAGTATATTATTACTAAATTATTTTCTAATATTTTCTAAAAATTATGAATAGTAGAAAATTCTACCAATAAATTTACGCCATATCTTTTTTATATTAAAATAGCATATTATTTTTATTCTATCATATCTTATTGAAATACAATAAAAACATTAATAAAAAGATTAGATAATATATTTACCCTGAATATATATACAAGATAATTTAATTTTCTTTTTTATCAAATTAAATATTCTCTATATTTTTTAATATAATCTGTAACATTATATATATACTGATTACGTTTTCGATAAAAGATAGATTTCTTATTAAAATAATGACTCATTAATATTTTTATTTTATATTTATATACTTCTTATTTATTTAATTTGTTACAAAATAATAAAATATATACAAGATAATTTCGTTTTATTTTTTATCATATTAAATATTCTTTATATTTTTAATATAATACTACATTAATCTAAATTTTTGTTTGTATATTATTCATTAATTTATATAAGTTAGTTTATGCAGTTTAATTTAAATTCCTCAATTTTTATTTATGTATAAAAAGAGCTAATATATAAATATACGAGAATTATATTATTTTATAATCTAAAAATTACACGTCGTTTTAAGAAAAATAGACATGATGATATTTGTAATTATTAAAGTGAATTCATCCACAAGATAAAAAAAAAGCCCCCGTACAAGGTGCGGGTCATTAGCTAGTACAGTATAAAGCGGAACCCAACTCTTTGTTAAAATTTGCGCCACGTCATCAATCCTGAATAAAATAATGATTTTATTTTTTGCATTGATTTTCAAAAAATAACTTATATATCTTCTTGATATCTTATCCAATTTCCTTATGTGTACTTAATATCTTACTCAATTATATATTCTTATACGAATAAGGAAATTAAAGTGATTTTCTTTTTATATTCCTTACAATTTTTTCTTATTAATTAGTATACATTTTTGTCATTATTGAATCTTGAAGAATAGCGAAAAAATTTCACATGTGTCAATAGTATATTCATTAATAATATAAATTTGAATAGAACTATTTTAAAATTAGAATTGTACGAATAAAAGTACATAAATATAGGTCAAAAGGTTCGGACTTGGATCTATCAGATTTGGATTATAAGTTCCCGAGTTAAAAGCGTATTCGTATCAAAATTCGATCTCAAATCGATTAATTTGGTTTTATATTTACATTACCCGTACATGATACGGGGTTTGTACTAGTTTAACTATAATTAAGATTTATCCACCATGGTTATCACCTCCTACATCATACTACGCCATAGCCACCCCCATCATCCTATTCTGGTCACAAAAATCCATGAAATTTGTCAATGATATAATTGCACATCTCTTCCCTATCATGATCCGAACTTGGAGACTAGGTGCTTGGTGCAATAGGTAAATTGTGGACAAGAATTGTTGATCATAAGTATAATAAATATAAAAAACAAAGTTACAAACTACTGCACATAGAACAAGATATTTAAAAGAGTCATGGATCTTAAGTGAAAATATATTCCATACCCGTACTAGGAAGAGAAGAAGAGGTAAGTTGATTGATCAAAAAAATCAATTAGTTGATGATTAGGAAAAAATCTAATATCAATTCAAATATGTCCTAAAAAGTTGGAGTACTTCTTGCTAAATAATCGTGTGAATCTTTTTGAATTTCTATAAAAATCGTTCTACTTTTATATTTTCCAGATTTATAGTAGAAGATATTTTTTCCTAATTTTTTGAACAATCTCTAGAAATTGTTGATAAAAATGAACGTGAATTTAGTTTGAAACCTCCAAATAAAATCTCCGTGATTGATTTACTTCCAAACAAACTTATTAGTGATAATATTTTTCAAAAAAGGAAATAAGTTAGATACTTAAAACTAATGCTAATTTAAGGTAAATATCTTCTTAACAATATGTTTTCTACTTTGAAATTCATACCTTTTAAAATTCATAACAAGTACTAACAATTTTGTTGTCTAATAAAATTTAGAATTTGTGAGTTCCTAACAATTTTTATTATTTCAAAAATGTGCCATATCTTCAACAAATTTTAGATTTCGGTTAATATATTGTTCCATTTCATAATCTACTATATATATTTCGACCAGAAAATAATCTATAATATATATTTACCATATGTCAATCACTCATTAATTTCCATAATTTGCATATTATTAATATTTTACCATATCATATGCCATGTGTAAATACTTTTCTCATAATTTACACGTGTATATCAATATTTTTAGCAAAATATTTTGTTTGTTACCATATAGGTATATGGCGAATAATTGTCTCCAAATTTCAGGGAATTTCATATTTAGAAATTGAGAACTTTGTTATATTACGGGAACTAAAAGATGACATGAATATGGAAATTATCATACAAAATCTTTCCATCCAAAATAAATCCAATCTCTTAGTTTGCCATATCAAAAAAAAATCATTTTTTTTGAATATATCAATATCTTTCCTTTAATTATATTTCGATTAATTTTAGAAGCCAAAGAATCCTAATAGTATTTGTTAGGATTTTATATCTATTGTATATATTAGTACTCTAGGGGAACAAAATTAGTAATCTTGCAAAAGAAAGACTATGATATGATCATAAATTAGATATTGTAATCATGGATTTATATTAATAACTTATAAACTTGGCTATATTACTAAGACTAAATTTCTATAAAATCTTCAACAACAAAAAATAAAGATACTCTTAAATGTTATCAAAAATATATTGATCCGAGCTTATCAATCCAAATTAATTAACCAAATCTTGCCAAAACTAAATTCTAATCATTAAAATTGATAGTTTCATCTTTTTAAAGATCAATAAGAGATCAGATTTTCAATCGGCATAGGATAAACACCTTATAATAAAAAGATTTGTTGTTTTAATTTATTTAGGGATATTATACGATATGATCAATTCTTTCCAAATCTATACTATATATTAAAGCCGGAGAATTTCGAGCCTCCACGTTAATTCTGGCCCCACTTATTAACAATTTTATATGTTTTATTTTTCTTAATTATCTAATCTTTAATTTTATCTTTTCTCTTACCCATCAAATATCTATCTTTGAAGGCATACTACTTATCTTTAAAATTTCTTTAATTATCTAATCTTTAATTTTATCCTTTTTGCTTACTCATCTAATATCTATCTTTGAAGCAGTATTATCTATCTTTAAAATCAATATCTATCTATCTATCTATCTATCTATCTATTAGTGGAAGTAAATTTTGTCATCATATTGCGCCACATCACCCTTTTTATTAAAATATCAAGTTAAATTGTTTCTATTTCAAATTTGCAATCATATTTTAATTATTATTATATTGATATGTGATCTCAATATGTTTACTTATTTAAGTCATATATAAACAACATGTTAAATTTATAAATATAATATATTTATTTTCACCATATTTTCGGAGGAAATTGATATGTAATTATTTAAGTATATATATAAGATTATGCAACATACTATGCAAACTAAATTAATTTGTTTACCACATTCACATACCATCGTATACTAATATCAAGGAAATATATATGACATTATAATATATAACTGTGAGATCATATAGCATATCTATATGCAAACAAAAAATGATTATATTTACCTAATAAATCTATATGCAAATCAAACATTATTATGTTATATTTAAATCTTTACTCTGATTTTTTACTATTTTAATGTCTTCTCAAATATTTTAATATAGGAGAAGCAAGCATATATGTATTTAATGATTGCAAAATTATACCATAAAATTAGATATAATACTTGCACTTAAAATGATAAAATTAGATATAAAACCAAGAATATCTACTAACATAAATTCCAAAAGGTCTATTTATAAAATAATATTAATATAAATTCATAAGTAAAAATTTTACATGATATCTTTACCCCAACATACCTATAACATTATAATCTATCTATATTATTTCATTAGAAAAAATATGTCAAAACCCTTAACTTTATTAGAAAGTATGTTATTGTTCAGTAAAATCACATAAAATAAAATAAATTTTAAAACATCATTCCCGTACAAGGTACGGGTCCTAAGCTAGTTTAGATAATTTTCAAAACATTTTGAATTACAACTTTAAATATATCAACAAGATATTACGGAGTATCCACAACCAATAATTTTATAAGCATTTTCTACTACCATTTTATTTTTCAAAAGAAAACTACCATTTTTAAGTTTTATTAGTAAAAAGTTTTTATTTATATTATCATACAAAAGATCCATGTTGACTAATAATTTAAGTACTTATTACAGTATTAAAATCATTAACTCATATTTTTATGATTATATCATTGTACATAAGATTGAATTAGTTGAAATATGATTATCAAATCAAATATGAACCTAATATCTTTATACAAACCAAATTCTTTTAACGGTTTTTCTATTCTACACCCTAAGGGCATACGATATAAGGATCCATATTTAGAAACTAAGCCCTAAGAATGAAAAACGTAAACCACTCACAAGAAAGATTAAAGAAAATATAATTACAAAATCAAGATTTATTTCTAAATTTAGAACCTATTCTAATTGATAAATATCTTCAAGAGATAGAATTAGGCTCTTTTAAATATTCATCAATCGATAAATATCTTAATTATTTACAATTATTTGTAATCTTCATTAAACAATTATTTGCGTAATCTTTTTGTACTTCTTAGCAAACTCTAATATCTTGATACCCAGAACAATACAATGTAAATATTTTTAAACTTTAAAATTTTAAAACTTGTCAGTTCACGGCTGATCTTCTATATATGGATGTTTTCTTAATCACCTTTCATTATATATCATTCTATCTCGTTCTATTTCTCTTGGTGTACTCCTTTACACTGTATTGTTTTGTCAGGCATGTCAAGTGTTATTTATATCCACTAATTCTTTATTGTCACAAATTTAAAATTTGTAAAACGGATTTTCTAGCATATGTCTAAAGGCATATGATAAGCATCTTAAAATAAAAAGATTTGTTTCAACCCAAAAATAAAAAGATATATTTTATTTATTTATTTAAGGATCTATTTTTTTGTGATGAGTTATACCTTTCCTTTTAGGCCGGTTTTACTTTTCAAAATCAGAAAGCTTATCCTATGCCACAAGGCTATAGATTAGATAGACCGTTTAAAAATGCAGATGTATTCCATGATACCTAACAAGATGCATCATATCAAAGATATTAAATCGAGTCAAAACACGTACAAAAAGTTCACATAATTCGTATATTGAAGTCTAAGAAAAAATATAATCCAGAATCCATTAATTTATCCTACTTTTAATAATAATAATAAATCATAATATGTTATATAATTTTTGAAGAAAAATGATACAAATAACCAGGTGACTAAAGGACAAATGTAAGTAAAAATACATAAAACTTTAACAAAATCTGCGTAAGACGCGAGAAACTTCATTAGTTATCACTAAAGAACGACTGAGAGGAATGAGGCTTCATGCATCATCTCCATTTCACCAATCTCCAAAATTTCCCATGTAAATCAAATCAGACCGTTGCCTCCACTGTTGAAAATATACTCATATCCTTTCTTAATAAGGAAACCATCTTGACGTGCCGAATAAGCATGGCATGATAGCGCTTGACGCATCAGTATTGAGCACTCATGCGTGTACCATGAGATCTCAAGTTCGAGACTCTAGAACAATGATTTGCCCTCTTTTCTTTAGAGAGGCTCATCTTTTATGGATACTCTAGGCGAATCCAAGACGAGTTATAGACAACATAAAATACAAGATTAACCAGTCAATCAAATTTGCACTACTTTTACAAAGTTCTCACTTCTAACATAGTAATAGATAATTAAAACAAGTGCCAAATTAACAAACAATCAAAAAAATGTCAGCTACCTACCACACCCTAATGGCTAAATGTATGATAAAAATAGACACTGCATGTAGTAATCCTTCAAGATAAACAGGATACCATTCTTTCAGAATTGCCTAAAAGTGAGATTAAGGCGTCCAGGGCGAAGGCCTGTCTTGTGGAGCAAATACTTGGGAGCGGAATGTGAAATGATGGATTGAACCCCGTGAAAAACATGTCTAGATGGACCACCAAATATCAGAACATCTCCTGATTCAAGAATCACCTTCTTCGCTGTGTTTAGATCCCTCTCATCGGCATAGTAGAATTCCGCTGAGTCTCCCACTGAGACTGAGACAATCGGTAGTCCCTTTTCAAGAGCCCCTTGACTCTCATCACGGTCCTGTATGGTATGAAGAGTGACATACATAGTTATCATACATAAGGGTTACAGACAAGTAACTCATACTTTTAATTTCGTCAATGTATTACCTTCTATACCGAGTGAGTCACAAAGCAAAATATCAGCATAAAAATTTGATGATAAATAAAACTAAGGAATATACTAATTCATATAAAAATATTCTCAAAATTAGTCTCACTGTTTCAAAGTACAACAGGCCTTCTAGAATCAGACTGTAATCTAACAAAATATCATACTCTATTTAAGGAAAAAAAATCCTTATTCAGAAGATTCATGCTACTACTCATTTACCATAGACACCCTGAAGAAACCGAAAGAAGATGAAGCGGGATGAAGTAAATTTGGGAAGGCATGAGAAAATCATGTAAGCATAATCAGAATTGTATGTGAAGCAGTTTTCATTTACTTATCAAATCTTGATATACTCTAGACTAAATGTGTAAAAATAATAGATATACATTGAAAATATTAGGTCAGCTCACAGGTTACACATAATAACTGTAAGACTTTGAAGTTTTAAACAAAGCATAGCACGGCAAAATCATAGCAAATTTCAATTGTAAAAAAGAGCTTATTTCAACTGGGCTTTTTAACAGCTTTGAATACAAACCGAGGTCAATTTAAAGGCATACCTGATGAAGACCAAGACGCCCTTGTGTAGTGTAGAAGTTGACTATACAAACATCAGGTGTCATCATAGGAAGAATGTCTTCCACATTGCTTGCTTTATATTTTTTTTCAGCAAGAGCTCGAGCAGATTCTGTTGATCTCCTAACCATAAGCTTGAACTCCTGAGGTATGTTAGGTACCTGAGCCTTATCAAACCGTCTAGTTTTGCTATATTTCCTTGTCTGAGGATCCCAATCCAGACCCAGATACATGAGCATGAGGCGCATTTGTGGCTTGTAGAAGCCCCCTGGACCGAGTCCCAGGCGTCTACATTCCCTCACAATTGAGACCTGGAAGTTGATTTTAGAGACCAATGATGAACCATGTGATGGTATGATCCAAGTAATCAGTGTACATGATTGATGTAAGAAGTGATTTCAAATACAAATATTGCCGATAAGAGTACCTGTTCGTCTCGTGTAAGGTAGTTCTTCAATAGCACCATTCCCGGCCTTAAAACCTTAGAATCGCCAGGCTGATGCATATTAGAGCCTTCAACTGAGCTGGGAAACACATTTGCTTCCTCCTGGCATATATCAAATGGCATTGAGGGATGCGGCTTCGTATCCGAAGCAGAGTTTTGTTTACTCGGAGCAACATGATTAGCAGATTGTTACAGGGAAAACGTCTTCAATAGATTTTTGGTCAAGTTGGTCAAAAGCATCAAATGGTGGAGAGAGTGCCACGTAAAATCTGTAAAATTTCTGTTATGAGATTGTTGCTTTAAATAGCAGAGTTGTTTTCCTGAAAACATTATGCGAAATTGTATTCTCTTTTCCTCTGTAAACTCTCAATTCCTTTCTCTCAATAAAATCTATGGCTTCCAGCCTTCCATTGAATTTCTTGTTGGTCGTGTTTCTGTTGCTATCGATCAATAGGTAATTCCTGATTTGAGTTGTTGTTTCCCGGAACATTAGCTCAAGGTTATCCTTCTCGGTTCACAATTACCGAATTTCCGCACCAAAGGTATCAGAGCCGTTCTTTCCTTGGCTCGACAATGGCGGATCCAATCTGTGAATTGAAGCAATTGCAACAAACAGGAGACATCAAGCAGTACTATGAAGCCTTCGATGAGATTCGGAGATGTATTCAGTGGCCAGAAGAGTTCTTGATTCGTTGGTTCATTGCTGGCTTAAAGTGGGATACTCGAAAAGAACTTCAATCCATTCAACCACAGACGCTCGTTCAAGCTTATGCATATGGTAGGATGTACGAGATTGCATATCCAAGGGGACGTCCGATCCAGAAATGTTCCTCACCGACCTCGTTGGTTTCAATCTCGATTCCAGCCGTGCAGGACGATAACGCTCATGATATTCAATTGGAGCCACAAACTTCTGATCAGAAATTTCAGGAGAAGCTTCAAGAATTAGATAGATCGAAGATGCTGGTTTCAACTGACTTGGAGGCAACGAATTCGATCGAGCTTGAAGAAGAATCAGAACAAGAGTTCTCACGCCATGTGTTTGATGAATCTCCCAGGTACGATATGATGCCAAGTGATGATGTATTGTATGATGAAATGTCGAAAAATGCTGATGCTACAATAATTGTTCAAGATTTTGTTCAAATTGAGATGAAGTATGAACAAATCTTGATGAAAGAGCCTTATGATATGCATGCATCCCACATGTTCGATGAAATGCCAATGTTAATTTCTGGTCAAGGGATTCAGTTGTTGGTTGTTGAACAAGATGAATCCAAGGCTTTTGAGTTGATAAATGGTCTTCAATCACAAGAGGGCATGGCAATGGATTCCATGAGGGTGCAATGCTTTGATCCAGGTGGAGGAAACCGGGAAAAGACTGGGGCTGTTTTTGAAAATTTGACAAGAAATGATGTATTGCTTAATGGGGTGATGAAGAATGGTGATGATGTGATTATTAATGAAGATCATGTTCAAATCAAGCGAAAGTTTGAGCAAATCTTGATAAGGGAGCCCTCTGATATGAATGCACTCCAATTGTTCGATGAAATGCCGATATCAATTTCCAGCCAAGAAACTCAGTCGCTGGGTCAATTTCCAAACATAATCGATGATGGGCTTGAATTCCAAATCATATCAGGCGGTTCAGTTGCAAAATATGATGATTTGAAGGCTTTTGAGAAGCCTAAGTTGCAGCCAAGTACTTCCATAAAAGTGGAAGAGCATGATATGGTAGAAAGACTTTCCTTTGGAAGTAGAAGTGAATCAACTTTTGTTTTTAAACCGGGTGATTGCAGAGACAGATTGGAATTCACAGATTCAAGCCAACATGTGAGCACATTTGAGCTGATTTTAGGTATTGAATTTATGCCTTATGATAGGGGAAAGTTCAGCCTTATGAAAGGTAGGGTGACTTGGTACAAATTCAGCTTGGAACATGGGCTGATTTTTGCTCAGAAACATCAGAAGTCCTTGTTATTGACTGGCTATTTTGATGGTGAAATTCTTTGGGGAAATGGCCTTGAATTCATTGCAATTTTGTTGCCTTATGACAGAGGGAAATTTGGATTTATATTTGCTGATGAAGAAGAAGAACTCATTGCTAGAACTAAAGGGATATTGCAACTAAGTAATCTTTTTGTTGTCTTGTTGGCTATTGGCTATTTGTTGACTTCGCCATTTGCCCTTGATTTGATAAAGGAAGTTGCATTCATTAGTGGTGGAACTCAAGAATTTGCCTCTGGCTTTATGTGTGCACAACAATTGCAAGTTAGCAAGGATTCTTTTTGCTTGGGTTTGTCTTGCCACTGTCTGGTTGCTGCTGACTGTTAAAACCTTGTGGTCAAGGTTCTCTAAAAGGGGGAGATTTGTTAAAGGGAAAACGTCTTCAATAGATTTTTGGTCAAGTTGGTCAAAAGCATCAAATGGTGGAGAGAGTGCCACGTAAAATCTGTAAAATTTCTGCTATGAGATTGTTGCTTTAAATAGTAGAGTTGTTTTCCTGAAAACATTATGCGAAATTGTATTCTCTTTTCCTCTGTAAACTCTCAATTCCTTTCTCTCAATAAAATCTATGGCTTCCAGCCTTCCATTGAATTTCTTGTTGGTCGTGTTTCTGTTGCTATCGATCAATAGGTAATTCCTGATTTGAGTTGTTGTTTCCCGGAACATTAGCTCAAGGTTATCCTTCTCGGTTCACAATTACAGAATTTCCGCACCACAGATGAAGAAGACACACTCCAAGCCTGGATTGCTATATGCCACATATCAGATAGAATAGATCCCTAGCAAGGGCTGTCTAAGACTGAACAAACACTTAACACAGCATTTCGACTGAATTATATCATACCTTTCTAATCGCCACCAGCCTCGGGTAGCCGGAAGTTCCAACAGTGTTAAGACAAACTAGTAGAAGAAAGAGTCAAAATTGTTCAAATTCGACACAATTGAAAACAATCAGTG
The DNA here is from genome assembly GCA_963924305.1 of Polygonum maritimum. Classification (NCBI taxonomy): domain Eukaryota; kingdom Viridiplantae; phylum Streptophyta; class Magnoliopsida; order Caryophyllales; family Polygonaceae; genus Polygonum; species Polygonum maritimum. The sequence continues at coordinate 13,547,277 of OZ002728.1, forward strand.
AACTACAACCAACGCTGTGAATCATCTAACCACATACATACAATAGACCTCGCAGAACAGAGGAAGGAGAAGGTGCGAAGAGAGATAGAGAGTACCGGAATCAGATCTCTTCCCAAGGAGAAGCTTGGGGATCGAGCACGTTCGATCACTATGGAACCTCGAGACAAATTGCTTTGGAAGCAGAAGCGTAGCGCGCAAATTCATGGGAAATAGAGAATACGCCATTGTTTCTAGGGTTTCGTGCAATCAATCAATCTCCAGAGGAAGAGCCGAACGGAGAAGAAGAAAGAATTGAGAAAGGCGGAACGGAACAGAGGGAAGGAAGGAGGGCGATGGAGACTCACCGGAGAAGGAGGCGGAAAGAGCCGACTTCCCGGCGAAAGAAAGACGCACTTTTACCCTTTTGATTTTTAAGGTGAGTAAAGTATAATTAAAATCGAAGTCTTTCGGCCAATATTGTCACAACACTATATAAAGATGAAAGCCACTGAAGAACGCGCCTCACGCGCCTTCTATTCTTCCCCCAAACTCCCACAAACCCTAGCGCCCTCACTCCGGCCGCCAGCATCCACCGCCGCTTCCCAACAAGACCCGCCTCCCAACAATGGCCTCCGGTACCCCCCAAACGACGAACAACTCTCGGGTCTTCAAAGTCGCCATCGTCGTCACCAAAAAGCATCGATGTCTGGGAACAAAGGATTTCGCATAGATGTTAGGATCCTTTGGAGGATCGTTATTTCATATCTGATCGGAAGACAAGAGACTAGAAGGTAACAATTCAAGAGTCTCAGGAAGCAGTTGACGGCCTTAAGCCGGAACCCTAGTCAATCTAACGCCATGTCTCAAGAGCGGCCAAAACTCGCTAAAAATAGCGATCGCTGCCTTTCGTCACTTTCCGGGGTCGGTCCAAGATTAATCTCGTGCTCATTTCGGTGGTGGCGTTTCAAGTGGAAGGCCTCAGCGGCCTGGTGGAGTGGGGGCCTAGGTGCGGGCGATTCCAGTGTGTTCTCCTCCTTCGAAGACCATCGACTTTTCCTCTCTACGCTACTGCTCGTGCAAATTGAAACATCAAACCAGAAGGAGGTGTATGAAAATCTTGAGCATCTCCGCCTCTTCCCTCAATCGGGGAGGTATGTTACAAATCACCCTTGTTCTTGGCTTAGGAACCTTTATCCCGCTTCTAGCATCAACGTTGCTGTTGCAACTGATTGTGTCTTGTGTGATTTTTATGAGAATCAAAAAATCCTAGTAGTTCAACTATATAGGACTGCCTTGTGTATGGGGCCAATTCATGATAGCTACTGGACCTTCATAATGGGTGTTCTGTTGTGTTTGAAACCTAGTTACCTCTTTACTCTCATTGCTAAGTTGCTTGTTAAGTTGTTTGTTGTAATCCACATGCCCATTGTTAAATGGGATATCTACTACAACCAAAAGAAAAAAAATTGGGAGAAAAAGCCAACAAATGGAGATGCCAACTCCACGATCACTAGCCAACATCAGGGGAAGGGAAATTTTACAAAATTCAGCACAATAAAGGCTAAAAGAGCCTCTGTGATGATTTGCTGTGAGATAATTCTTGAGGGAGTTGTTTCTTGCCTTTCCTTTTTTTTTGCTTGTACGCAAGTCCATATGTCTTTGACTAACTATGCCTTGTTGGTGTTATGGTGCAAGCTCATTTTACACCTAATCCAACTCTCCAACAATGGAGGAACCGCCATAAGCCGATGCCACAACAAGCATACTTTGTTGATTATATTACAGCGGAAGCTAGTTACGGTGCTACAATCAAAGAGTAGCAAAACAACGCTAGCCATCTTCACCTGGCTTGGAGCTAAGCCCGTGACGTGTATGACGTTGTCTGTGTGTTTTAAACAGAAGCTGAAACTGACAGTTTTCTGCGTGGGCTCCTGCAAGCTCTACCGCCTTCATAAGTTTGCTGGTTTGCGCCGCCGGAACATCCTGGCTTTTCTTTTGCAACAGAGCTGTTATGTGCAGCGATCGCTGAGTTTTTGGGAGCTACACATCCCCCCAAATCATTGTTTCAAGGCTATGAAAAGGGTTTGTTGGCTGATCGACATGTTTGATACATGGATCAATACCAAGCAGCCAATAGCATCTCAGGATAAATGCTTAGGAGAGTGGCACAACAAGGTAGGGATGTCCCTCTTCTCGGTTTTGTGTAAGTGTGTGAACTCCTCTTCCCTTTTGATTACTCTTGTCTTGTTGATTAGGATGATCACTAGAAGGGTCTATTGCTTAATTAAAAGGGGTACATTTATGGTTAATGGATGTTTGCTGATTCATCACACACTTGAAAGGTGTATCAATTTCATATATAATTTACACGTTATCTCAAATGTTTATATTTTACAAGTCCTTATGTTTCCTTGCTATTTGTGCTGGCTGCTTGATATGGTGCTATTTTGGAGGTTTTGTTTGCTGGTGAGTCTAGGTGCCAAAATCTTGCATGATAGTATATATTTAATGCAGCTGTACACTACCAAATGCATGGCCATTACCGGGCACACAAAGTGGATTAAAAAACCACAAATCAACAAACAAGCTGAGACCCAGTCTTCACATTATACGATAATGGTAAAACGGGATATAAACCCATTCACACAAGGTTTTTAATGAAGAAATGTCTATGGAATTGTAGAGGGTTGAAAAAACCAAATAGATGGACCGAAATAAACGCCTTATGCAAAACTGAGCACTTTCAAATGATTGCTCTTGTTGAAATAAAATGCCCACAACTTCCGGCCCTTGAAAAATGGACCAATGCCGGATTCGACTCCCATGAATTCGTTCCATCTATTGGCATGTCGGGTGGTCTTTTAATCGTCTGGAAGAACCACCAACTTGCGAACGAATCAATTAAAACTATCTATAAAGAGGGCAGATTTTTTGCTTTCAAATACACAAATCTTGACAACCACAAAGAACTTGTCGTCATTGTTGCTTATGCCCTTCCGAAAGCACAAGACAAAAATCTCTTTTGGGACAAACTTAAAGTGTTCATTAACCAAGCGCAGTTCCCCGTTCTAGTGATGGGGGATCTGAATGAAATTCAAAGTCCAGATGAGAAGCTCGGAGGTGTGACTCCTTCTGTGCCTCGATTCAACAGATTTCAGAATTTCAAAAACGATTGTAGTCTAATTGACATCCCAACTTTTGGGAATAAATTCACGTGGAGAAGATCAAAAGAAATGGATAACAACAATACCTTTGAAAAATTAGACCGTGTCTTGGTTAGTGACCAAATCATCCGATGGTTCCCATCTATCTCAACCAAAAATCACAACTTCTCCTCTTCAGATCACTGCCCAATATCGTGCGAAATACCCTCGGATGGTGTCACAAAAGCACGCCCGTTCAAATTTGAATCCATGTGGACGTCAAGAAAGGACTTCCAGAACATAGTTAAACAAGCATGGAGATTCAACCCAGAAGGGTCCCACATGTTTAAACTGGTTAAAAAAACACAACTCCTCAAAGCTAAAGCTAAAGTTTGGAACAAGACAACGTTTGGAAACATTTTTGAGCAATTCAAGAAAGTCAACGATGAATTGTTACAAATTCAGAAGGAAATCATTGAAAACAAAAATCAATCACTTATCCTTAAACAGGAAAGACTAAGTAAGAAGCGTGAATGCCTGATTCAATTCCAATACTCGTATTGGAAACAAAGAGGTAAGAACAAACACATTAATCTCAACGATAGGAATACCAAATACTTCCACCGCATCGCGAGTGGTCGAAGAAATAGGACTAACATCCGCGAATTGACATCCAGCGATGGGATTCATATCACTAGATCGGCTAACATAAAACGGAAAATTCAGAGGGATTTTCAGAATCGTTTTCAGCACACCGATATCAATAAAAGGAAGATGACGGAGCTAACTCAAAACATTTCAAGCGAAATCACGGAGGAAGAGAACTACGCTCTTACTAAACCTGTGACCAACACGGAAATTAAATCTGCTGTCTTTGATATTGAAGAAGACAAATCACCAGGACCTGATGGTATGACATCCTGTTTTTACAAAAAGTACTGGCACATTGTAGGGCCAGATGTTATTAAAGCGGTGAAAAGTTTCTTCCATTCTGGAAAGCTGCTCAAGCAGATCAACCATACTTTCATCACCTTACTTCCAAAATGTGACAATCCAAGCTCCACCAACCATTACAGGCCTATCAGCCTGTGTAACACGATTTACAAAATCATCTCCAAAATCATAACAACTAGGCTTAAAAAAGTCATGGGACGTCTAATCCACCCAATGCAATCAGCATTTCTCGAAAACCGAAGCATACATGACAATACTCTTATTGCTCATGAAATTCTACACTCTTTCCGGAATAAAAAAGGTTTGGGTGGGTGGGTTGCTATCAAGCTCGACATGGAAAAAGCTTATGACCGGATTAGCTGGGATTTCATGACTCATGTCCTAGAAAGGTTTGGTTTCCATGAAAAATTCATTGCTTGGATCAAAGAGTGTATTGAAACAGTTACCTTCTCAGTCCTCGTCAACAATGGTCCAACGGAACAATTCAAACCATATAAAGGTCTTCGCCAGGGTGACCCCCTTTCACCATATCTATTTATATTGGCAGCTGAAGTGCTGGCTAGGCAACTTCAACGGGCTAATATGAACCCAAAAAGTGGAATTGGAATTCAAATCACACGGGGAGGTACCAAAATCCCATTCCTTGCATATGCAGATGATATTATCATCTTTTCTAAAGCAAACAATCATGCATGTCAGTATGTTAAAAACATAATTGAGGCTTATTGTCAAGCCTCCGGGCAGAAAGTCAATCTACATAAATCAGCGTTTCAAGTTACAAAAAACACAAACAATGCGACCAAAAATCTGATTAGACAAACCCTCCATATATCAAATACCACAGCTCTGGACAAATACCTAGGGTGTCCTCTCGTCAACGAAAGGGTTACCAAAAATACATTCAATGCATATACAGCAAGAACAAGAGACCAACTATCAAAATGGAAAGCTAATATGCTTTCCCAAGAAGGCAGGACTACACTGATTAAGGCTAACCTTTCAGCACAACCTAACTACCTAATGCAATCTTTTTTCCTTACCAAATCCACACATGATGAACTTGATAAGATCAATCGCAACTTCTTCTGGAATAAGGCTGATGTCTCTCATTTTGGTAGTGTTTTAGTGGTTAATTTCCCTTGTAAATATGTGTTTTTCATTCTCTTCTTTGTAGTTCCGTTTCCTTTTTAGCTTAGTTCCCGGTTTTCTTCAAGAGTCGGAAACTATGCGAGTTTGTTTGTTTTTGTAGGTAAAATGGCAAGAAAGAGGACCATTTCGAGGAGCTAAGGAAGGAGCCAAGTCAAGGAGTGCAAGAGCCAAGCTAAGAATGAAGTGGAACCAAAGGAAACCAAGGAAGAAGGCAAGGATCGAGGCCCTGGACCGAGTTACACCCATGTCGGGCCCGAGATCGAGCAACCAGAGCCAGGACCGACGTTCCTAACGTCGGGCCCGATGTCGACCCGTGTCGGTCCAAGTCGGCGCATGTGAGGATTGTTCCCCAAGGCATATTTTTAGCAACTTTCCACATTTGCCCCTTTCTAAATTGGGATTCCTTGGTCCCCAATCCAAGATGAAGGTTAAGAGAGGTGATTAGTGATCAAATCAAAGTGTGGAGTGTGAGGGGGACGAGTGGGACACACACACCAAACCCAATTTCACTCTCAAAGGCTCAAGGAAGACTTGGAGAGCAAGGAGAAGAAGGAAGAAGGAAGAGAAGGAGAGGTCGTTGGAGAAGAGAGGAGGATTTGTGAGTTTTGTACCTTGTTTTGCTTAGATCAAGTAGATTTGAACTTGGATTTTGTAGACATCTTTGAGTTTGAATGAAATTGGAGTTTGATTGGATGATGTTGATTGAGTTTTGCTTGATTTCCATTTTGTTTATGCTCTTCTCTTACCACATGGAGTAGATTCCATAGTCTTGGGCTATGGGGGAATCCCCCTAGCTAGATTTGGGTAGAAAAC